>JARHVA010002693.1:1647500-2072500 GCA_037957365.1 Torreya grandis
AAGTCTAGCATAGTAGTAGAAATGTAAAGTATGGATGATGCATACAATCAAAATATTTTTAGTGTTTTTTAATATTTGGATGTTTTTGAAATTTTGATATATATTTTAATTTTTTTGGTATTTTTGAAATGTTATATGGTTTTGGAATTTTTAATATTTTAGCTATATACAATCAATCATAGGAAGACTATGTACAAGAAATATTGAGAAACTATGTACAAGTAATTTGAAAATAGACTATGTACAGTAAATTGAGAAAATATATACAAGTAGGCTAGGAATGAATGATACTAATGAATGAGTCTCATGGGAGATTCCCTATTATGGTGTCCTATACCAAATGAAAAAATCACGTGTGATTTTGAAGCACAAGGGAATGGCTATGAATATGACTTTAAATATTCAGACTCATTGTCGATATCTTGGAACTAATAATAACCTATATTATTCCAGTCATCATTATCATCTTGATTTTGAACCAATGAAATGCTAGTGTTGACTTTTGTTGTATCTAGATCTTTTCCTTTGATAAATTATGTCTGTGAATTATTTTACTTAGGATGTTTAATAAATCTCAAACCTTTTTGACAAACATTATCAACTGCTAGAGTAAAAGTAATAATGCCTTGAGCCTACTTGCCCAACCCTTGACCTTGATAATTAAACTATTGTAGATATTTTTGACCAAACCCATACTGATTTGAAAGTTAAAACTCATTTTGGAGAGGTATATTTGTATTTTTTTAAGGATTTACCTATGATTTTGGTACTATTTATTTCTCTAATTTTTTTTGGATCCTTTTGTTGTTCTGAGTTATGCTTTGGTAACCACTTTTTAAATGTTTTTGAATTTGGCCCTTTGTGAATGTGTTTCTATGTCACTATGGATTAATTGAATAATTTACCTTGTATAGGGTCCTCATTAGTAATTATCTATTGTATATGTTGTTTTAATGGAAAACATGAATCTGTGTGATGCCCATGTATTCTATGATATGCACAATAATATCTAGATCTTCTCACTAGATGTAGAGGAGGTAGTTTGATTGACTTAGATTTAATCATTTCCCTTAGTACCTCACTTGAAATCTTTTTTGACCTTTGAATGATTTTATAACCACAAGTTTTAGAGTCATTTTGTTGTGATTTATTATTTTGATATGTAACATTACTTACAACCAATTGACTAGGTGAAAGTGCATATACATGATTGGCACTAAGATGCCTTTGAGGATTTGTATTATAATTTTATTTTCCAATGTTGTGATCTTTTCATGTAATAGTTGATTCTACATTTTTAAATTTGAAATTAACTTGCTCATACTATTTATTTGATCCCTTAGAGTCTCACAAGTGCAAACCCTAGTTACTTTTGATTAAACATGTAAGCATATATGTTGAAGATGGTTTGAATATGCTATAGGGTGAATGTATGAATTAGGAACAATAGTATATAATGCCTCACCTTTTAGAGGGTTGATAGCATAATCCTAGTTAGAAAATTAGTTATCATCCTCTTGAGGGAGAGGAGGAGAAAGGATTTCTTTCCTCTATATGAAATATGACATTGAAACAAGAGTAGCCAAGGAGGCATATATATCTTGGTAGAAACCATGTATATGGGATAAAATGAATGTAAGTGGAGTTATAAGTTCTATAGAAATATGATTATAAAGAACATTCTGTATGAGAGATATAAAATAAGGGATAAAGAGTACGAAACTGTACATTGATGCATAAAGAACTTTGACATGTGCTCTGATATGTCTAATATGTGTAGCAAGATAAACACGAAATTTTTTCCATATGAGAGATAGAGAGAATGAAATTATGCATAAATGTATAGAAAAATTTGACATGAATCATAACATTTAAAAAATATTTAGCATGATAAACTTGAAATTTTTTCCATATGAGAAATAGAAAGTAAAGGATAGTGATCAGGAATTTTTGCATAAAGGCATATAAACTTTTGACATGTAACATAATATTTCAAATGTGTTTGTCATGATAAAGTTGAATAATTTTCTACATGATAAATATAAAGTAAAGGATAGAGATCATGATTTTTTTCATAAAGGTATATAATATTTTGACATGTAACATAACATTTTGAATGTGTTTAACAAAATGGAGTTGGTAATTATATCGTATCAGCAAAAGAAAATATGCAAAAATAATTTTGCATTTTTTTTGGATTTTTGGAAATGAATTTTTTATTATCATCCCATATAATTAAACATAAGCATTAAATGTAAATGATGAATCTTTGTATTAACATATGATAGACTTCATCATTTATGTACATGATAGGGCCCATTATGGTTTCCTTGTTATTTGCAAAAAAATGTAAGAAAAAATTCTACACAAGTGAAAATCATTTTTGAAATTTCATTATAGATGTAAGGTGATACATGGAGAAGCAAATAGGTGATAACACATGTAAATAGGGATTTAACAGTGATAGTTTTGCAAAATATTATGAAAATTTGAAATTAAATTGAATTTTTGATATAATTATACAAGTAAAAATTAAAAAAATAATGGGAGAATGTTTGATTTAATGGGACCTAGTATGTGAAACTAGGGTTTTATGAAAAATGATATTTTTTGAAATTAATATGAATTTTTAGAATTTGAAGTGATTTTTTAATTTTAATATTCAACTAAAAAATCAATAAATTACTGGATTAATATTAGAAAAATAATGGGACCTAGTCTATACAACTAGGATTTGAAATAAAATTATTTTAAAATTTAATAATAAATTTTAAAATTTGGGATGAATTTTTGCTTAAAATATTCATGAAAAAATTTAAATTTTTTTGAGAAAAATCAGCTAGGATTTTACCCTAGGGTTTTTTATGCACAATTTGAAGTAAGTCGAGTTTACCAAATGATTTAATAGTTTTAGGAATATTGGGGTTTTATTACCAATTTAGTTAAAGGGTCTAGATTGATAAATAAGTAAATAATATGCAATAAATAAGCAACTAGTTTGTGAAATTTATTTAAAATTAGAGCTTTTCTAAAAATAATAATAAAAAGGAGAAAATAAGACTTAGATTAACCTGTGATAATATAACTAAGATAGGGTCTGATATTATTTGTATAGGCCTAAAACACTATCGCAAACATGATTTTGGCTTTCATTTTTTGATTGGGTAGGGGCATTGAAAGTGGATATGAGTGGCACTGGTGATGTAGTCCTTGTTTAGTAATTTTGTCTTGAGAGTATAATCTTTTTGGGTTTTGTTCAATAGGTCTGTGTGAGCCTATGTACCAAATTTTGGAGGATATAATTCAATAGATATCATTTTATAGAATATTATTTATTCCAACCCTATTTTTCATTATGATTTAACCAATTTTGAGTAAGAAGGGAGGGGTTAGTGTGTGTAATATGCACTAGACATGCTTCACACCGCATGTGTGGGCACACTACCTACATACCAATACTATGAAGAGGGATCAACCAATATATAATTCCACCCTTGAAATTTCTTGGTAGAATTATGATATGATAATGTAAGGAAATGTTAAATGAGGTGTGCTTGAGATGATTAGGGATTGGTTTGGAGATTTAGAGAAGCTTAGGACTATACTAGATGGTTATATATAGAGAATCAAGAAGATTGTCTGAGTAGTTTTACATGTATTCTTGTTTCCTTGATAATATTTTCCAACCCCTTTCCAAATGGTCTTTGAATAGGATTTTATAGAGATCTATTAGTCATGCATTAAATTTGCTCATGTTAGGTCAATAAGGAGAAGGATGGGAAACCAGAAGGAATTGACCATTGGGGCCAAAAATGAGCTTAGAAAATAGTGCCAAATTTAGATAATAATGGAACTAGCACTCCTATCCTAGTTGGGGATTATTTTCCTAGGTAGATGGGACATTAAGGGATGGATTGGTCATAAAAAAAGGGTCTTTTCTTAGTTAGGATCATGTCTAAAAGGTTACAAATGATTGGGAATCAGTGGAAAAAAGACTATGAGGGACCTATGGGTTGGGTGTCATTATCCATGCTCAAGTTACAAATTTTTTCATTTCGTATGACCATAGTGACTAATATATAATTAGGTATATTCCTTTGATCCATCTATTTAACCAGTCACCAACATGATTCATCTAGATTTAAGTCACATAATGAAAAAATGGTTGTGTAGACAAAAATACAAACCAATAATTTAAGAATGAAATGACCCACATCCATTCACAAGGAATACAATCATAATTTTAAAAAGCACCAAGCTTATAAATCCTTATAATATTACATTGTTAGAAAAGCCATAATTTAAAAAAATGAATGCACAAGCATTATAATGAAAGACACAAATTTATATCCTTTAAAATATTCATCATTTATAATAAAATTTAGACACCTAAAAGTGGCCACCAATGACCTCCAACTAGGCTTCAGACCAATTTCTACCAAAATGCACAATTTGGCTTAAAAACACTAAAACTCATTAAATGATTTGAATTTGTCATATACAAGTTCTAATTTTGGCCAATGTATCCCTAAATGGGAAAATGCATTTTATGAGACAACTAACTTTGATCAGATCATTTCAACTCAAAAACATGATTTCACACTTGGGTGCACTAGATTTCTCTTTTCTACCAAATTTATTGCATGTGACACATGCCTTTGTTACTCTATGTTAGCAATATCATAAATGGGATAATGCTTTAAATACATCTAAAATCTCCTTAGAATTCTAATGTAGTCAAATTTCAAGCCAATAATATAACATTTTGACTAATTTGATTAATTTATGCACCAATTGCCAAAATTTTTACCAAAATTGATAAATTATATTTAAGGATAATTAATTTGAATCAAAAGCTTAAGTTAATTTTACATGAAACTTGTTGAATATTTCTTTTTGGAAATTTATTATGAGTTTCTACATCATCAAGTGATATCATTCCCTGGGAAGGCATCCCTAGTCCATAAATGCATAAAATATTTGATTAATCCCTCTCATACCTCTTTAATGCCTCTCTATCCAAAATATTTATGATGGCATTTATTTATTTTAGCCTCCAAAGTTGAATGGATTCTTATCCACACATATTAATCTTGAGATGGATGGTTCAGGTTCATTTTGATCATTCTAAAAAATCTATAAATAGAAGGCCTTGCCTATTAATTTTTAAGTTATTTTGGTGTAATGTTATAATGCTAAAAATATCTCTCAAGCCATTGATTTAGTGTTATCATGACCAATTTTTGAGCCAAGCCAAATTCATCACAAGCCCAAGTTGCCAAGGAGAAAGGGAGATAACCAAGCCGCTTTTGATGAAGACTCATTAATCACAAGCCAACTAAGACACTTCAACAAGAAATTTGTAGCATCTAAGGAAGGTAAAAGGTTGCTTGTATTTTGCATTCTAGTTGTGGTTTCCATTTAGTTTTATTTATTATGCTTCCCCCTTGATATAGGATTAAGGTGTTAAATATTAATGTGTTATTTTGGATTTTGATTTCATACAATAACACTATACTAATCTCCCCTTATTAAAATATTATGTTCATAAATAACACACTGAGTGGGACCTAGCCCCACAAATATAATAAAATAGCTCCTAAAAGAAACCTAATAACCATTTTCATGAAATATATTGGAGTGTGGGAGAAAAAGGAGTGAAATTTTTGAGAAAAAACCCATTTTCTTAGAAGTCATGGTTTTGTCATTTTAGTCATGATAATTACATCTTAACTATGTTATTAGACTAAAATTGTCTCTATCTATAAGTCCGGTTGTGATATTGAAATACCAATACTCAATATCATAAATATTATAATCTTGAAACTTTGTAAGTTATGATATTGCAATACCATGACTCAACATTCATGATATTACAATACCACAATTTTGATAGTAGTGATATTATTGGTCTAAGTCATAGTATTGTGGTTAAATAATTAGTGGTTAAGTAACAATACCATAACTCTCTTAGTTGAGATATTACACTTTAACTTGTGTTATTGTCTGTTATAATCGAGATATTGTTAATTTTTATTAACTAACCCATGAATTGTGATATTGTGTTAATGAGTCATGATTTTGTAGATTTGTGGTATTAGACTATGGAGTTATAGGATTTCACTAAGTGAACTCAAGAGCTCAATTTGTAAAGTTATTTGTTTCATTTGAAAAAGTGCTTCAAGGCTAGACAAAATGCTAATCATTTCCTTATAGGCCCCATTTTAAAATTGATCAAAACAAGCTTAATCTAGTTTTTTAAACCTCTTTTTGAGTGCTTAAAAAGGATTAAGCAGTTTCATTTGGTGCTTAAGGAAACACCTAGATGTTTATTTGAATGTTTTCATGGTTTTTTTTTCTAAATTTTTTCAACTTAAGGCCAAGGGGTTAAATAACACCACCAAATCTTTCATTTAGTGCTTTAAAATTGAACTCACTTCAAAGCTTTTGCAAGTTGTTTAGCATTATTTCCTTAGAAAATGTTTTTTAATCAAAAAGGAATGTGTGTGTATACTCTCCTCCCATCCCCTATATGGAATTTGTGGGATCAAAAGTATCATCTTCATTTAAAAGTGCCTTAGTCCAAAGGTATAAAAGAGATGTTGTGAGGGATCTACCCAAGACCCACATGGCTTGGGTGATCTAGAAACAACCATAAAGTTTTTTTATTTAGTTTTTATTTTATTGCATCTTGGCTTATGAGGAGGACTTCATTACCTCCCTTAAATTTTATATGTAAGCCTTGAATTGGGAATTCATCTCCTAGAATTATCTTAAACCCCTCTCTACAAAGGGGTATATAAATTGGGATCCCCTCACCGAGATGATGGTTTGAGAGGTTAAACTATCTCCGTTAGTAGAGGTCAATCGTAAGATATTTGAGCATGTTGGAAATCACACTACATTGAGTGAGTGATGGATGTAATGGTTGTGAAAAAGAAAAGACCTTTTTACAACAAGCCATATGATGTAGACCTAAATGACATGCATTAATCTTGTATTTTTACATGAAATTCTTGTGCATCTGATCCATGTAGATGTTAGAAAACTTGTTAGTGTAATTAACCCCAATTTTCCATACCTTTTTAGTTTAGGGATTAAGATAATTAATTAGTTGATTTGTCTTTATCTCAAATTACTTAGTCTTTTTTGAAGTCAAAACTATCTGTTAACAATAGGGTTACATAACCAAATACATTATCCACTATTTTCTTGAACAAGGAGGCATTATGTTGCCCAAGTAAAAACCATCTTTTTCCTTGATCAAAACTTTATCATAAACTTTGTATTGTATCTTATATTTTGGTATAGTTATGTTACCCATTTGAGTCTAGACCATTTACCCCATTTTATTAAGTTCATTGATAATTTAAATTCAAAATTTCACCTTTATAAGTTCATAAATTTGATGTGTTAAGTGGGTTCACCATTTGCACTAAACTAGAGGGAACTTAGGTTAAATTTACAATTTCAATTGAGGGTCATTTTTAGACTCATAATCATTATCATCATTTGGTAAGAGTCAAGTCATCTTGTGTATCTCTCATGCTTTGAGTCCTAGGCTACACTTTGTGTTACCCATCCTATTTTACCTTTTGTCTTGAGTCCATTTGATACATACACTTTTTCCTTAGATATTTGTCACACTTTATGCATGTGTGTGTGTGATTGGAGTTGAGGAGAGTTGTGTTATGTTTCTAAAATCATGTTAAACCATTTTACCTTAGAGTCTTGAAACAAGCATTTGTCACATATTGTGAGAATTTTAGTATTATTACATTTTTCAACTTGTTTCATAGGCCTATTTGCATAGATTCCATGTTTTTCCAAATTCTAACCATTTTGAGTATACTTTTGTGAGTCTTTGTGTAGCAGGTTACGTCATTCATTTTTGTGTCATTAGTCCAAAGAGTCTAGTTTACGCCATTATTTTGGAGAAAATAACTATTTCCAAGTGATTTTTGTTTTATACCTCATATTTATTGATCAATTTTATGTCCAAGAGTCAAATGCCTAATTTTTTTAGAAGTGTTTCAAATCTATTAGATTAAATATATCATCTTTGTTTAAAGTCTAGATTTTGATGCCATTTGGCCAAAATTCCTAGCATGTACCTTTGTTTGAGCCTAGATTTTGATCCCACATTTGTCCAAAAGACCTAAAAACATTTGTTTCTCCTAGATTAGACTCATTTGAAACACTTTGATCCTAGAATATGGCATTTAAATTTTTGGTCCATCTACTTGACCTTTTAATGTGAGACATGTAATGTTGGACATTTTATGTTAGATTATTTTATCATAAATCATTACATCAACCTTTTTGGATATACATATCCATCCTTTTACCTAATCTAGAACAAGTTTGAACCTTTTTTTAGACATCGCTCTTTCAGATTTTTTAGAACTCTATTATTTTTTGGTCACAAAACATTGCCATGGATCCCAACATATCTTCCTACACTCATAGTGGCATTATATACAATATGGGTTTTAGTAATGTGGTCACATAAGAATAAATGGTTTAATACCCCTATGCATACAATTTTTCTTATGAGACAAATCCTTATCTATCTTATAACACTGAAATAGGGGCACAAAACCAAGACCCATTAGCTCATGATTTGGTTAACATGCCTCCATACTCAAAGCAAGATCATGAGATAATGAAGTAGTACCTAGCTATGGTTCTTACAATTGAAAAACCATTTCCTCAAAAATAATAATATGTTATTACACCATCAACACATGATCCTTATTTTTTTTAGCATCATTTATTAGAAAACAAGGACGAGATTTTGGCTAGAGTTATAGAAGTAGGGGATAAGTTTTTATTAGGGTTCCCCAATGAGAATTTGTCAATACTAGTAAAAATTCCTCACAAAATACTATATATTCAATAATCCTCTTCTAGTAACCCTTTAGTTCTAGTCTAAATGACATATCTGGACCCTAGTATGCTTGTTGAAAGAAAGGACCCCTTAGAGGATCACTTTATGTATATGGAGATATCATACCAAACTTAATTGAACCTAACAATAATTTTAATTATATGACCATGTCAAATAGGCCTCTCATAGATTTATCTCCTTCAATAGGAGTGTTATTAGAATTAACTAGTCAAGACAATCAAGGTATAGACCCATTTGTGAAAAACACTTCTACCAAAAACTTTTTTTATATGCCAATCATCAAAGAGGTGTCTTCTTCTTCTATTTATAGTACTAAATAAAACTTAGTGGACAATGTGCAAGCAAAGTCCAATCAAAACCAAAGTGGTGTGAGTACACAAACAACAAATTCACAAATAAGTGTACCTTAAGTTAACACCATGAGTATTTTTACAAATCAAGGAGTAGGAGTTTCTATGTCCCAACCTTAACAAAATAATACCACTAATCCTCAACTAGCTACTTCTTCAAGTGATCAACCAAGAGGATTAGGTATCTAGCTAACAACTAATGTCATTCCTCAAATATATAATGTGATGAATCCTAGTACTCCCCAATAGGTAACAAGTAGTGTTCTATAAAAACATGCACAATTGAACATACCAATGAAATAAAGATAGAATATATTACCACCTCAATAATAAAAAACCAATGTTCCACCTCATTAGGTAGTAATGAACATACCTCTTTCCTCATAGAATAATATACCAATTCAAATCTAGAAGATGTCAAATCAATAGTATATGACTATTGGTCAGTAACAAATGTTGAATCTCCAACATGTATCCACTTCTTAACTAGGATTCACAAATAAAGAGGTTCCAATATTATTCAAAAATCGAGTAGGTAACCTTTGTCTTTTTTGTAGAATGTGCCACTAGTTCAAAGATAGGGTCTTGATTCACAAGTACCCCCTCAACAATAAAGTTTAATTAGTCAAAAACATGTCCCTATTCAACCTCAACAAGCACATTATAATTATATCTCTCCATCCCAACCTAAAAATCCTCAAAACTAATCCCACATATCCAATCTAAACTAGAATATCACACAACCACAAATACAATTTTGATAATCAAACCCTAATCCATACATGCATATTCCTAGTCCATTCCCCAACTAACCAACATACCCTAATAAATACCTCCATCATACCCTGATCAAAGTGTTCCACTTGTAAGTACTCAACTATCTACCCAAGACAATATTATACCTCAAACCAATATTCCCTCTAATTTCATAGCCCAAAACTGCAATAGATGAAGGATGTGATTGTTGCCATCCAAGCTGGGAAGCTAACCAAAAGTGTTAAGTTGGATAACATGTTTTATTATATATTTAACACATAGTACTTATAGATACCATTTACTCCAGGATATGAACCACCAAAATTTGACAAATATAATGGGAAAGGTGACCCCAAAGCTAGTGGTATATAGAGACATATACCTTTTGTTTTTGTTACTAAGGATTATACAAGGACAAGCCTTATAGTGGTTCTTGAAGTTTTCCAAGAATTTAGTGTCAAATTTTGATTATCTTTCAAACAAGTTTATGCAACACTTTCTATATAATCTTGAGCATGAGATTTCACTAGTCAACTTGACACAAGCTACGCAAAAGGCTGGTGAAAGTTTTGTATTTTATATATAATGATGGAGATCCCTTGAAAGATAATTTAATCAAAACTTACCAAACCAACAATTAGCCACTATGTTTACCAAAAATATGCATAGTGAGATATCATATCATCTAAAACTATAGTGTGTACATACCTTTAAAGAGATCATTGACAAAGGTTTTTAAATCAAAAGAGCCCTTATTAACAAAGGGGTCATGAATATCACTTCATCAAATCAAAATCAAGGTACCAATCAAGGAAATGGCTAAAACCAACATGAAGTTCAAACACAAGCATCATAATCAACACATGCCAATAATAATGATAGACCAAAACAATTCAACCATAATAAAATGTTGATAAAAAAAGGGTAGAAGACTCAAGACATGTCCAAATGGTGTAAACACCATTTGTTTATTTCACACATCATATGCAAAATATGCTTAACCCATAAGATTTTTAACAAACATAGCAAGTGCAATAGTCTAGGCTTGTGTAACAAATCTAATATCCTTTGCCATTACAAACCCTTCCTTAAAGGAGAATAATGCCTACTCATCACATTTTTAGTTACCTTGGAGAATATATTAAATCTATGTTTTACAAGCTCACCACCACTAATCTGATTAGTTGGCCTATATCAAAACATTATCCTCAGGGCATTCCTTATCTTGATTGGTACCACCAAAATAAATTTTATGAATATCATCAGGTTAATGGGCATAATTTACACCATTATGTGTAAATCAAATACTTAATTTAAAATATGTTGGAGAATGGGGAGATAAAATTGGATGGTGGTGCTTCCAATTCCATCCAAAACCTTAGAATCTTTCAAAACCCTTTTCCACAACATAATAACCAATTACAGTAGTAATAACAACAGCTAGTACAACACCAACAACAACAATTTTAAAACTAAGGTTGAACCAAAAAAATCACTAATATTAGAATCAACATCATTTTAATAATGAATAGAACCAAGGTTATAATTATAATAACCAAAAAACCTACCATGCAGTTGCACATAACTATAACTAGGTTATAAGCCATATTATAGAAGGTCACATTAACACCATCTCCATTAATCTAAGACCAAATATCAATCAATCAAGACCTTTTATAAATAATGTGAATCCACCAAATCACATTTATAATCCTTCCATGACCTGGGATTAAATACAGGAAAACTAGTAAGTAGGGATTACTAATTTTGGACCCTATACTGATAAATCATCATTGCCTCATGACCACACACAAGTGCACTAGCAACCAAGACTTATCCTATCTTCCCCCCCCCCATCATCATCATTTGTTATTAATCATGGTCCTATGTTTAATCCTAATTGTGAAGTCATAACTCGAAGGTCAAAGATTATCATCCTAGGTCCACAAGTATCTACCACTTCACCCATCACCCAACCGACTACTATACATTAGAATAAGTAATTTAACATTGATCAAGAAAAGAATTTTGAAATTGTGGAACAATTACAAAATATGTCAACATAAATATTCATTTTAGATTTTTTATTTATGTCAACAATCCACAAAAAGATTTTGAATAAGTTCCTTAGCCAATCTACTGTTTCAAGTGACATATCCCATGACAAATTCCAAGCTTTGGTTGGACACCTAGCTCCAACCCAACAATTCACTTTCAACCAAAGTGATATATAATCCCTTGGTCCACTACATAATAATCCATTATACATTGAATTTTTCCTAAAATGGCACAAAGTGAAATGTGTCCTTATAGACAATGGATCAAGCCTAAACATAGTGTCCCTAAAGATCATCAAGATTCTCAAGTACATGATGGTAGATCTTCAAGCCAAAACAATAACCATCAAATCCTACAATAATGAAGAAAAATAATCACAATTCACCATATATTTGATATTTATTCTTGGGTCCTTGACCCATGATACACTTAGCTATGTGTTATATCTCAATTTGTCCTATAATATGCTTTTGGGTAGACCTTGGTTACATGAAATTTGTGTAGTCCCATCGATGTTTCACCAATGTATCAAGTTCTCCCATTCAATAATGTAGGTTTTTATATATGAATATTTGCATCCATATAATCACTACAAACACCTAGTGTCCAAGTTCAAGATCTATAACTATCATTTCAGTATGAATCCAATTCCCAAGTAGGATAAGGGAAAGGTGATACTACTTGATTTAATAGAGGATAACTACATTGATCCTAATACCCTTGATTCCCTTTCCTACATGCCACCTCTTGAGATATAAAATCATAATACCATCTCACCTAATGGCCTAGTAGATTATGTGACCCATGATACCTTTCATATCGTAAAACTTCCATAGAACCCAAAGCCCTTTGGAAACCTAAAGCCAAGCCACTTCATCCTGAATGGAAATAAAACGACAAAGGTAAAAAGTATAGTCCATGACCCATCATGTTTATAACAACATTTAGCCTAAAATAGGACCCTCTAGAAGAAGATGAGTCATGGTTGTATAATGATAATTAGGCTAATTGTTATGAAAATTCAAAGTATCATATTCCCAATAGGATCACGAAGAATTAAGATTATGAAAGAGGAGGCCTTAGACTAAATCAATAAGGTAAACTTGAGTTGATTTATATTACTAGATACAAAGGGCCATATCGACTTGGATTTAAACTACCTAGGGGTGACTCCATGTACCTTAATTATGTTCCATAACCATCAACTAGTGATGATGATGTTGATAGTGAAGCAGAGTTTGACCATATCCTTTTTGATGACCTAGCTAAGACCAACATATTTAACCCTCATTATGTTTTTACCCTTAGACCAATCATTCATCATAACCCACTACCATTGTATTATCCCCAACTAATAGACTAGTACTAAAAAGAATCTAACATGTTGATTGACGAGTTTCAAAATGATGAGGCTTTCTAAGATTTTTTGGGCCTTAGAGACAATGTTTTATTGGGGGATCATAAATCAGGATTCTCAATCAAATTAGATCTTGAGGCCTATTTTGGAGAGTGGATGAACAACCTTAACCAAAATAAAATAATTAAAACATTGAGCTCCCAAATTGAAAACATCTTCAAATAATTTTTTTATTAGGTAAAATGTAAATAAAAAGGCAAGTCTAGTGCTGAAAACCTATTTTAGGTGCCATTAGATAAGGATGTTCAACCTTCTTCAAGTATAGCTCAGGAGACCACCAATGATGAATTTGTCTGAGTCTAAGTTAAATTTTGAAGAACAACAAATTTTTGATCAAATCATTCAGGAGTTTCAAATATTTTTTGTTACATGGCCAAATATCCCATTAGGGTACTTTCATTCATCATGCTTAGGGGAACTCAAATAGCCAATCCTAATAGAGGACTCTAATGTTACTAATCAGTTCAAATCATTGCCCACTATTCTTAAAGATGGTTTGACCTTTATAATAGAAGATAAAATAGAGGTTAACATTGGGTCCCCATATGACCTAAAGTGGATCAAGCTAGGCACACCTCTTATTGAGGAGTGTGAAGTCCTTACAACCCTTTTGAGGGAATTTGTAGATACATTTTCATGGACATAGTCTGACATGCTAGGTTTGGACCCTGCTTTGGTTTTACACCACCTTATGGTAGATCCTAATGTCAAACCAGTAAAAAAAATTGGGTAAGATGCATCCTCACAATGTTATATTAGTGAAAAAAGAGCTGGAAAAGCTCTTGGAAGTAAGATGTATCCAATCTATTGACTATTTAAAATGGATCTCTAATGTTATACTAGTTATAACAAATCTATAAAGAATTAGAATCTATACTAATTTCCAAAATATAAATAAAGCTTTCCCTAAGGACAACCTTTCATTACCAAACATTGACATGATAGTCAACTCTACAGTGGGTTATGACATGCTTTCATTAAAAGACTACTTTTTAGGGTACAACCAGATCAAGATGAAACTAGAAGACCAACACAATATAGTGTTCACCACTCCATGGGGAACATTTTGCTATCATTTTATGTTGTTTGGTCTAAATAATGCATGGGCCACCTATCAAAGAGCCATAGCCATCATATTTTATGATATGATGCATGCCATTATTGAAGACTATGTTGATGACATTCTTGGCAAATTAAAGACCAAGGTTGATCATCTAACAGTGCTACATATAATATTTAAAAGACTACGTGAGTAAAAAAGTTAGACTTAATCCAAAGAAGTGTGTTTTTGGAGTCACTTTAGGAAAATTTCCTGGCTTCATTATGTCTTATTGAGGTATTGAAGTTGATCCAACCAAGGTCCAATCCATAACAGAGATGCCACCACCAACTAATTCGAATTAGATCTATAGTTTTTAGGGCAAGATCTAGTCTATCTAACATTTAATTTCATAATTAGCTAAAAAATTCCATCTTTTTATGCATATTATAAATAAAGGAGTCATATTTCACTAGGTGACCACTACCAGACATTTTTTGAGTAGATAAAGGACTATCTAACAAATTCACATATTTTTTTCCTCCCATGCTAGGAAAACCATTCTTATTATATCTATCAGCTACTAATAATTCCCTAAGGGCACTTCTAGATTGGCAAAATGTTAATTTCAAGGAGGATGTTGTATAATATTTAAGCCATACACTGGTTGTGTATGAACATAGTTATACACCCATTAAAAAAACTTGTTTAGCTATGGTATTCATAGCTCAAAAATTCTACCATTACATGTTAAACAATAAGACCATGGTTATTTAAAAAGTAGATCCACTAAATTATATACTATCTAAAATAACTTTACAAGGATGTATGGCCAAATGGATCATGCTTTTTAGTGAGTTTGACATCAAGTATGTCAACCAAAAATTTATTAAGGGGTAAGTTCTTGTAGATTAGCTTACTAAAGTACCCTTTGATGATACAGAGCCATTAACATTTTAGTTTCTTGATGAATTCATAATGACCATCATTGACACACCTCTTAAAGAGAAGCACTAGAAGCTATATTTTGATGAATCATTCATAACACATGGATTTGGGGTAAGCCTTTTATTTTCACACCTTAGGGGGATTTAATCCCTAAATCATTAAGGATCAACTTTCTTTGTAACAACAGGGCCGAATATGAATCACTTGTTTCAGGGCTTCACCAAGTGGTACAATGGAGCAGAGCTCATCTCAAGGTTTATGATGATTCTTAGTTAATCATCAATCAGGTTATAGACAACTTTCAAACTAAATATGACAAGCTGGTGTCATACAAGGCCATGGTTGACACTCTAAAATGATAGATTATTGAAATTTAGTTTGAGCATATACTAAGGTTAAGTAATATAACCATAGATTCTATATCTACTATTATATCTCTAATTTGACAAATAAACATAGCTAAAGAGTATCAGTTCTTTGTCAAGAATTTTCTAGCACTAGCTCATGAACCTCCAACTATCATGATGATTTATGATATTATTGGTATTATCTCTATCTTGTACTCAGAACTTTACAACTACCTCTATGACCAAATTATACCACCTAACCTATCCTAAAAATAATCCAAAGCCTTCATCCATTGAACCACCCATTATACCCTTCTTAGATTAACCCTTTATCGATGTAGTTTTCATGGAACTCTACTTCATTTTTAACTACAATAAAATCTAAACTAGCATTACATGAAGTTCATGAAGGAATATATGGAGCCCACACCAATGGGGTAGTATTATCCAAAATTATCTTACATATTAGTTATTATTGTCCCATGATGGATGCAGATAAAACTAAATATGTAAAGAAGTGCAAAAAGTGTCAATGATATGCCTATTTGATTCATGCCCCAACCAATACTCTGAAACCAATGTTGACACCATGTCCATTTTCTACATGGGTCCTTGACCTCATTAGGAAGATCAATCCCACCTCATTCGATAGCTATAAACATGTCTTTACTACCAATAAATATCTCACTAAGTGGGTTGAAGCTATACCCCTCACTTACCTGATTAAAAAGAAAGTTTCCAAGTTCATTTTTAACCATCTCATTTACCACTATGGTATCCCTTATAACATTATATATGATAATGAAGGATCATTTAAGAATAATTATGGTGAAAATTTATGTGTCGAATACAACATCACACAATACTTTTCTATGGCCTATTACCCTCAAGGTAATGGCCAGGATGAAGCATCAAACAAAACTAATGTCAATATTATCAAAAATATTATCGATGATGTTGGTCATGATTAACACCTTTATATATTTCATACCCTTTGGGCATACCATACAAATCATTGTACACCCATAGAAGCCATTACATATTCACTTGTTTATGATACTGAGGCCATTCTTCCCATTGAGGCCAAGTTACCTTATCGATGTATATCTTTCAAGCATGTCCTAAATGACAATGACTATCAAGTATCTCACTTATAAGAGATAGAGTTACTTGATGACAAAAACATGGATACAATTAACAATCTCCAAGCCTATCATAATTGACTCTAAGGCCACTACAATCAATGTGTGAAACATAGATAATTTAATCTTAGTGATCTTGTCCTTAAAGAGAACCAAAAGAATACCATGGTTGAAAATAAACTTAAATGCAAGTTCAAACCCAACTAGTTTGGTCATTTCATCATTATGGTAAATTATGGAACATGAGCATATAATCTTGCCACACCAGATAGAAATGAAATTGATGAGCCAATGAACATTATCCAACTCAAGCAGTGCTATGATTGAGTGACTTGGTGTATTGTCTACAATGACCATTTCAATTTGTATCATTTTATCAATATTCTTCTTTGTATTATACCATTTTATGATCTTATCATCCTTCCAACCTATCAATTTTTCCTATTGCATATCCATTTTGCTATACCTTCCCCATCAACTGAAATGTTTTCTCCCTTCCTATTTGGTCTTATGACCTTGATTACATTTTATTTGGTTCCATTCACATGTTCATAAAAATTATTTTGATTTCATTTCAACATTTATTTCAAGCATTCTAGATATAAGAATTATTTTTGAGTAGTAAGATAGTAGTTTGGTAGTTGCATCCTTCATTTCTTGTTCTATTATTTATACCAAGTGCACTTGATTATAACTACTTATGGGAAAATTAGTTTCTCACTGATCTTGTTACTAATTATAACTACCTATGGGAAAATAAGTATCATTGACCTATGTCATTGTAACCTAGTTATAACTACCTATGGGAAAACTAGAGGAAATATTCGTTTTTCATGCCTTGATTTACCAACTAACCATTCCTAGGTCATACTGTGCCTTTATACCAACTTTTCCTATTTTGTTTAAATTGGCCACTACACTAGTTAGATTCCTCCAATGTAATGTGTAATTATAGTGACTTGAGGTCTCATCCTAGGACCATGTAGGTATCACTTGATACTTGTTTAGGTTAGTTCAATTACCCTAATCCATGCTCTCATCATTTTATGAGAAACCTCAACCATTTTCTCACTATTTTGTGAGCATCATAAACAATTCTCTTGA
Organism: Torreya grandis; assembly: GCA_037957365.1. Lineage (NCBI taxonomy): Eukaryota > Viridiplantae > Streptophyta > Pinopsida > Cupressales > Taxaceae > Torreya > Torreya grandis. Next base: position 1,665,573 of record JARHVA010002693.1, read on the forward strand.
CATTTTTCAAGATTAAACCCTTTAATATCTCATCATTCTTGATTGAGTTGAGATATTCAAAAATTCCAAAAGCATTTGTAAAATCGTTAAAAAAAACCAAAAACATTGGTCACTTATTTTCCTTAAAGATTATGGGGACCCTCACTAAGTCACAAGTAAATCACTTGTCACTTAGTTTCCCCATCCTTTTTAGCCATTTCTCCCATGCACTTTCCATTTTTAAAGTCCATTCATATTCTTCTGTCACATCCATTATATTTGTTTTTCATCACTTATCATTTTCTTCCTATTTCCTAGGATAACTACATTTGGCTTGAAGTTTTTTATGGATAATATGTCCATGGAACTATGTAGGTAACATACACTTGCCTAGTGCATGTGGAGATAGCTCAACCACCCCTTATTTTTCTTATTTTCCCCCCATCTTGTTTGTTTGTTAAGTTATCACCTATTTTATAGGGAGAATGTTCATCACGTTATTTATACTAACATTAAGAATAACTAATTATTTATTTCTTTGTCTATTTTTTTGATTATTTATTTATTGTTTACATACATGTTTGTTTGATTATGACACTATTGTATTAATTCAATATATATGCATTAATTATGTGATTCCTTTCACACTTATACTTAAATCCATCTATATTCATATGTTTACATTGTCATCATGGTTTTTATCATTGATACATTATTTTAACTTGAATATTAGATTATGGGAGTCAATCCTTATACATATTTTGGCATATTCCTCATGGTGTTCTATCATAATGCCTATTTTATAGTGTTATATAAAAAAATCAACTTCAAAAATTTTATTTAGCAATGGGGCATCAACATCTCCTCAACACTAGGATTCTTAACATCCCAATCATATCCCAAATAGAGTAGTTAAATACAAAATAATTTAAACCTTTTTTTAGTTTTCATGAGCATATCTCTAATAATAGGTTGTTCCAATTCATCATTACCCTCTATGTCAAGTTGTCATAATCATTAGCCAATCAATCACATTTTCCATAATTGGGGTCTAATGATTATAACTGCCTATGGGCAAATCATTGTACAATATCCCATCTGCAATTCTCAATAATTATAACCACCTTTGAGAAAATCATTGTGTTCTCACCAAAATTACTTTATTTTTTTCTAAATAAGGGCATGTTTTTATCTTATTTTTCTATCCTAATAGGGAAGCTCCATCTTCTCAATGATTATAACTACCTTTCATAAAATCATTGTGTTATCATAACATGTTACCACTATCAAGGTACAATGCTTATAACCACCTTTGGGAAAACCATTGTATACCATCCCACTTTACTTCTCAATGATTTTAAATTATTTTAAAAATAATTATGTCCTCACCCCATCATCTTCCTTTCTTTGGTGCCTTTATTTTGTATCTTTATTTTTGAGGGACCATTTACCGACCTACTTATGCCAATTATTCCCTCAAGGGGGCATCATATATTTCATCCATTATCATTGAAGTTGTAGGCCTACATGAAATTTTCATTCTTTGAGAAGACATTACTATGCCTATATCTTTCAATGCCTTCCCAAATAAGGGTAAACTATAGACACCTAAAAGTTACCACCAATGATCTCCAACCAGGCTTCAAACCAATTTCTACCAAAATGCATAATTTGGCCTAAAAACACTAAAACACATTAAATGGTTTGAATTTTTCATATACAAGTTCTATTTTTGGACAATGTATCCCTAAATGGGGTAATGTATTTTATGAGATAGCTAACTTTGATCAGATCATTTTGAGTCAAAATGATGATTTCATACCTGGGTGCTCTAGATTTCTCTTTTCTACCAAATTTCTTGCACATGACACATGAATTTATTACTTTGTGTTGGAAACATCCTAAATGGGATAATGGTTCTAGTTCATCTAACATTACCTTTTAATTCTAATCCAGTCAAATTTTGAACCAATAATATGACATTTTAACCAATTAAAACACATTAAATGGTTTGAATTTTTCATATACAAGTTTTGATTTTGGCCAATGTATCCCTAAATGGGGTAATGCATTTTATGAGATAGCTAACTTTGATCAAATCATTTTGAGTCAAAATGATGATTTCACACCTGGGTGCTCTAGATTTCTCTTTTCTACCAAATTTCTTACACATGACACATGAATTTATTACTTTGTGTTAGAAACATCCTAAATGGGATAATGGTTCTATTTCATCTAACATTATCTTTTAATTCCAATCTAATCAAATTTTGAACCAATAATATGACATTTTCACCAATTTATGTACCAATTACCATGATTTTCACTAAAATTGATAAATTATGTTTAAGGATAATTAATTTGAATCAAAATCTTAAGTTAATTTTACATGGAACTTGTTGAATATTTATATTTAGATATTGATTATGAGTTTTTGCATCATCAAGTGATATCATTTCTTGGGAAGGCATCACTAGGCCATAAATACATAAAATATCTGATTAATCCCTTCCATGCCTTTTTAATGCCTCTCTATCCCAAATATCTATGAAGGTATTTATTGATTTTGGCCTCTAAATTGAATGGGTTCTTAACCACACATCTTCATCTTGATATGGATGGTTCAGGTTCATTCTGATCATTCTAAAAAATCTATAAATAGAAGGCCTTGCCTATTGAATTTTAAGATCTTTTGGTGTAAAATTATAATGTTAAAAATCTCTTTCATGCCATTGATTTAGTTTTAACATGCCCAATTATTGAGCCAATCCAAATTCATCACAAGTCCAATGTGTCAAGGAGAAAAGGAGATAGCCAAGCCTCTTTTGATGAAGACTCATGGAGAAAAAGCATAGTAAGCCACTTCAACAAGCCATTTGGGGAATATAAATAAGGTGAAAGGTCATTTGTATTTTACATTATAGTTGTGTTTTCCATTTAGTTTTTTTCATTATGCTCGCTTCCCTTGAGATAAGCTTAAGTTGTTAGCTATTAGTGTGTTATTTTAGATTTTGATTTCATACACTAACACTATACTAATCTTCCCTTATAAAAATCTTATGTTCACATAAAAAATAGTAATTTTTAACATGTAGGTATCACTCAATTATTTCCATCTAAGAAACATAGTCCACAACTCATAAAATAAAATAATTGAAATGATTGTGTAAAGACAAGGATCAAACTAGATGCTATATATGTGTCCATCATATATATATATATATATATATATATATATATATATATATATATATATATATATATATTTTAGTCCACAACTCATAGAATAAAATAATTGAAATGATTGTGTAAAGACAAGGATCAAACTAGATGCTATATATGTGTCCATCATATATATATATATATATATATATATATATATATATATATATATATAGTTGAAATGGGTATACACATGCACCTAGAAGTCTAAGGACTTCTGGATACATGTGCATCCTCAAAATCTTTCCAATAAAATAACATAGTAATAAAAAAGCAACTAAGAAACCCAAAAAATTACTTGCAACCACATAAGGTTTCTAGAAGTCTACAAAAGGATAAAAATTCCAAGACTCATCAAGCTTCACTATGTCTTTCCCAAATCAACCAACTTGCCATTAAAACTAGGTGAATCTTTTTGATATTTGCATCCAAAAATCTCCATTTTCCTAACATTTTTTCAATCATCCACCTTCCCCATTCCTTTCATTCATTGCGCTATACCCCCAATCAATTCACATTGAATTTTAGGAGGAGATAAAAACCCATTGTATCCCAAGGTAATCCTACCAACCTTGCCATTAATGGAAAGTATGTAAGACTCTCTAAGTAATCTAACCTCTAATAATGAGAGAGTATATTGGTGTTAACAAAACCAAATTGCATATCCATAAAACCTTCACCACCTACCTTATTAAATGAGGCTTAATGTATTTTTCACGTAAACCGTTGATGTGATAATAAAATGGCATAAATTAATTTAAACCACATTTAAATAAAAACATAACTATATTAGTCATTAAAATAATATGCCACCGGCCTTTAGATATGGATTCTAGGTTGAAGGGGGGGGGTTAGGGTAGCATGGGGGTGAAAAGGGTTCCCAAGAAGGGGTTAGGTCTAGCTAGGTAGTTAGGTTTAGGTACAAATTGAGTAGGTTGATAGGGTATGATAGAGAATATAAGTGATTTGAAAATCCTATAGGAATAAAAAATAAAGTTGCAAGTATAGAAAAGGCTATGGCCAAAAAAACATGTAATAGAATATAACAATCCATAACAGTAAATAATGACTTATAATAGAACTAGTAAGGTACATAAGCAATCACAAACATAAAGATGATAATTGAAAACTAAAAAAACCAAAACTAACTATTTAAAGGATAATCAAACAATAGTATACCTATAAAACATGCTGACATGCTTAGAAAACATTATTTCAGGATTATAGCCTTCACCGCCTATCTAGTTCATACACAACCTGTATTCACCCAAAAATAGCATAAATCTCATTATGTCATAAAGTGATAATCAATATAAGTTATAAAATCACCATCAATAGAAATAAGTTGTCCATAGCATAATTAATCATAAAATAAGTATGTAACCAATTACTACTGTAACAAGTACCATAATAATCCACCTAAACAATAACTAAAGTAGTCTAGCATCACATTATCAATATAATAATAAAATAATATATAATGAAAACATGGGATTGTAACATCTTCCCCTTCTTGGAATGGATTCATCCAAATGACTTAATAAAAATGCCATGCATAATGTTATCTTATAACATGAGCATCTTCCCAAGTGGTGTTTCTTTTGTTGATAGGGTCCTATTTCACCAAAACCTACGATATGTCTATGTTACACAAATTAAAACTATGATGCTCTAAGATTCCCATTAGTTCCAACTGAATCATTTCCTCTTAAATGAGTCCAATCCAAAACATGAGATGGATCAGGTATATACTTTATGAATAATGTAACATGAAAAACATTATGAATCCTTGAAAGAGAAGGAGGAAGTACCAGCTGGTAAACAATAGGGCCAATCTTTTCCACTATGTTGAAAGGCCCAAAAAATCATGGTTCCAACATGGAATCCTTTCCAAATTTAATAGAAAATTTTTTATGGTCTAACATGCAAAAAAACTTTGTCCCCTATGTTGAATTATCATGGAGTTATTCTATGATTTGCATAACTTTTGTCTGTTAGAAGCTACTTTTAAATTATACCTTATTATTTCCATCTACCTATCATATTTTAATAGTAAATAAGGCCCATTAACTACCCTTTGTTCTAAGTTGTCCTAACTAATAGGTGTTTTACACTTGAATCCATATAAGGCTTCAAAAGGATCCTTCTTAATTATTGAATGCTAGGAATTATTATATGCAAACTCAACCAAATGAAAATAGTCTTCCCATTTGGTTTATTGATCCATTACATACATGCACAACATATATTTAATAACTTGGTTGAGTGGTTCTATTTTCCCATCTATTTTTAGATGATATGAAGATCTAAAATTCAAATTTATTCTAAAGGATGTAGTTAAATTTGATAAAATCTTAAAGTAAATAGTTTTTCTTGATTTGATATGATCACCTTAGGTATGCCATGGAGTCTTAATACTTCCTTTAGAAATCATTCTACAAATATATATGCATCATCTATTAAATTCTAAATAATAAAGTGGCCAAATTTAGTTTTTTATCAATCACTTATAGGATTGTATCATGCCTGCTACATGACTTTGGTATCCCCACAATAAAATCAAGTGAGACTACAACCTAATTATCCTTTAGAAAATCATGAGGGCACAATATCCTTCTTAGATGGTAATGATTGGCCTTAACCCACTAGCTTTTCTATCCTTTCACTATAAATTTAGAAATATCATGCTTCATCCTAAGGCAAACATAAACCTTTTTCATCTCATGCATCATTTTTGTAACACCTGGTTGAGCATAGTAAGGTGCTACATGAACTTCATTTAGTATAGAATTTATCAAGTAACCCATATTTGGGACATAAATTATACCTAATTAGGCCATCTGTTGTAATAGAAAATTTGTTAAATCTTTTTGCTACTAGCTCATTAGCCAAACTTGCTCTTACTTTATGGAAAAATACATTAGCAAGTTGTTGTTCCAAAACAACACTCTTAAAGTTTCCTTATAACAACAAAAAGGTAAAAAGGTACATGCATATACTAAGTACATCAACCACATGGTTCTCCTTGCCTTTGATATATGATATATTCATGTCAAAATTGCTCAAAAATTCTAGCCATGATCCACATCCCTTCTTAGAGATACGTCTCCCTGATGAGGCAATCATCGCACGCCACATGTCTGACTGAGAATCACCTCAGATACTTCATGAATGGCCATATAAGGATCTGGAAGAGGACCCAGATCACTCTAAAGCTTTTGGTGTGACATCCAGTCCTCTATTGGTATCAAAGCTAGGTCTCGAGGTTGAGACCTGTGGAAGCTAGTGGGCATGATCCACATCCCTTCTCAAGGATAACATTAGCCACCATGTGTTCTAATCAATCTCACCTTAGGTGCTTCATGGATATTCATATATGGATCTAGAAGAGGACCCAGATCATTCTAAGCTTTTGGCATGATGACCAGTCCTTCTACCAATAGAGGACTAGTCGTCACACCAAAAGCTCCAAAGTGATCTGGGTCCTCTTCCAAATCCCTATATGGCTAGTCACAAATCACCTAAGGTGATTCTTAGTCAAACACATGGTGTGTAATGATCACCTCAGTGGGGAGATGTATCCTTGAGAAGGGATGTGGATCATGCCCACCAGCTTCCATGGGTCTCAACCTTGAGACCTAGCTCTAATACCAATAGAGGACTGGCTGTCACACCAAAAGCTCTAGAGTGATGTAGGTCCTCTTCCAGATCCCTATATGGCTAGTCACAAAGCACCTGAGGTGGTTCCTAATAAAACACATGGTGTGTGATGATCACCTTAGTGGGGAGATGTATCCCTAAGAAAGGATGTGGATCAAGCCACCTGTGCTAGCATGCATTTAAATCTTCTTGATAGAATAAATACTTAAGACTTTTATGATCAAACTTTACATGGAAATTAATTCCTAATAGGAAATGTTTCCAATGAATAAGTGCATGGATAATGGCAACAAGCTCCATTTCATGTGTAGGATATATATATATATATAAAAATTTATTTGAGTCATAAGCCACAACCTTACCATCTTGAGTCAAGATACCTCTATATATTTCTTTATAAGCACTAACCCAAACATTAAAGTTACCATTTAGGTCTAGTGTGACCAAAATAGGAGTTACATTAAGCAATACCTTCAACATAACAAAAAAATTCTCATACTAAGGAGTCCATATGAACTTATTTCGTTTACACTGTAAGTGATGGGATATGCCACACTTGAAAAATTTGCAGCAAAGCACTGGTAAAAACTAACCAACCCCATGAAGCTTCATAATTCATATACATTAGAAGAAGCAGACTAATCATGGATAGTTTGGATCTTGGTGGGGTCAACAAAAATGCCTTATTTACAAATAATGTCTCTTAAGTAATTAATTTTAAATTCATAAAATGCACATTTGGATAATTTTCCATAAAGATTATATTGTCTTAGTCATTTTAAGACTAGACAGAGGTGTTGATCATTTTCAACCTCATCTTTAAAATAAATCAGAAGGTCATCAATAAAAACTAGCACAAACTTATCCAAGTAATAACTAAATATGTTTTTTATAAGGTTCATGAAGGCTATCGATGCATTGGTTAAGCTGAAAGGTAGAACCATAAATTTAGTGTCCATAACGGGTTCTAAAGGTAATTTTATTTATGTCTTATTCCTTGATGCACAGTTGATGGTAAACAGACCTCAATTCAATCTTGGAAAAGATTGTAACACCCTTTATTTGGTCAAACAAATCATTGCTTCTTGGTAAAGGATAATGGTTTTTTATTGTTACCTTATTCAACATGCGGTAATCAATACAAATCCATAAGTACCATCCTTATTCTTCAGAAAGACTAACAGAGCACCCCAAGGAGACACACTTGGTCATATGCTTTTACTATCTAAAATTTATTGTATCTAAACTTTTAATTCTTATAGATCATCCACATTCATGCAGTAAGGTGCCCTCGATGTAGGGTCATATCTAGGTATGATGTCAATAGAAAAATCAAATTCTCACTCGGGTGGCATCCAGGGTATCTTTTTAAGAAAGACATCCATAAACTCCCTTAGTATAGGAAAATATGCATGTTCTATCTCCTTTTCATTAGATATTTCTTGTATTTGGACTATATCCCTTTCTAACATCTCTTTTTACATATAAGGATGAATGTGTTTTACATCTTATGGACCCTTTCATGCCTTACAATTCTATAATTTGGCCAAGGTCATTGGTGCATCACACTTTTTTACCCACACAATCAAGTGTGGCTTAATGTTCATCCAACCAATTAATTCTAAGGATGAGATCATATGACCCTAAATGTGTGATAAACATATTTATCTTGGTCATTAAAACACCAAAATCTAATTTTGCTTATTCCAAGCATTCAAAAGTAGGCACTTTCTTTCTAGTATCAAATTCCACTTCCCAACCTTTGTTATCAAGACTGGTTTACTATTACATTATTTAATAGTAAAAGGAGAAATAAAATAGTCTATTGTACTAGAATCAATAAATATAGTTAAAGGAAAACCATTAATTATACCTTAGGTTTCAATTGGAGTAGCATGTAAGTCAACATTATGATTATCAATAACAACATATACTTTATGGTTTATTATTTGGCCTGATTTTAGATTAATATGGTCCTTTTTATAGTTATTATCACCACATTCCCAACAAAAAATTATCCTATAAGATGCTACTAGAATAGTGTTAGCACCTATGGTCAGTCTACATGAGTTGTTTTGATGTTTTTCCTTCTTATAAGAACCAAATTTAAAAGGTCCATGGGATTTAAAAAATTTATTCTAAATGGAAAACTTGTTGTAATTCTTATTACCTCCTAAAAATATATTATTAGAATTAGATTTATAAAATTCATGTTCATGGGAGAAAGGTTCTTGACCTTAGACTATTGCCTGTTTGACTTGAATTCTTATCTTGCCTTTTGGCAAGACTTTTCCTTCTCCTCAACCCTGTATGTTGATTTTATGGTTACAACCAACATTTTTAGATTTGTCATGTTAACATCATGCATTGGAATATCCTTAAGCCCAAGCTTGAACTTAGTAATTTTATTTTCCTCATCATTCATATAGTTCACATGATGAAACAAATTTAGGAGTTTTTTCTCATATTTAGCAACATACATGTTATATTTCTTTAAGAGATAAAAATTAGTTATTTTATGTTCTTTATAATTTGCATTCGTGTACCTTTTATGGAATTGAGTATAAAAAATAGTCTAAGATAGATTTAAAGGTTTAAACCCTTCAATATCATAAAGATGGTTCCACCATAATGATATAAGTCGTACTAGTTGATAGGCTACTACTATGGCTTTCATATTGAAATGTATATTATGAAAATTGAAGTACTTTTACAAGTGTACCAACCAAGCATCAATTACATCACATGATTATTTGCCTAAAAAGGTAGGTGGTGGAATATTTTTCATTTCATTAATGATTAGGTCAACTATGGTCAAAGGTAGTTCTTAAATTATAGGTCCTTCCACTTATCCCATTTCTAGTCTAGCTACTTCCTCTTGGGATATCCATTCAAGATTGTTCAATCTCTATTCCTAGTTATAAATATTCCCTTGGAAGGTGTTAAGGGTTATCAATATCCCATTTATTATTTCCTCATTCTTATCAGTTGGAATCCCACTGACTACTTCAACATGGGGTACTTCAGTATTATTGTTTTCATTATTCATAGGTAGTTCATCTAGGTGGCAAATAGGAATGTAGCCTTGATGACCCCTTCCTTATCCTCAACCTCTACCCCTAGATAGATTGACATTAAAATTATTTACATGAATGTTTCCTCTACTTTATCACATTCTAACCATCCTAATAAATCATAAGTGATAACTCAGAAGATTGTAATAACTAAAAGGAAAAATTCTCATTCGTAGAGTTTCCTAGATCAGAACATTGCTCTGATACTAGATGAAACAACCATAGAAAAAAAATGAATCATATATCAGAGTACATTTTAGACATGATTTAGTCCCACTTATAAGAATTTATAATGCAATAAAACATTCGATGCACTATGCATTAACAAAACTAGAACCGAAGGAGTAAAACTAAGAAAATTCGTTAGAGGTAAACACATACAAAATGCACCATGGGGAAGTTGGTTGATGTTTATAAGTATTATGTATTTTTGGGTGTTTCAATCTATGCATATATTGATAAGTCCAAAAATCCATAAGTGGCACTCATACTTCCTCATAGGACCATTTCTAGGTCCTTAACTTTAAGTAATTACCTCTCTCCTTAGTGGGTTTCAATCCCATTTGAGGATGGTTACGTTAAAGGATTGGTTTAATTGAGAAGGGTAGTCTTAATTCTCTTAAGTTATCATTTAGGTTATTCATTTGTTAAAATCAAGATGCATATTATATATTTTAAATAATCACTTAAAAATTAGATAACAAAATTTTCAATACTTGTAGATTTTTATTTATTCAAGCAACAATTATATAAAAGCATAAGAGAACAGATTTAGTACAACATTATTCAGTGTTACCAGCTAGGTTATCACACCTTTAAAAATTTAAGGTCATTTCACTTATTTTTACATCATGATGCTTGTAATAGTTCAATACATAGCTATGATAATCCATATTCTACGCAGCTACTTCAAATTGGCATAGATAATGTTGTAAAAGAGTTTAAGGTATAAATCTAAGTTCTCTATATAAAAGGAATTTATTGTGAAATATAATATTGAGTTCAGTAATCTATCTATATAAAAGAAAAAAAATTATTTAATTCATAAGTGAATGTTATAAAGACATAAGTATGTTATGAATTCATTTAAATACAACTAAGCAAACCAAAACTATCAAACATACAATGGTAAAATTCAAGCAACATATGCAACAAAGTTCATTTTATTTTAAAGATAAATGGAACCCAAATAAAAGGTTCCACTTAATAAACTCTTATAAAACTTTATTTTGGTAGCCGAGTCAACCAACCAACAAGTTCGGCTCATGGGAAGGAAGCTAAAGATATAGTGCAAGTATATATTTTGCACAAATGATATGATAACCATTTATCAAATTTTTACTAACTTATAGCTTCCATAAAAATTATTCATATAATCAAGTAGATAATGATCATTCATTGAACTATAAGAATTATTTGAACATTAGTTTATTTTCTCAATCTATATAAGTATTTACTAATTACTTTTAGTTTTCATATTTCAATGTACATAATTTGAGAAATGATATTATATACTTGTAAATGGAAAACATACCTTGCACATAACCCATAGGTCTAAATTTCATGATAGAAGGGAGTATTTATTTTATTTTTCTCATAGTCCAACTATCAAGCTTATGCATTGATGTAAGGTTTAAGTGTTCCATATGTAGCTATATATTTATCCAATCAATAACTCTATCAAGGCAAGTTACTATGACACTTCATACATTATAAATTCAAGAAACTAATGTAAAGTATTAATGCCTATGTATTCCATGTAAGGGAAAAGATTAAAACATTTATTAACTTCTATCTTATCAAAATTATTCATTTTGAAATATACAACTATAAAACATCTACATGTTTATATTTCCATAAAGTGGAAAATTGAAATAAGCATGAACCTATACAGTAGTATAATTCATATCTATTTAACTTCTTCAAATTAGAATAGGTTTTAGAAATAGATCTATCATAAATAATCTAAGTAAATTTCAACTGAATATTGACATCACGATTTAATAGTGAATTCTCTTAAGGATATTTATAGCTAAGATAAAATAAATTTATTACAAGAAGGTTAAATCCAAGGAGAATTAATATATAAATAAATAAACATCTTAGGAATTGATTGTGTTAGATTTCAAATCCCAACTTACAAATTATTAGATCAATTTAGGATTACAATATATAAAGACTAGTAAAATATTCAATCAACTCCTAATATTTGTAATATAAGGAATAAATATTCAATTAAATAATACAAGGTACCTATATAATAGCTTTCTCCATCATTTAATTTAACTCTTTAATATTATAATTTCAAAATCTATTCTTGTCATGCATTAGCAGTCAATAAGATCACTATGATAATATAAATTCAATAACTATGTCTATATGTTAGTTAATAAATCAAATTAATAAATACATTTTTAACATCTTCCATATAAAGTCATCGAAGCAAGGATTCAAACATGAACTAGTTGATTAAGATAAATCCTCCCCACCAACCCTATGAGCTCACCATCGGTGGCCCTTACCACCCCAACCATCATCAGGGTGGTGGTTGTGATAACTGGGAATAGGAAATGAATTTTAAGCACATCGATCTCTAAAAAAGACATGATAAACAAAATACACATCCAACCAAATCCATTCATTCTAAGGTGAGATGGGAATAATCAAACCATCTAAGTATAGATTAAGAGTAGGGATGGTTATCTAGACCATCAAATGATATAGAATGGATTAATCCTAATCCATTATATATATATATATATATATATATATATATATATATATATATATATATATATATATTGATTTTATCCTATTTAAAACCCCATCTAAATTCTTGATCGATCTTTAATCATTCACACCCATAATATATACTTGTAACCATTCAGGTCTCATATAGGAATGAAAATATACACATTCCAACTAGTAAAAAAATTAAATAATGACATAATTAAAATTTATTAAGATTAATACAATCACAGAAGAATAATAAATCATGCCTCTTCAATGTAATAGGACCATACATGACCAACAACCTTAAAAAGACTAAGTCAAAATATAATTTTACTTATTTTTAGTATTATCATAACACGTAGGCATCAACCTAAAACACATATAAATTATGAAGATTAAAAATTTGACACAATTGATAAAACGATAGGGTCATGATTATCAAATAACATCATCAAATTGAGAAGATCATAAATAAATTTTCAACAAAAGTCAAGATTTAGAATCCAATTCTGACCCAAATCCCTTCTCAGGGATACATCTCCCCACTGAGGTGATCATTACACGCCACGTGTTTAACCAAGAATCACCTCAGGTGCTTCATGACTGGCCATATATGGATCTGGAAGATGACCTAGATCACTCTAGAGATTTTGGTGTGATGGCCAATCCTTTATTTTATGTCCAGTCATGAAGCACTTGAGGTGATTCCCAGTCAAACACATGGCATGTGATGATCACCTCAGCAGGGAGACGTATCCTTGAGAAGGGATGTGGATTATGCCCACCAGCTTCCATGGGTCTCAACTTCAAGACCTAGCTCTGATACCAATAGAGGACTGGCCATCACACCAAAATCTCTAGAGTTATTTGGGTCCTTTGCCACATCCCTATATGGCCAATCACGAAGCACCTAAGGGAATTCCTAGTTGGACACATGATGTGTGATTATCGCCTCAGTAGGGAGATGTATCCCTAATAATGGATGCGGATCAAATTTAGAATGAAATATTTCAGTGATTGATACATAGCTTAGCTAATAATCTAATCATAGAAAAAATCATAGTCATATAATTTATACAGGTGATTTAAACATTCTATGTGTGTGTGTGTGTGTGTCCATACACACACACATGTATATGTATATCCATATTAAATAAACTAACCTTAACTAGATCGATAAGGAAACTAATGACATATATACTATTAAAAGAATTATGATATTGATAACAATGATCTAAGATCATAAAAGAGACCAAGCTTGAACACCATCCTAACATAAAAATTGAATAACCTTGAATCCATAAAGAAGCACAGTCATAATTATTATATAGTGTATATAAAACTATATATAAATATATACTTGTATATGTGTATACATACATATATACATACATACATACAGATATATATATATATATATATATGTATATATATATATATGTATGTATGTATATATATATATATATATGTATTATATATACATATATATATATATATATATATATATATATATATATATATATATATATATATATATATATATATATATAAACTTAACTAGTTTGGTAATGAAAACCCATGACACAACTATTTTAAAATTTCCACAATTAATTTAAATTGGTCTAAGATCACAAAATAGAAACAAGACTCGAAATATCAATAGTCAAACTAGATAGCCTATAAACCAACAAAACAAATTCATTATTTTCCTTCATAGACAAAGTAAAATACCATAGTCCATTTTAAATAATGAAATTTACAAAGGGATATAGATTGATATAGTGAGTATACCTTTTTAATAGGTTGATACAACCCCAAAGGAAATCAAAATGGCCAAGCTACTAACGTATGCAACTTGATGAAATAACCATATAATCAGGACCTAAACCAAGTGATTACCCCCAAAATAACCATATGATCAAATCAAATATCAAATAAGGTTACCAAAATGAAAAAATATCATATTTTATAAAACTTAACCAACTTTAAGTCACAAAACACAAAAATAGTTATGCAGACAAAAATATCAACCTCTAATTTAATAACGAAATGGCCCATGTCCATTCCTAAGGAACACAATCATAATTTCCAAAAGCATCATGCTTATAAATCTTTTTATTGTTATAAAAACCACAATATAAAAAAAATAAACGCACAAACATTATAAAGAAAGAAAAAAAATAACCAACCTTTAAAACATTCATCCTTTATAATAAAACATAGTCATTATTAACACAAAGGTAGCACTCAATAATTTCTAGCTATGAAACACAATCCTTAACTCATAAGAGAAAATAATAAAAATAACTATGTAAAGATAAGGATCAAACTAAATGCAATATATGTCCATCATATATATGTTTATTGTGAGATTATATAAAATAATCATGTGTGTGTGTGTGTGTGTGTGTGTGTGTGTGTGTGTGTGTGTGTGTGTGTGTGTGTGTGTGTGTGTGTGTGTGTGTGTGTGTGTGTGTGTGTGTGTGTGTGTGTGTGTGTGTGTGTGTGTGTGTAGTTGCAATGGGTCTGCACATGCACCAGAAATTCTAAAGACTTTTTTTTTCATGCACAACCTCCAAATCTTTCCAATAATATAACACAATAACTAAAAACTAACTAGGAAACCCAAAAACATAATTGTAACCACAAAATATTTCTAGAATCCCACAAAAGGATAAAAAATCCAAGACTCATTGAGCTTTGTTATGTCCTTATTAAACCAACCATCTCACCATTAAAATTAGGAGAAGCATTTTATTGTTTACATCCTAAAATCTCCATCTTCCTAACATTCTATCTACCATCTAACTTCCCCCATTTTGTTTTTTTCCCATTCACATTGAATTTTGGGAGGAGAGAGAAACTCATCATATCCAAAGGTAAACCTACCAACCTCACCATTAATGGTGAGTCTGAAAGACACACTAAGTAATCTAACCTCTACCAATGAGATAGTAGATTAGTGTTAACAAAAGGGATTAACAAAACTAAATTGCATATCCTTGAAACCTTCACCACCTAACTTATTAAATGAGGCTTAATGCATTTCCCATACAAACCATCAACCTAAGTTGATGTGATAATCAAATAGCATCAAGAAATTTAAACCATGTTTAAATCAAACAATGACTATATTATTTATTAAAACAATATGCCACCAGCATTTAGATACAAATGCTAGGTCGAAGGGGGGTTTAGGGTAGCATGGGGTTGACAAGGGTTCCCAAAGGGGGTTAGGTCTAGGTAGTTAGTTAGGTTTAGGTAAAAAATGAGTAGTTAGACAAGATCTAATATATTATAGAAGTGATTCAAAAATCTTGCAAGAATAAATAATGAAGCTATGAGTACAAAAAATGTTGTGGCCAATAAAACATGTAATAGAATATAACGATCCATAATAATAAATAATGAATTATAATGGAATTGATAAGGTATAATAGAAATTAAAAATATAAGGACCATAACCAACAACCATAAAAACTAAAATGAATTATTTGAAGGATAATTAAACAATAGTATACATATCAGATATGCAGATGTGCTCATAAAACATTATTTTAGGATTATTTTAGTATACCTAGCTCATAGACAACCTACAATCACCTAAGATGGAGTAAATAACATTATGTCATAAATTAATAATAAATATAGATAATAAAATCACCATCAATATAAATAAATATTCCATAACATAATTAATCATAGAATAAGTACACATCTAATTATTGTTGAAATAAGTACCATAGTAATCTACCTAAATAACAACTAAACCAGTCTTGCATCATAGTGTCAATGTGATAATAGTAGAATATATATAATGAAAATGTACTATCATAAAAATAAGTATAAAGAGTTTCAATATTATGTACTTTTATCGATGCAATATCTTGAAGAGGTTGTCCTACTTCAATTGTAAGTGGTTATTCAATATATATAAATTAATGAATTAAGAATTTATAGTGATATGGATAAGTACGAACTAACTCCATGAGGGGTATTTTATAAGGCATGAAGTTTATGTCTTCTAAGAAATTCCAATTAGATTTATAAGATAAATAACTAACATGAGGCTTAGAAGGTAAAATATTTTTGGTAGGAAGAGAAGTAGTTTGAGGTTCTAGTTGTGGGAGTGTTTCTTCATTTGTGTAAGAAGGTATGGTAGTGGTAGTGGTGTCTTTGAGAATGTATTCATCAAGTGATGGTATTTTTATCTTTTTGAAATGATCTTTGTGTGTGGGTTAATGTCAATAATTTAATTTAACTGCATTCACATATTGAAAATTTATATAATATTGGTCATAGTCAATGTCAATTGTGCATATATCCTCATTTAAATGTTGTGGGTTAGAAATACAAAATGTTTTTTGGATATTTAGAGGAGGAAGGTTTGGTAACTTGTTTTTTTTTTATAATAATTAACATAATCATGATGATGTATTTATATCATAGTGTCATGATTGAGTGTATCTCATTTCATAAAAGAAACAAAAAATTTGGTAATCCCATGACATGTTTCATGAGAATTGTTAGTGCCTAAAATTACATTAAAGCAATTGAGCCCTTATCAAGTGAGAATGCCTAAGTCCATCCCGAGTCAAGCATAGATTGAACAAGTCCTTATCCCAATTTCTATCTTCAAATTTTTATGTCAAAGGTCAAGTTCCATGTTAAATTAGCTAAGTTTTAAAATGGTCTTTACTTGGCATATGTGTAAATCCTTTATACATTATTGAACTTTTTGCATGAACACTTTGCCCCACAAAAATAGTTCTTCGAGTTTTTTTATCTCGAATAAATTTTTTGAAGACTTATTTTAGTTGAGCAAAGTTTTCACACAAAGTCAACAGATATTTTATGTTTTAGGCCACAATCTTATTTGTTTAGGACTTTTTGTCCAAAGAAAAAAGTTTGTAAGTCCATTTATTTCAAACTTTTTCTCTGCAGAAATTTTTTTGAAGGCTACTTGCCCTTCAGTCATTTTTCCCATGTAAAAATCTTGACAAAATTCAATTATTTAGGTCAAATGTCAATTTCAAATATTTTAACAAAATTTTAAGTCCAATTTATTTGAGGAAATTATTTTAGATAATATGTCAAAAACAATTGTCCTGACAAAGACAAAAAATGCTAAAAACTTAATTTCTAAGGCAAAAAGTCAAAGCTTAGTTTCTTTGGGGTAATTATTTTGTATAAAATGTTTGAAAAAATTATCCTGATGAAGATAAAAATGCCTAAGGTTGAATTCTTGTGGGAAATTTTTCCATGAATTTTTTTTGAATGTTATTTCCTTTGGGCATTTTGCTCATGCAAAAAGTTTGATAAAGTTCAAATCTTTTGGGAAAAGTGTAAAGCTTCAATTGCTTTGGGGAATGCCATGGATAAAAATTTCCTAAACAATTCTTTTGAAGACCTAGTTTCTACAAGATAGAAATACCAAAGACATAAGGCTTGATGACCAAAATACTTGAATAAATTCACTGAGATTGCTTAAGTGTTCAACTCATAGGGCATGATTAGAAGTTGAGTAGGTTCCCATCAATCAATGGTACATAATGAAATCATACAGTTCTTGATTGATAATGTATATAAGGCTAATGTTTAAAATAAATCCTTGAGACAAGGGATATGGTGAAAACTATCACCATAGTGGGAAACTTGTCAAAGTTTCAATGATGAGTGGAATAAGTCAAAAGGTCAAGAGGCATAAGGTGTTGTCACATGATGTGATGGCACTCAAAGCAATAGAGACTATTTACAAGTAAAAATTCATGCTCAATATCATGGATTGTAATCTGATGATGCACATTTGATGGGATGAAAAGATATAATGGCATGAGAGAATAGATGAAAAGTAAATATATGGTCATAGGCTAAAGATCGAGCATGTTCCTGGATATCGATGGTATGCATTAAAGTGTACATAATCTGATCTACAATGCATATTAAGTCAAAAAATTTAAACAAATCCCAGAATGAATGTAAGACCACCACTTGGAAAGAGCATGTTACCCCAATAAGACTAGCAGAGTAGGATACAGAGAGCCTATGAAGATGCTAAGTGGCACCATTTCGTTACAAGACCTATAGACAACTAATGGCATTTTATCCTTTGGATCAAAATAAATGGCACGCAATTTTTTTGGGAAAGTAAATCTAATGGTGTGAGCCAAGTTAGAATATTTAAAGGGCTTAGAACCAATAATAAAGTGACACATGCCCAAATTAGATCTAATAAAGTGGCTTATTCAATTTTAAGTCTTGTAAGTGCCTAATTAAATCTATGTGGTAGCCAGTGAAGTGCTCTAAGGATGAACAAGAAGTCCAACAGCATATGGAGATAAGTAATGTTGAGGTTAGTGTAAATTAAAGATATTGGTGGGTAGATGTGACATGGAAATGACACATAGGCATATAAATCATATTCAAGGACATTATGTAAGGCAATTAGTGGAGTTTTCACCACTGGTAGTAAGTTGACTTGGAAAATTTACAAATGAGGCATGGTCACCCTGAGGGTGAAAATAATGTAATTTTTGCATTTAATATATATGAGGGAAGCCTTAAAAGGATATATGTGAAAAAGGGGAATTTTTAAAATGCAAAATGTGAAAAATAAGTTAGATCTAAGAGGCAAAAAGTTTAAAATGACATAAGCTATTACATTTTCATTTTGCCTTATTTTCCCAATCTTTTCCATGAAAGGAAATTATAGGTTTAAAAATATAAGGTGGGTCACTAGAAATTAGATCATTCAAAGGGCCATGGATCTAGAATATTCCTAGGGAATCATGGAAAAATAAGGTTGTTCCATGGTGTGAATGAGAGGGAGGGAATCTATCTAGAAGTTTCTAGTTGTATAAACAAGTGATCGAGAGCATCCCCAAGAAGTTACACATAAAGACAAAGTTTGTTCGGCCCTCTACCATGAAAATTATCCTTCCATCTCTTGTGAAAGGCATCTCCTATCATGAAATAAAAAGTTTTTTTAAAATATTTATCATTATTTATAGAGGTAGTTAGAACATTGATTTTTCTTGTAAATGGATGAAGATTTCAAGGATGGAAATGGAATATTTTTGAACTAGAAGAATCTTAGTGGACTTGAAAGTTTGTTTTGAAATTTTTCAAGTTACAACCCATAGTTCCAAATTTATAAATGTATAAATATAGGTCTTATCCTATATTCATGGTTTTAATTGGTTGTTGTTTTAGGTGTTTGTTTTATCTAAGTCTAGGTTCTACAAAAATGTTTTTGGGATCAATTATTATGTGTATATATTGTCTCCCTAGATAAGGTTGTTGTAGTTGTACAGTAATTAGAAAGCTTTGAGAGCATGTTTATGTCTCCCTTGTCAAAATAAAAATCTCACCATGTTTGTCCCCATGGAAGATTTTGAAGTACTAATGTGTGTAATATTTATTGTCAAGTCAATGAAAATGTTTGTGGTTCTTTGTTGTTTCCTGTAAATGAAGTGTAGTGACTTGTTTTTCAAGAATTATTTATTGGACATTTGTGTTTGTGCTCACTAATCATTACCATTTTGAGCATATATTTATATTATAAACTCTTTATATATTTATTAAGGATAGGTTGTTGAATAAGTTGTTAGGTCATCCTAGGTTTATGGATTTGACAAGGAAAAGCATTTGAAAGATTAGTTTTAGTGTATGTTCTAGTATCTTAAGGATCATTTGGTATTTACCATTATCTTACATTTAAATTTTTTTTGCATCTTTTCTAAGGAATATTGTCATGAAATGCTACAAGATACCCTTTTATTTTGGAAACCACTAGCATGCCACCCTCCTTTTAATCATCTAACTTATCCTGCCTTGTCCTACCCTACAAATAATACACCCCTTATATACTATAAGTGTTATTTGCCTTGAAAATGCATAATATCTTGAATATTTTAAATGTGTTTTCAATTTGTGCTTTAAATCCTTTAATTATAGTCTTTTATTCATCCCCTTTGTTGTTGAAGATTTTATAGAATAAAGATTTTAGTCTCTTTCCCATCTATCTTTAGTAGATTGTATATGACTTAGATCATTTTTTCATTTCATATGACAACCATTCATGGGTGAAGTATGAAAAATTGGTTATTCCCTAGTTATATCTATTCCTTGTGCCAAAAATCCCCATGGAGGTTGAATTGCAAAATCTCTCCATGTGAGCAAGCTACCTTGTAGGTCCTCTCACCTTCATTCAGTCATAGAGAAAAGTAGAAAGGAACTAACCATACCATTTGTAGGTTCCTCTTAGTCATTTTATAAATTTAGTCTAATTTTATGCAAAACCCTTTCATGGCTATAATGACATGCTAATGGGTTCTTCATTATTTTTTGCCATTTTATCTCAAGTGTGGAAGATTGAGTGTATAAGGTGTACAACTAGGAACCAACACCCTATATACAATCATAAATACATCATGTCAATAAATTAATCCTGGATCAAATAGTTTATTCAATAAGCATGACATTTTCATCTTAAAAGTGTTATGGTGCATTAGGTAAGGCAGAAATAGGATTTGTTTCAGGATCAATGCTAGCGATGAAGTTGTTGAAGCAAGGAGTTTTAATTGTAAAATTTCCATGTTTATGTTGTTGCTAAGAAAGTTGAGGTTCTAAAGCATAAATTAATTAAAGGATACCTTCATCACTAGGCAAGGTAAGAAGAGGGCCATAATACTCAACATCTACTTTAAGATCTAGAACTTGATTTCCATGGTGATCATACTTTGAATGTATCTGATGAACATTAGTTGCCTTGGCATCTAGTGTAATTTTAGTAGTAGAAGAAGTTGATGCGGTAGAAGGGGTTGGAATATCAGTGGATTCAATGGTGGGAGAAGGATCATATGTAATTATTGGATCGATGCATGGTAAAGGAGATATATAAATTTTTGGAGGTTCAAAAGGTATACATTTATCTACCACCCAAGGAGTATCAATAAGAGGAGGATTGGAAGGAGGAATATGACCCTCAAGATCTAAGGTATGATCCATAGAAATGGTATGAACATCCTAATTAAAAACATGAATTTGGGATAAGGTTTTTTGATAATGTTAGACATCCAAGTCCATAGATTGAGGTTGGGTCATTATATAGTTAGCATCATATGTTGGATAAGTTGTACATGCTTGATAATTAGGGGGATTTTTTGAGGGTGAAATACTGATATTACTAAATATACAAAGAGACATGATGAGAGGATATTGAAATAATTTGGCCACTCTAAAATCATTACAATTAAAGGCATATTTAAGTAAAGAAGGCTCCTAGGCATTACATGGAGGGGGAAAATCATTAATATCATTAATAAGAGGAATAATATGATCCCTAGGTAATAGAGGAGGAAACCATTGTAAAATGTAGGGAGTTAACTTGGTAATATTGCAAGTATGTTGTAAATCATTGGGCTCATCATCATCAAAATCTATAAGAGTAACATGTAAATTAGGATTCATGTTAATGAGCTCAGGTAAAGGAAAACTATTGATCTTAGGAATGGTAGGAATACAATATTGTGATTTAGGATTAGTAAGTTGAATGCCCCATGGGTTATAATCAACTTCATGGTTATACAGGTTTCCATTATGTAAGAATTTAATACATTGACTACTGGAAGAAGTAATGGCCATCATTTGATGAGTCCATGGATGAACAAGGAGTATGTTATAAGATAGAGGTATGTCAAAGACCACAAGATTGGTTTGAATAGTCTTAGATCCAATGGTTAATAGAATCCAAATGCAACCAAGTGTCTTTTGATTATTATTATCAAAACCATGATAAGATGGGTTTTCTTGAGATGATCTTTGTTAGAACCAAGTTTTTAGATGAACCATAAAGATGTTACATTATTTCCAAAACCTTCATCAACTAGAAATTTATGGATAAGGGTGGTATTACTATATACTTTGATGAAAAGTGGTGGAACATAAAAATGAAAGAAAATTTCATCATTGATCATGTCCTCTTTAAGAATTCAATAGAGGGTTTAGAAGGACACATAGTTTTAATGATATTGATGTTGGTAGGTTGAGATTCAATAGAAGGTGGTTGTTCATTTAAGGATGATGGATTTTAAATTTCTTAAAGTTGTTACATAAGGAATTTATGATGATAGGTTAAAGTGAGAACCAACTCCATAAGTGGAATCTTAAAAGGCATAGAGTTGAGTTCTTCAATAAAGTTTCAATGAGACTTAGAAGAACCAACATGAGGTTTAGGAGTTAAATTAGATTTTGGGGAAATAGATGTGGTTGGAGTATCAAAAGGAGGAGAGGGTTCCTCTAAGGCTTCAAAAGCAACATTAGTAGTGGTAATATATTTAATAATTTTTTCCTCTAAATATGGCTTCTTAGGATTGGTAATAGGATCTTTATAAGCTGATTTATGATAGTAATTGACCTTAGCAATACTGACATATTGAGAATTGTTGAAATATTGGTCATAATTGGCATCAATAACACAAACATCCTTGGTATTTGATTGATTATTATAAGAATGTTTTTAGTTATTTGAGGTATAACCTTTATAATTTTATCATTTTTGAAAAACACCTATGTGTTCTTGATGATGAATATTGATCATAGCTTCATGATTGAATGAATCCCCAAGCATATAGGAGACAAAAAATTTAGTGATACCTCTACAAGATTCATGAAAATGCCCAATGTTATCATGGAACCAATAGAATAAATTGGGGTCATACCACTTAGTAGGAGCATTGGGATAAATATAATGTTTTAAGGGTGGTAAAAATTATTTCATTTGTTGAAATTAAAGAGGTGTATGAGAAGGTGAAGGAACATCAATTTTGGAAACACCTAGTTTGGTTTGCAAAGTATTAATAGTGATAGAATTATATATTTGAAAATATCCTTTAAGAAGTTTAGGATTAGGTTTGAATTGAGTCATAATAAATTCTTGATGTTTAGCTTGATCAAGAGCTTCATTAAGTGTTTGGGTACCAAAGGTTCAAAACTTATATTAGATAGTGGGAGTTAAAGTGGTGATAAACAGTTTGAATAAGTTATCATTAGTCATGTTATGGTTATATTTATGGGCCAATGATTTCAATCTTTTGATAAAGTCATGAATTGATTTAGTGGGATATTTATTAGCATTGATGAAGTGGCTAAGACAATTTTTAGTAAGATCATTATGTTGAAAATCTTTAACTAAAAGATTGACCAAATCTTCAAGTTTCCAAATAGAATGTTGGGAATTTTTTTATACCATTCTAATACACCAGCAGTGAAGGATTTCACTAAGATTTTAGTTTTGGATAAGGTATTAGTTTAGATCCACTCTTTTTAAAGGTTGGAAAAGTCTTTGAGAAATGAGGTGGGGTCTTTAGTCTCATCATATTTGATAGTTGTAGATATGTTACCAATATCAATGGAAAGAATGAAGGGGGCCAAAGGCTCATTATGAATATTTTGAAGAATCTTGTTATTCATTGTGGGTTGATGAATAACATAAATTGAGGTATCCCAAAGAGGTGGAGGAAAGATAGTATATTTAGTTATGTTTAAAGAGAGATGAAAAAAATGCAAAGAAGGAAAGATAGAGAATTAGATTGATAAATAGGGAAGGTAGAAAGCAGTACAGGGTTGACTAGTTTAAACTAGCATAAAAAATAGGGTCTAATAATAGTACAAGGTTGATTGGGTTGATCCAATACATTGAAAAAATATTGGAGAAGGAAAAATTAGGGTCTACAAATAGTATAGGTTATACTAGATCAATCCAGTATAGTGAATAAAGGCTAAAAAATATATAGGGTCAACTGGGTCAACCTAGTGTAATAGATAGGGAAAGTTAAGAGGATTATAATAGGTTGTGAACTAAAAAAAGATAGAATTTTACAATAAATTTTAAAACAAATGATATAAAGGAAATAAATATTAAATTAGATTAATGTTGGCCAATCTAATTGAGGCACACAACACAAAACCTTGCACCAACACTGGTTAATACAAATTTTTGCAATACAAAACAAAATTGAGCAAAGAGCAAGAAATTAAATTAGAAATTAGATATCTAACTAATTGGTCAACCTAAATATTTATTATATTATTAAAATATGATTTTAAATGTGATGGTGAGTTAGATATAAGTAAGGAACTAGAATGACAATCAATAATGGTTTTAGGTAGTTTGCGCTGATAGGGACTATAGTGGAAATTATATGGGCTTGGTATTGGGGCCTACCCCCTCACTTCACAAACCATATTGATAAGGGTGTCAAGTGTTTACCCAAAATATACCATTAACCATGATTTATACTTGATCAGAGTATCAAGTCATCTTCCCCCTTGGTGATGAAATTCAAGTAGCTTGCCCTTGGGTAGACAAATGTTAAAATTTTTGTTTAGATTTTGTGATTTGGTCATGTATGCATAAAATATAAAATAGTGAACTAAATGGTTAATTGAAAAACCACGTAATTAATCTATGTGATATATTCTAAGCATATAAGCAATAAGAAAATAAAGTATGAACTAATTACTATCATATAAGGTTGATTCCAACTTTAAAACAAGGTACAATGTTGATATGGTTAATAATGTATGCACATAATACAAAAAAATGTTGATAAGGTCAAACCTATACTAAAAAATCAAAGTTAAAAATAAATAGGGTCAGTAGAGTCGACCTAGTTATCTAGATAACACATAGAACATAGAACTAGGTCGATAATATCGATCAAGTTGATTGTGCAAGGGTAGTTTTAAAGACTACAAACCATAAAAGGAAATACTATAAATAAAGATATAGAGATATAGAAAGGAACTTTGGTTAATGAGATATGTATAAAATGAAGATTTTTATCCAAGAACCTTGATATATGCTTGTAAATTTGACTAACTTAGTTGACTGGGTCGATCAAGCTTTACAAACTTGTAGTTAAGAGCCTAAAATATACAGGGTCAACTGAGTCAACCTAGTATATTGAACCTAATGTCTAAAAAAGTACCCGTTTGACTAGGTAAACCTAGTAGTCTTGATTGGATGTCTATAAATTTGAAAAATTATAATACATTGATAGGATTGATCCATTAGCCTATACCTAAAAACCTATGCACAAAAGTTATATACTGGGTCGATATAGTCAATCTAGTATAGAGAATATATGATAAAATTAATGATGAAATAAGGAAATAAATGAAATCATATGAATAAATCCTATAAATTTTAGTTCACATCAATTTCACCTAAATGTATGCAATCAAAAATCCATCATGTCTATAAATCAATACTAGCTCAGAGAAGATAGAGCATACATACACTTATGATTGGGAATACATTTGTTAAGCAGGGGCATGACAATATGTGGATTTTCTAGACTGGATTATTGGATCACTTGTCACAATACACCATTCTAGGAAGGGTTCTAAAGCCTATAGTCTAACATAATCACATAACAATCCTAAAAAAATCTTAAGTTTAATGTTCACTCTATTTTAATAAACAAGAAATTAAATATAATATAATTCACCCCAAATCTTGTGTCACAATATGAGGGATTAGAATTAATAAAAACATGTATAATATAATATAAATCAATCTAAGTATGAGTAAGACCCTTATACATGGAATATGAAGATAAATATTATTTGAGCCAATACTTATACTACTTCTATCTACTAAAAGGGAGGAGAACAAAGTTAGAATATACTCACCTAAATGTGAACCCATCGAGATTTAATATCTCACTTGGACAAATGGCCTTTGAAATAGGTATTTGTGGTTTTTAAGGATAATTAAGAAAGGCCAAAATATCTAAGACTTATCCACAAATACTAGATTCTCCAAGTAGAAACCCTAAGCCAAGACTCCTCAAGTAGAATGGTGGGAGAGTAGATTGTAAAGAAGTGAAAAAGAATAATAAATCTTGATTACATATTGAAATAATGAATAAATGATATTGTATTTATAGTTAGATATCACCCTAAATCCTTTTGAATATGTCAGTTGTATGGAGTCGACCTAGTCAACCTTGTATGTTTTCAAGAGATAAATCACTAGGTCCCAAGTTAAGTTAACTAAAGGGCTGATGAAACTCTAAGTGAAAAATACCTTAAATAGTACAAGGTTAACCCAGTTAACCCTGTATAGTAATTAGAGGCTAGAAACTATATAGAGTTAACCTAATTAACCTAGTATAGTCAACTAGTGAAAAGGGGTCAAGGGGAGAAAAAGAGAGATAGAAAGAAGGAAAAAAATTGAAGGAGTATACAACAGAGGAATAATAGATTAGATAATGTTTTAAATATATTTTTGGATTTTTAATAATGGGTCAATAAGGGAAAACAATCCTACAAAGCACCAAAGGTCTGCCCACCCCTTTCTTGGTGCACCCCTTAGGGTATGCACTTAGAGAGATTGAGTCTCGATGGGTTCTTGCAAGATGTAAATAATTAGTATTTGATTAAAGTTGAAAATATTATGTGTATACATATTCCCCACTCAAAGCTCATCTTGTGTCACTAAGGTGAAATAGGTGATAATGCTTTGAGAAAGAACATAATAACACACAATGTTGATGCTAAAAAAAAGTTGTAGTATTTTAAAGCAAAAATAACTAAAAGTAAATAACTAAAAATTAAATGTAATGTAGACCTTGAATTACCTTTATCATGGGATGTTTTTCTATTGTGCTTTTATTTTTATTATAGAGGGTGCAAATACTGCTTTCGACAAACCTAAGAATACAAAAATATAGAGCACAAATAAACAAACACAATAAAATCCAAGATAGTTGGTGCTATGAGGATGGGATGTACTTATGAAATTTGGAAAGCTAGGGTAAAAAGTGTTATGTTATACCAAATGACCAAGTAAAAAACAAAAGTAAATTAGGTAACTAAAATTCCAAGGCTACTAAAGACCCAAAAACTCAAACAAGCTATCCTTAAGTAAGAAAGGTAAACTCACCAAGTCAAACCAAGGATACATGTCAAATATGATGGTAATAAAATAAATGGTAAAAGATTAAAAAAAAATGGTAAAAAAATAATGGTGATTAAGCAATAACAATCCTTATCTCACTCAATAATGGAAAAAGGTGCATAAAAAGGGAAAACAACATTAATGAATGAGAAGTAACAAATGAACCTCACTTAGCAATATATAAAGGGTATAAACTCATGTGTTTATGACAATAGGAAAGTAAAGCAATGACAAATGCTAAAATGAAAGTAATGTAAATCTAGAAATGTAATTTAATGGTATATATAAGAAAGTGATCCATAGTTCATCAAACATGTTATTTTTCTCTAAGGATAGATAAAACTAAAATAAAGTAGTGCTAACATATTTTTAAGAGATGAAAAATAAGGAATTAAAGAAGAATAAAAAATAGATTTAGAATGACAATTTTCCTAGAAAGGGGGGAAATTAAATGGGTGGAGGGGAGAATGAAGGAAAAACCAAGGTAGAGTAACTCTTTATCAAAGTCAAAACACTCAAATTAGGTTTTTCAAAATAAGATGACTTTCAACCTTAAGGACTCTAAATAACTTCTCTTGGCCACACAAGTCATAGGTCAATAAATGAAGTATATAGATCATTATATGAAGGATATATGCATGAGAAGTAAAAGGGACCTACCTTCCCATGATGTGTTCCCCATTCCTTAGGAACCCTTATAGAGTCATTGATCTACTATGAAGGTTGGATACTTGTGTGATAAAGTGGTAGCACCATAGATTTTATTGAATTCCCCTATTCTAATCTATTGGCCTATCACACCTAAAAGGACTTCAACTCTTTTTGAGGCCAATTTTAGAGTTTAAGATTCTATTGGAGATAGGATATGTGCTTGTAATCATGTCTTTTTGTGTGAATTTAAATTTTGAGATTTGTATGTTTCCTTTTATATATCATTAAATTTTGTTTCAAATGATTTGGATTTTAACTTTCTTGATGGATTTTTCTATTCCTCCTCCATATAGATTTGGAAAACCAAACATGGGTACTAAATATGAATTTCATTTGAATACTTGGGACAAGGTTTCTAAGAGAGAAAACTTTCAAAGATCATGGGGTCTAAGAGTCTCATAAATATAGGTAAAATGCAATTGTTATCTTGAATTTGACCTTTTTTTATCCAATTTGGAGTGAAAAGAAGGGTAAATCAAGAGGAGTGACACATGGAACAATTTGAATTAATTAAAATTGAAAAAAATGTGGCAAAGGGAAAAAAAAACAATTATAGTAAAGGGTGATTCCTTATCATAATAATGAGGGAAATAGAGGAAAAATGTGCGAACATAGATTTTTGTGTAAATTACATCTAATTAAATAAGTAAAATCTAAAGTTTGATAACAAAGATGTAAAAATGATGCAAATATGGTAATTTAATGAGGAGATATGGGTCAAATACATGGTCTTACATTGTAAATTAATAAAAGAGAAACCCTATAAAGGTGTGAAAAAGAAAAAGAAATATAAAGTGAGGTAAGAAAAAAGATGGTAATTTTATGAGTAATGTTGGGTCCTATCCACTGTCTTATGAAGCAACTCACAAAATAAAAAACTAAGAGGTGCAAAAAATAAAAAATATAGGAAGATAAATAATACTATGGTA
The DNA here is from genome assembly GCA_037957365.1 of Torreya grandis. Taxonomy (NCBI): domain Eukaryota; kingdom Viridiplantae; phylum Streptophyta; class Pinopsida; order Cupressales; family Taxaceae; genus Torreya; species Torreya grandis. The sequence goes on from JARHVA010002693.1 coordinate 1,694,849, forward strand.
CATCAAGAAACCAAAAGACCAAAAGGGAGGATTGAAGGATTGTGAAAGGATGATCTTACTGCAGAGGGAGAGACTCATGTAAGAAACCTACAAAAACTATTAAATAGATATAGATAGAAAGAAGGAAAAGAAGGAAATGTTTAGGCAAAGTACTTTTTGAGGAATTGTGCATTGGTGGGTTTTTTTAAAACATGGCCTTTATTAGTTTGATTATGGTAGGTGATTCAACCAAAAGTATATTTGACTAAATATGGGCCCCACCATTTTTGGGAATATTTACCTTCTTTATCATGGGTGTAGTCTAATTTAAGGAGATCACCAACAATAAATGTGTGAACTTTAACACATTTGTCATGTTGTCTGGCAATGTGAGCCTTGTATTAGAAGTTATGTTGTAAGGTATAAATATGACATTCATCAAGTAAATCAAGGGCATGAAGATGAGTTTCATGTAATTTTTCATCAATAAGGATGCCATGAAGAGATATGTAAAGAGAGGGAACCTTAACTTATAAAGGAAGAACTAACTCAGAACCATAGACTAACAAGAATGTAGTTTCCCTAGTGGTAGTATGGATGTTAGTCTAATATGCCTAAAGCACAGGGTAAAGATGAAGATGCCAATCTGTGAAAATTTCATGAATTGTCTTTTGGATAATTTTGTTGAGAATTTTACTAGTGGCCTCATCTTGACCATTACATTTTGGATGATAATGCATGGAAAATTTGTGCTTTATTTTGAATTTGTTTCGAAGTTGTTTAACTTGTTTTTTTTTAAATTTACCACCATTATTAGAAATGATGGTATGGGGAACACTAAAGTAGAAAATGATTTGGTTAAGAATAAATTTTGAGATGGTAGGATTGATGACATTAACAAGAGACATAGATTCTACCCACTTGGTAAAATATTTTATAGAGGTGATGTTAAAGACATTCCCATTTCTAGAGTGAGGTAATTTGATAATAATATTGAATCCCCATGTGGAAAATGGCTAAGAAGATTCGATAATTTGAATTTTAGATGGAGGTGAATGGATTAGATCATTGTGAAGCTACAAAGGATTACACTTTTTAACATATTCAATTGTATCCTTTTCAAGAGTAGGCTAAAATTAACCCATACATAAGTATTTATAGGTTGTAGCATGTCTAATATAGTGGCCACTATAAATTCCCTAATGTACTTGTTCAAGAAGAGGAGGGACCTCATATTTCATAACACAATGGAGCAAGATACATTAAAGATTGTGATAATAAAGGATTTCATTTGAAAATACATACTTGAAAGCTTGTTTATGAATACATGTTTCTTCATGAGAATCTAAGTTAGGAGGAAAAGGTCAGAATTCTATAAATTAAATAATGTATTGGTACCATGAGCTTTATCAAAAGGTAACAACCTTGTTATGACAGATAAGAAAATGGAGATTTTCTTATTTGTATAAGAAAAGTAGGATAAGACAATACTTGATGTGGATGAAATAAATATACTAAAGAAGCAAGAGAATCAATAATGGAATTTTGATCTCGAGTAATAGGTATAGTAAGAGTGGTTAAAATTTGATGATATGTGATGAGGTTTTTAATTTTACATTGATAATCACCACTAAATTGGTGGTAGATAAGTTGAGAGTCACCTAAATCATGAAGTTATTGAATGTCTAAATCAAGTGCAGCTCACATTCCTAAAATGAGAGCTTCTTAATCAACCATATTGTTGGTGACATCAAAACTGGAGTAAAAAGCTAAAGGAATGATCTTGCCAAGAGGATTTGTGAGAATGCAACCTACCCCAAATCCTTGAAGGAATTTAGCACCATCAAAGTGAAGGGTCCAAGTATCCTCATGTAAGTCAACATTGATTTTAGGAAGCTCCTCAATAACTACTTTTGGTTTGTTAGTATTAGAGGGAGTAGTGGATTCATCAAGATTATTGGCTTTAGTATTGATGGTAAAACTATGAAAATAATATTTGAGATAAATAAGTTGATTAAGATCTTTGATGTAAAGGATATTATTGTCTTGAAGATTATCTTGAAGGGAAGAAGTATTTGTAATGGGAGCTATGACAAGTTGATCAGCTATGACTTTCCCTTTGATAACTTTTTGAGTGATGATACAGAGATAAAATTCCATAAGGAGGACCATCCATTTACCAATTCTATCTCCATGAATAAATACTTTGGAGAAGAAATGATGAAGGGGCTCAAAATTAATAGTGAAATAATTAGTTAGGTAAAACATATAATGGTGAAGCTTTTCAAATTTAAAATATATAGTGAGGAAATCAAACTCAATTTTCATATAACATATTTCATAATTTATGAGACCTCAACTTATGTAGTAGACAACATACTCTCTTCTTGTATCATCTTATTGGGAAAACATTTCCCCGATTGAAATAGGTGTGGAAGAAGTATATCAAATCAAAGGTTTATCATTGGAAGGAGGATGAAGTGTGGGTGGAAGAAGTAATGAATCTTTCATATTATCAAAGGCTTTTTGACATGAATTCATCCATTCTATATCAATATGTTTCTTGAGAAGTGAATTGATAGAGTGAATTCAATATGAAATTTTGGGGATGAATTGTCTAATTACCCCAATTTTTCCTAAATAAATATGAATGTCAGGAATAGAATGAGGAATAGGCATCTTGATGATAACAATAATTTTGGTAGGGTCAACATCAATCCCATGGAGAGAGAATAAAAATCTTAACAATTTTCTAGATGTGCATCCAATGTCACATTTGTAATAATTAAACCTATATTTATATTTAAGAAGATGGTCAAATATGATAACAAGATAAAAAATATGATTTTATGATGTTTGGATTTAGAAATAAGATCATCCACATAGGTTTTAGTAATTTTGTGAATGATAATGTGAAATATGTGAGTCATCACTCATTAATAAGTGGCTCCAAAATTTTCAAGACCAAAGGGATTTTTTACATAGCAATAGGAGCCCCTTTTAGTGGTAAAAGTAGTCTTATGTTAGTCCTCAAGAGTGATATGAATTTGATTATATCCTAAGAAGCCATCCATAAGAGATAAAATTTCATAACCAACCATGGAATCAATAATAACATTTATTGAAGGTAAAGGGAAATTATCCTTGGGATAAGCAAGATTAATATTTTGGAAATAAATACAAATGCAAATGACCATAGTGACCTTCTTTCGAATGGGATCAATGTGGAAACCCATTTAGAATAATCCACTAGTTTGATAAATTTATCATTAATTAATTTGATGATTTCCTTATGATGTAAAGTGGAATCTTCAAGTAGAAATTTTCTTTGATTTTCATGTATAGGCTTGGCATAAGGAGAAGTAATTATGTTATGTACCAAAATATTAGGGTCAATTCCAGGCATGTCCTCTTATGATGAAGTGAAAGCCTCATGATATTTTTCAAAGAATAAGATAAAGTTATCATGTTTAGTATGTGAGAGCTTATGAGAGACAATAATTGATCATGGAAAAGATGGTGTACCATATTCAATGTGAGTAGTTTCTTCAATAATAATGGCATTATCATCTTAAAAGATGTATGGTGCATTAGGTAAGGTAGAAATGAGATTTGTTTTTGGATCAATACTAGCAACGAAGTTTTTGAAGAAAGGATTATTAGTCTTAAAATTTCCAAGTTTATGATGTTACTGAGGATGTTGAGGTTCTTGAGCATTAATTAATTCAAGGATAGCTTCGTCACTAGGCAAGGTAGGAAGAGGAACATAATACTCAACATCTAATTCAAGATATAGGACTTAATTTCCATGGTGATCATACTTAGAATATATCTAATGAACATCAGTTGCCTTGGCATCTAGTGTCATTTTAGGAGTAGAAGTAGATGGAGTGGAAGGGGTTGGAATATTAGTGGGTTAAATGACAAGAGAAGGATTAGATGTAATTATTATATTGATAGGTGGTAAAGGAGATATAGAAATTCTTGGAGATTCAAAAGGTATAATTTTCTCTAACACCCAAGGAGTATTGATAATAGGAGGATTGGAAGGAGGCACATGACCCTCAAGATCTAAGGTATGATACACATAAATGGTATGAACATCCTAATTAAAAGAATGAATTTGAGATAAGGTTTTTTGATAATGTTGGACATCCAAGTTCCTAGATTGAGCTTGGGCCATTATATAATCATCATCATATGTTGGAGAAGTTGTACATGTTAGAGAATTAGGGGGAGTTTTAGAGGGTGAAATCTTGATATTATTGAATGTATGAGGATACATGATGAAAGGATCTTGAAATAATTAGGCCACTATAAAATAATTAAAAGTGAGGGAATATTCAATTAGAGAAGGATCCTAAACATTACATGGAGGGGGAAAATTGGTAATCTCATCAATAATAGGAACAATATGATCCCTAGATGATAGATAAGGAGGAAGCCATTATGAAATGTAGGGAGGTAACTTGATAGTATTTCAAGCATGTTACAAATAATTACACTCATCATCATCATTACAATCCATAAGAGTAACTTATAAATCAGGATTCATGTTGATGAACTCAAGTAAAGGAGCATTATTGATCTTAGGAATGGTAGGAATACAATAAAGTGATTTAGGATTAGGAAGTTTAATGCCCCATGGGTTGGGATAAGCTTCATTCTTATACCATATTCCACTATGTAAGAATTCAATACATTTAATACCAGAAGAAGCAATGGCCCTCATTTGATGAGTCCATAGATGACTAATGAGTATATTGTAAGATAGGGGTAAGTTAAGGACCATAAGCTTGGTTTGAATAGTTGTAGTTCCGATGGTTAATGAAATCCAAATGCAACCAAATGGCTTTTTATTAGTCTTTTCAAAACCATGACAAGTAATAAGGGTTTTCTTATGATGATGCTTGTTATAACCAAGTTGTTAGATGAGCCATAAAGATGTTACATTAATTATAGAACCTTCAACTGGAACTTTATAGATAAGAGTGGTATTAATGTCTACTTTGAAGAAAAGTGGTGAATCATCAACATGAAAGAGAATTTCATCATTTATCATGTCCTCTTCAAGGAATTTAATAGAGGGTTTGGAAGAAGGACACATAGTTTCAATGGTATTGACATTGGTAGGTTGAGATTCAATAGAAGGTGGTTCTTCATATAAGGATGATGGATCTTTAATTTATTGAAATTGTTTCATAAGGAATTTATGATGATAGGGTAAATTTCAAAACAAATCCATAAGTGGAATCTTACAAGGCATAGATTTGAGTTTTTCAATAAAGTTCCAATGAGACTTATAAGAACCAACATGAGGTTTAGAAGGTAAATTAGATTTTAGAAAAATAGATGTTGTTAGAGTATCAGAAGTAGGAGAGGGTTCCTCTGAGGCTTTCAAATAAAAATTAGTAGTGTAGTATCCTTAAGAAGTTATTCCTCCAAATATGGATTCTTAGGCTTGGTAACATGATCTTTATGAGTTAGTTTATGATGGTAATTGACCTTAGCAGTATTGACATATTAAGAATTTTTAAAATATTGGTCATATTTGACATCAATGGCATAAACATATTTGGTATTTTATTGATTATTTTAAGAATATTTTTGTTTATTTGAGGTATAATATTTATAAGTTTGTAGTTTTTGAAAATTAGTAATGTATTATTGATGATGAAGATTGATCATAGCTTGATGATTAAATGAATCACCAAGCATATAAGAGAAAAAAATTTAGTGAGACCTATACAGATTCATGAGAATGCCCAATGCTAGTATAGAACAAATAGATTAGATTGGGGTTATAACACTTAAGAGGAGCATTAGGATAAATGAAAGGTTTTGAGGGTGATAAAAATTATTTCATTTACTAAACTAAATGAGGTGTATGAGAAGGTGAAGGAACATCGGTTTTGGCAACTCCTATTTTGGTTTATAGAATATTACTAGTGATAGAATTAGATGTTCAAAAATATCCTTTAATAATTTTAGGCTTAGGTTTTAATTATTTCATAATAAAGTCTTAACATTTATCTTGATCAATATCTTCATTAAGTGTTTTGGGAACAAAGGTTCAAACCTTATATTAGAGAGTGAGAGTTAAAGTGGCGATAAAGAGTTTGAATAAGTTATCATCAGTCATGTTATGGTTAGATTTTTGGGCCAATGATTTCCATATTTTTATAAATTCATGAGCTAATTCAGTAGGATATTGCTTAACATTGATGTAGTGGCTAAGACAATGTTTGGGAAGATAATTGTGTTGAACCTCTTTAACCAAATGAGTGACCAAATCTTCAAGTTGCCAATAGAATGTTGGGTAAGTTTGTTATACTATTATAATACACCTAAAGTGAAGGTTTTCACTAAGATTTTAGTTATGACTAAGGTATTATTCTGGATCCACTCTTTATAAAGGTTGTCAAAGGCTTTGAGAAATGAGGTAGGGTCTTTAGTCACATGATATTTGATAGTTGGAGATATATTACCAATATAAAGGACACAATGAAGGGGGCCAAGGATCATTATAAATAGTTTGAATCATATTTTTATTCATTATGGTTTGAGGATCAACATTACCACATGCATCCTAAAGAGGTGGAGGAATGAAATTAGGATTATCTTGAGGATGCATAGTTGGAGATTAATTAGCCACATTGATTAAATGTTGTTGAAGTTGCATCATTTGGTTGGTTTTATAATTTTGAATTATGTTCATTTTTTGGATAACTTGGGATAAAATTTGATTTGTATTAGGAGGTGGGTTGGTGTTGGTAGGAGTACTCCCTAATTTGGTGTTACGGGGAGGATTACTAAAAGAAAAATTACTAGTGGGATTGCTATGTAAACTTGTATCAATTGTTCCCACATTTGTTTGAAGATTTTGAAGAGGATAAGTTTCTTGGTAAGTGTATAAAGGATTAGATACATCATATTTATCTTGAGGTGTTATTTTCACCATATTGTAGTTCATGGATGAAGGAGGAAAAGAGGTGCCCCAAGAGTGATGGTGATCTTGGGATGAAAAGAGAGGAATAAATGAACATCCCATATATTACCTAAATGGATTCAAGCTATAAAAAAATATTTTCATAGGAGATTTCATTATGACTAAAGAGATATGAAAATAATGCAAAGAAATAAAGATAGAGAATTAGATTGATAAATAAGGAAGGTTAAAAGTAATATAGGGTCTTCTGGGTTGATCTATCATAGAAAATAGGGATAGAAAATAGTACAAGGTTGATTGGGTTGACCCAGTATAGTGAACAAAGACTAAAAAAGGAAAAATTAGGGTCTATAAATAGTATAGGGTCAACTAGGTTGATCTAGTATAGTAAACAAAGGCTAAAAAAGATACAAGGTCAACTGAGTCAACCCAGTAGAACAAATATGGAAAGTTAAGAGGATTATAATAGGTTATGAACTAAAACAAGATAAATTTTTTCAATCAATTTGAAATGAAATGATAGAAAGGAAAAAAACAATTAAATGGATTAATACTAGCCAAATTGATTGAAGAACATAATAGAAAACCTTGCACCAACACTAGCTAAGTAAGTTTTTGTAATACAAAATAAAACTGAGCAAAGAGAAAGCAATAAAATTGGAAAGAAAAGAGATAACTAATTAGTCAACTTGAATGTTTATTATATTATTAAGATATGATTTTAAATGTGATGGGAATTTGGTTGTAAGAAAGTAGAATGGCAATCTAAGGATGGTTTTAGGTAGTTTGGGATGAAAGGGACTATAGTGGAAATGATATAGGCTTGGTATTAGGGCCTAACCTATCACTTTACACAATAAAATGATAAGGGTGTCAGGTGTTTATCCAAATTATCCCATTAACCATGCTTACTTGATCAGAATATCAAGTCAGCTTCCCCCTTGGTGATGAAATCCAAGTAGGTTGGCCTTAGGTAGACAAATGTTAAAATGCTTGTTTATATTTTATGATTTGGACATGTATGTATAAAATATAAAATATTGAACTAAATGGTTAATTTAAAACCCACCTAATTAAGCTATGTGATATATTATAAGCATGCAAGCAATAATAGAATAAAGTGTGAACTAATTACAAGCATATAAGGTTAATTCCAATGTAGAATGTTGATACGATCAAAAATGTATGCAAAAAATATAGAAGAAGGTCAATGGGGTTGAACCTATACTATGGAAGCAAGGTCTAAAAATAAACAGGGTCAATAGAGTTGACCTAGTTATCCTGACAACACACAGAACATAAAATTGGGTTAGTTGTGTCGATCTAGTTAACTATGCAAGGGAAGTTTTGAAGAATAAAAACTATAAAAGGAAAGACTATAAATAAATATATAGAGAGATATAAAGGAAACTTGATGGATTAGAGATGTAGAGAAAAAATATTTCTATCTAAGAAACTTGATATATGCTTAAATTTTTTGCTAATTGGGTCAACTAGGTCGATCAGTCTTTACAAAACTTGCTACTAGGTGGCTGAAATGTAAAGGGTCGAATAAATCTATGTAGTATGTTGAACTTGATGTCTAAAAAATTATATGGTCAACTGGGTTAACCTAGTAGTCTAGAAAGGATGTTTGGAAATATGAAAAATTGTACTGAGTTGATAGGATCAATCTAGTAGCCTATACCTGAAAACCTACACATAGAAGTTAGATACTAGGTTGATAGAGTCAATCTAGTATGGAAGCCATATGATAAAAATAATTATGAAATATTTAAACAAATCAAATAATATGAAAAAATCCTACAAGGGTTATTTCACATTAGGTTCACTAGAATTTTTGCAATCAGAAATTCATCATGTATATAAATCAATCATGACTCAGATACGATAGAGCATACATACACTTACAATTGGGAATATATTTATTAAGAGGGGGAATAACAAATATGGGGATCCAATAGACCCAATTATGGGATCAATTATCATAATACACCATGTTAGGAAGGGTTCTAAAGCCTATAGTCTAACACAATCATGCAACAACCCTAAAAGAGTCTTAGGTTTAATGTTCACTCTATTTGAATAGATAAAAAACTAAATCTAATCTAGTGAACACCAAAGCTTATGTCAAAATATTATGGGTTATAAGTAATCAAAACATGTATAAGATAATCTAAATTAATCTAAGTATGATTAAGAGCCTGATACATGAATTATGAATAGTAATATTATTTGAGCCAACAATTATGCTACTTGTATTTACTATAAGAGAGGAGAATAAAGCTAGAATATACTTACTTGAATGTGAACCCATCAAGACTCAATATCTCCCTTGGAAAAAGGGGTTTCACAAGAGGTTGTTGTGGTTTGTAAGGATTACTAATAAAGGCCAAAACATTCAAGACTTTTCCACAATACTAGATTCTAAAAGTAAAAACCCTAAGTTAAGACTCTTCAATTAGAATGCTAGAAGAGCAGATTGTAAAGAAGTGTGAGCAAATAATAACTCTTGATTGCATTTATGAATAATGATGAAATAATCTTGTATTTATAGGTAAATCTTGTCCTAATTTTTTTTTAATATTTTAGTTGTATGGGTTCAACCCAGTCAACCTTGTATGTTTATGGGAGATAAATAAATAGGTCTCATGTTAGGTTGATTAAAGGGATAATGAAACTCCAAGTACCCTAAATAATATAGTGTCAACCCAGTCAACCCTATATAGTAATCAAAGGTTGAAAAATATACAAGGTTGACCCAGTAGACCTAGTATAGTTAAATGGTGAAAGGGGGTCAAGGTGAGGAAAAGAGAGATGAAAAGAAGAAAAAGACTAGAGGAGTGTGCAAGGGAGGAGTAACAGCTTAGGGAATGGTTTTCAGATCTAGTTGTATTGGTAATAATGTGGTAATAAGAGATAATAATCCTACAAAGCACCAAAGGTATGCTTACCCCTTTACTGGTGTACCCCTTAGGGTGTGTACTCAGAGAGATAGAGTCTCGATAGGTTCCTACAAGATGTAAAGTGTTAGTATTTTATAAAAGTTTAAAATATTATGTGTATACAAACCCCTTATAACATTATTTTTATGGAACTAAATTGAAGTCCTTGTCACTTTTATTACTAGGGACTCTTGTAGAAAGTTTCAAGTCTTTCAATTTTCAAGGTTCTCTACTTGTTATTAGTTATAGTTGTAATATCTTGGTTGTCAACATCAAATCACTCCAATGGGGACATGCCAAGATTTTTTTTAGGATTGATAATTGAATTATATTGTTTTCATTATAAAGGACTATTAAGGTTTCATGTTAGAAGGTGTTTTTTCTATTTTGAATGTTATTCTGAAGATTGTAGTATCTTTGTTTTTATCTCATCATTAAAACCAAAAAATTATGTTGTTATTATGTATCACGATCAGTTTGTTATTGTTATATTCTATAATTGTGATTCTAGTGACAACTCTAATTTTTATCCCTTGGGTTCAAGAAATATTAGTGCATGTTTTGAATATTATTATATTTAGTTTTAGATTTGAGTATTTTATTATTTTCAAAGATGGAAGGATTGAGATCATCTTTCAAAAGTGACTCATCAAACAAACTCATCTCTCCTTTAAGTATTCATCCAAGGAGAAGGGGACAAGTTTGGAGGCATGTTAAAGGGTAGATTTTAGTTGCTAAGGGTTGTTAAGATTTTGATATTCTTGAAATATTTGTTAACCCTCCCTTTGTTGAGGACTATCATATCTCTTCTACTAATTTTGAAACATATTGTCTTATGTATTACCTATCTCCTTCTCAACCAATTGAATTCCCTCCCATGTTTTATCTACCAAGTCCACCTCACTCACTCCCTCATATCCCTTTTCCATTTATTATTCAACCTCCAATTGAACCAATCATGAGGCATTAGAATCAACATGAGAATGAATGTCTTGAATTCTATGTTCCTAGATTTAGGCCTATCAATTTGGATGAAATAGAAGGCTATCCTAATGAAATCCCAAATGATGTAAGAAAATACCTTCTAAAATTCCAAGGGAACAATCAGTGAATTGTGATCAACACCTTAGGGATTTTTAAAATACCATTGAAGATTATGAGTTTGAGTATGAATATGTGTGCATCAATTTATTTGTGAACATGTTGGAGGAAGATACTCATGAGTGGTTCAACTCTCTTCACCCTAGATGCATCATTTCATGAGAAGAGATGAGGAATGCCTTTAATATTTTGTATGGTGAAAGATTTGATCCCAAGTTTCTTTTAGTAGAGTTTTAAAATATTAAAAATAATCCTAACAAATGTGTGTATGACTTTAATACCTAGTTCAACAAGGTTATCATATGGCTACCCAAATACATTAGGCCTAGTGATACAATGTGATTGATAAAGTACTACAATGACTTTGACAAGAAGATTACATATTACTTGTTGGATAAGGCTCCCATGAACCTACAGTTGGCATTTAATATGGCCATCTAGATTGAGAATAATATCAAGGCTAGGGGAAAGCCATTAAACAAGTGAGTTGATGTAAAATTGGTTAATCCAAAAAAGGCACACTACACAAAAATATCCAAATTTGAGGAGAATATTAAAACTTTGACCTCTATTGTCAAATAATTGTCATAAAAATTGGCTAGAGATGAAAAATGATCCTACATGTGTCTGCTAGTCAAGAGAGGGATCTTAATTCAAATCAAGCATAAGGAAGGCATGTTTTCCATAATCAAGATAATGACAGAGGGAAGAGGCCTGCATGTGATCAAATAATAGATAGACAATAGAATATAAGGGATAAAAAAATATGTAATCATTTAAATTCCAAGGTAAATTATATAAATTATGATTTGGACATTGATTGGTGTGACAAGTGCTTCCTTACACACCCTCCATGTGATACTATTGAACAGATTTATGAAGATTCAAATAAATTTGAATATGCATCATTTGAATATGATATTTTTAAGTTCAATTATCAAATTCCCTAAATTACAATGTCTATCTCTAATAAAATGTTGAATTTTACTATGGTTGATCAATTTTGGAGTGCGATTGAAATAGAGAGTGTCTTGACTTTTGAATTTGCTTGTGATGTTAATTTGGTAAAAGAATATGAATTACCCATTCATGATTTTTATCTCTTACAAAATATGATGATTAATAAATATCATGGGGTAATTCCATTAGTTGAGGATAAGTTGATATTAATTAATGTAGTAACTACCTAAAAAGGGAAAATTACTTGAGATCTAGGCAACTAGGTGTTGCTACTGAAGACACTGCCCCTAAAAATCCAAAGGTAGGGAATGCAAAAAAGGAAGCAAATAAAACTTTAGAAATCCTAAAATCTTGTAGGATAACACCCATTTCCCAAGATACTAAGCCTAGAGGTGTTCCTTCCAATAAAAATAAAATGCCCATCTTGTTGAGTGTTCTTAAGGGTGTAGTTGATGTTAAGATATCCATCCCAACCTACTCCAATTTAGACATTATGTTATTGCATCTGAGCTAAAGGTGTTATTAACCTTCCAAAAAATATGCCTCTTCTTTAGCATATCATGTGTGATATGGACCAAGTGTTGAGTCAAATAAAAATCACTATGCCACTTATTAAATTATTGTGAATACCTAAACATAGGAAGAGAGATTTTGAGTAATTGTAATTTGGTGAGAGGTCTAATATAAATGAAATTGAATTACTTCAAGCACCCATAAAATAAGATAAAGAATAAAAAGAGGTTATTTAGCCTAATATATATGTCTATTTGGGGATTACATTAGTGGAGAATCACCTGAATGTAGATCCATTTTATACAACCTTGGTGATCAATGGTCTGATTGTTCACAACTACATGTTTGATTCTAGAGCTTATTATAATGTGATGCCCTTGGGTGTCCTAAATGAGATTAGAGTGAATATTAATTTATAATTTGGAAAATGTTATTCCATGGAATCATAAGAGGTTCTAATTATGGGACAAGTCAATAAATTAGTTTTGCAATCGACACTTCATCTTGGTAAGTATCTGAATATGGATGTGGTATTTTTAGACTGCCTACCTAAATATGGGATGATTCTATCATAAAAATGGGCTAATAGCATGGATGGAAGTGTGTATATGGACATTTATTATGCCATCATTCCATTAGATGCTAATATGGTTAGAATTTATAGAGAGTTGAAGATGTTACATATGATTGAAGATCCAAAACATGCTCTCAATGAAGTGTTGTACATGGATGTTAATTTCGGAAACTTTTTTGGGAATGTTGATACTAGAGAATAACCTATTATTCTTGATGTTGAACCTAACAAATAAGGTGCAATTTGAAAGATGTGTTTTAACAGGGCTTGATCCAATCTTGGAAATGGAGTTGGGGTTGTCTTTTATGCCCCCAATGGTAAATGTTTTATGTTTTATTTTTAGATTTCTTTTGAGTGCACAAATAATACTAATAAGTATGAGGCACTCTTTAATGGTTTATTAACCCACAAATATGGAATTAAAATTTTGATTGTCAAGGATGATTCTAAGTTAGTGCTTAAGCATGTGTACAATGCTTATGCCACCAAAAATAAAAGGTTAAAATAATATCAAAATGCTCTTTGGGATTTTATTAAATTTTTGATGTATTAAATTTTTTCATATTGATAGAAGTTTTAATAAGATGATATACTTTTAGGGTTATGTACTTAATTTTATATCACAAATATGAGCCCTCATTGTCAGTATCAGGTGGAGGTGCTTGTCAGGCCTTCAATCCCAAAAAATGTTCATCATTCGTAGGTGTTTGATGATTATGATCAGATTATAAAGATTCTAAATTATGAAGATAAGTTCCATGATCAACCCATAGACCTGAAATCTATGGTTAAGGTTTGTGATGGAAAGGAGACCTTTTTTAGAAAGGACATCATTTAGCTGAAGACAAACATGCTCCCCAGAGGATTGGTAAGTCTAGAAGCATATCTTGATGGAGTGGATAAAATAAAGTTGAGAGACTCATTTATTTTAAAAGATGTGATTGATTTTGATTTGGGTTGTCATGAAAATATATGAAAGGTTTGGCTAGGTACTTACCTAAGTGAAGTTGAGAATAAAGTTTACATGCAACTGCTAAGGAAGTACCAAGATTATATAGCTTGGTCTTATTATAAGTCGAAAGCATATAAGGATGATTTTTTATAGCACGTCATCCCATTATAGCTTGATATAAATCCTCTCAAGTATAAATAAAGACCTATTAACTGCATCCTGGCCACCAAGATGCGGGATGAGTTAAAGAAGTTGAGGGATGGTGGAAACATTTAACCCATCAAGTATTCATCATGGGTGATAAAATTAGTCCCTATGAGAAAGAATAATGGTGACATCTACTTGTGTGTGGATTTCCAAAATTTGAATAAATATTCTTTAAAATATAATTATCCCTTGCCAAATATGGAGAACTTACTACTAAGTGTTACTATATTAGAGATGTTTTCCACATTATGCAGCTTCTTAGGGTATAATTAAGTTGTGGTGAAGGATTTTGAGAGATCAAATAATACATTCACAACACCTTGGGTCATGTATGTATTTATGAGTATGCATTTTGAGTTGATAAATATTGGTGAAAAGTTCTAGTAAGCTATAGACATTGATATTGTATGGATAATTAACCATTTTAGCATTGTGTATCAGGATGACATTACTATGTACTCCAAGATTAGAGAAAAACATTTCGAACATCTAGAGCAAGTGTTGATCAGATGTGGAGAGTTTATAATTTCACTTAATTCAAAGAAGTGCCACTTCAAAGTATAAAAGGCCAAGTTGATAGGAGATATAGTGTCCAAGGATAGTGTCATGTTTGATTTTGAAAGGGTTGAAGCCAGTAACAAAGTGCCTATCCCATAGTCCAAGAAAGGAATTTAGTCTTTTTTTGGACAAATTAATTTTATAAGGAAGTTAGTTTCAAATTTTTTAAAGATTAATTTTCCTATTACTTCCATGCTAAAAAAGGACTAGACCATCAAATAGGAAGAGAAGGTCACATAAGAATTCAATGACATCATGGGAGATTTAAAGTTATCCCCTATTCTAGCCAACTTTGATTACACTAAGTCATTCTAGATATTCTCTTTTGTATCATATGATACTATTACTATTATCCTATTGCAAAATAATGAAGATGATCATGAGAAACCTATAGCTAGTTTTAGCAAAGCTATGAAAGGTATCAAGCTGAATTACACCAATATGGAAAAACAAACTTTCACTTTCTTGAAAAATGTCAAGATGTTCAGGGCTTATATTTTAAGTTAAAGATTATTGCTTATGTCTCATATATCATGGTTAAGGACATCTTGACTTAGACTAAAGTATCAAGTAAGAGGTGCTGATGGGTCAACAAGTTACAAGAGTATGACATGGATATTCATACCACTAAGTTATTAAGGGATAGATCTAGACAAGCTTATGGATGAGACCAATTTAAAGTTTTCGAGGTAAACACTACTATTTTTAATGTTGATTATTAATTGAGTCAATTTAACATATCTCCATGATATAGATATATTTTTTACTACTTGCACAATTTGAATTATCCCCCTGACTTGGATAAAAATTAAAGAACTCTTAAGTTTGTTTCCTAAAAATACCTCTTGACTGAGAATGGACTAACATGGAAGAATCCAGATGAGGTTATGCTAAGATGTATTCTAGAAGAACAAACTGCTAACCTGATTAAATATTTCCATAATGGATTATGTGGTGGATATTTTTCACTAAAAGTTACAGATCATAAAATTTTGAGAGTTGGTTATTGGTGGCCATCAATGTTTAAAGATGTTGCTCAGAAAGTGTGAGAAATGTTAGCACTTTACTAAAAGGATGAAAGCTTCTAGTTCTCTTCCTTTACAACCTATGAGGTTTGAAGGCCCATTCAGATAATGGGGAATGGATTTAATTGAAGAAATTATTGATTCATCAAGCACAAGACATAGATGGATACTAGTTGAAACTGAATACTTCATGAAATGGATTGAGGTAGTCCCTACAAAGAAAGTAACACATCAGATAGTTATGGAATTTTTTATTGAATCAAATAATTTATATATTTGATGTGCCTATCAAGGTTATTGTAGATAATGCCATGAGTTTAAAATCTAAGCCTTTGGTGGCACTATGCAAATAATATAAGATGGAATTAACCTATTCTTATAATTACAACACTTAAGGGAATGAACAATAAAAATATAGTAATAAGAACTTGCTCAAAATCATTAGAAGAACATTGGAAGAAAATAAGAAGAAATGGGGTGAATAACTAAAGTTTTCTTTGTGAGTTGGTAGGATTATGCCTAAGAGAGGTACATGTAAAATCCATTTTGATATTTTTTATGGAGATCAAGTAGTTTTACCTATGAATTTGTAGTTGGGAACCTATCAAATCATTTATTAACTAAAATATGATGAGCAGATCAACCACTATGAGAGTAGGATGAACCAGATTATTGAGATTGATGAAATTTGATGAACAGATCATGAAAGACACCTCAAGTTCAAAGAAAATATAAATAAGGTATTTGATCAGAAGGTCACTCCAAGAACTTTCCAAGTAAGTGATATGGTTATACTTTGGGATAATAGGCATGAGGAGAAAGGATAACATGGAAAATTTGATGCCTTTTAGATGGGTCCCTATTCCATTAACTATCATATTAGGGAGCATACTTTATTATTTAGAGACTTGGATGGTGAAATATTGGAGCTTCCAATCAATGGTAGAGATTTGAAGCAATTCCTTGATTGAGTCTGTAACCTATGTACATTAGTATATAGTGTGTAGTTTTATCTTTCTATTCTTTATGTTGTTTTGTTTCCCCTCTACTTTGGGCCTTATTTGTATAGTTATTTATTTTCCCTTTGTGTTTTATTATGTGTTCATTTACATATCCTCTTGATATGTTTTTATCAAGTCTATCATTTTTTTATTGATCCTTCATAGGTTCTTGCTAAAAAATTTAAGTCTTAACTTTGTGACCCAATGGATTAACACCTGGTCTTATGTTTTGGGTTCTTTACACACCAATAAGGGGAATTCATCCTCAAGTGAGAGATAGTGTTGGTTGCCAAAATTGCATTAAAATAATTGAGCCCTTATCAAGTGAAAATGCCTAAGTCCAACCTAAGTCAAGTATAGATTGACTAAGTCCTTAGCCCAATTTTTGTCTTTAAGTATTCATGTCAAAGGTCAAGTTCCATGTCAAATCAGCTAAGTTTTAAAATTATCTTTACTTAGTGTATGTGTAAAGCCTTTAGACTTTTTCATATTTTTTGTGTGAACACTTTGCCTAAAAAAATAGGTCTTTGGGTTTTTTTGTCTCAGACAAAAAGTCTAAACACTTATTTATTTCAGGCAAAGTATTCACACAAAGTCCAAAAAAATTATATGTTTTAGGTCAAAGTCTTATTTGTTTTAGAATTTTTATCTATGGTAAAAAAAATTTAGGTCCATTTGTTTTAGACTTTTTGTCTATGGCAAAATTATTGAAGTGTATTTACCCTTTGAGCATTTTTCCCATGTAAAAAAGCCCAACAAAAGTCAATTGTTTTAGCAAAATATCAAGTTCAAATATTTTAGCAAAATGTTAAGTCCAATTTCTTTAAGGAAATTATCTTAGACAAAATATTTGTTTTTTTTGTCTTGATGAAGACAAAAATGCTGAAAACTCAATTTTTCCATAAAAAATGCAAAGTTCAATTTCTTTGAGGAAATTATTTTAGACAAAATTTATAAAATAATTATCTCAACAAAGATAGAAATGCCAAAGGCTGAAATCATGTAGGCATTTTATCCATGGAAAAAAAATTAATTGCTATCTCCTTTGGGCATTTTACTCATGAAAAAAGTCTAATAAAGTTCAAATATTTTGGTAAATGTGTAAAGATTTAGTTGCTTTGGGAAAGGCCATAAACAAAAATGTCTGAAACAATTGTTTTGAAGACCAAGTTATTATAAGACATAAATGTTGAAGATATAAGGCCCCATGACCAAAAGCTCTGAATAAATTCATTTGGATTGCATAAGTGCTGAGCTCGAAAATCATGATTAAAAGTCAAGTAGGTTATTTTCAATTGATGGTACATGGGGAAAACATACAAATCTTGATTGATGGTGCATATAAGGCCAATGTTTCAAATAAATCCCCAAGATGAGTGAGACAATGATAAGTGTCACCATCACAAGAACCTTGTCAAAGATCTAATGGTGAGTATAATAAGTCAAAAGGTTAAGAGGCATAGGTATCACCATGTGCTACGATGGTTCTGAAAGTAATAGAGACTATTTTCAAGGAATATATCATGCTCAATCTCATAGATTACAATATGATGATGTTTATTTGATCAAATGAAAAGATCTAGTGACATGAGAGCATAGTTGAAAAGTCAATACATGGTCACAAGTTAAATATAAATCACGTTCTTAGAGATCAACGGTACACATTTAAGTGTACACAATCTAATCTATGATGTGTATTAAGTCAAGAATTTTCAATAAAACCCAAAATTAACATAGGACTACTATTTGGCAAGAGTGAATTATCCCAATAATATTAATAGAGTAAGATGTAGAGAGCCTATAGAGTTGCCAATTAGTACCATTTTGGTACAAGACTTATAGATAGCCAATGGTGTTCGATCATTTGGATCAAGATCAATGGCATGCATTTGATTAGGGGAGAAAATCCAAAGGTGTGAGCCAGGATGGACTACTCAAAGAGCTCAAAGTGAATAAGAAAGCAACATGTGCCAAGATTAGATCTAGTGAAGTGACTTAGTCAGTTTTAAGCCTTTTGATTACCCAATTGAATCTAATGTGGTAGCTAGTGAAGTGATTTATAGATGAACAAGAAGTCCAACCTCATATAGAGATAAGTTATGTTGAGGTCATTATAAATTAAAGATAGTTGTGAGAATACATGACATGACAATGCCACATAAGCATATATATCATAGTCAAGGACCATTTGCAAGGAAATTGGTTAAGATTTCACCATTGGTAGAAAGTTGACTTGGAAAATTTACAAATGAGGCATGGTGACCCTGAGGGTGAAAATAATGCATTTTTTTCATTAAAAAATATATAAGGGAAGACATAAAAGGCTAGATGTGAAAATGATGAATTTTTAAAATGTGAAATGTGAAAAATAAGTTGGAGCCAAAAGGTGAAAATTCAAAAATGACCTAAACTATTATATTTTCATTTTATTTTATTTTATTTACCCAAGTTTTTCCATGGAAAGAAATTATAGGTTTGAAAATCCAAGGTGGGCCACTTCAAATAAAATCATTCAAAGGGTCATGGATCCAAAATATTCCTAGGGAATCATGGAAAAATAAGGTTGTTATATGGCATGAATGAGAGGGAGGGCATCTATCCAGAAGTTTATAGCTATGTAAGCAAGTGGTTGAGAGTATCCCTAGGTAGTTGCAAATAAAGATAGAGTTTGTTCAACCCTCTACCATGAATATTATCCTTCCATATCATGTGAAAGGAATATCTAACCATTAAATAAAAAGTTTATTTCAAATCTTCATCATTTTTTGTAGAGGCAGTTAGAACATTGATTTTCTTGCAAATGGATGAAGATTTCAAGGATGGCAAGGGAATATTTTCTAGATGGAAGCATTTTGGTAGACCTGAATGTTTGTTTTGTAATTTTTCAAGTTACAACCCATAGTTCTATTTTTAGAATTTAGACGGATTTTCCTATATTCAAGTTTGTTATTGGTCATTATTTTAGGTGTCCATTTTCTCTAAGTCTAGGTTCTATAGAATTTTTTTTGGCATCAATTGTTGTGTGTAGATTTTGTCTCCATTTCTAAGGTGGTTGTAGCTATAAAACCATTATCAATATTTTAGATCATGTTTATGTCTCCCTTATTAAAAGAGCAAGCTCACCATGTTTGTCCCCATGGAAGCATTTTGAAGTACTAATGTGTGTAATATTTATTTTTAAGTTAATTTAAATGCTTGTGGTTCTTTATTATTTAATGTAGATGAAATAAAGTGACATGTTTTGAAAAAATTATTTATTAGATATTTGGGTTTGTACTCACTACTGGTTGTCATTTTGAGCATAGATTTATAGTATAAAATGTTTTTATATTTTTTTAGGATAGGTTGCTAAATAACTTGTTAGGGCACCCTAGGTTTATGGATTTAATAGGGAAAAGAATTTGAAAGATTAGCTTTAGTGTATGTTATAGTATCTCAAAGATCATTTGGTATTCACCATTATCTTGCATTTGATGTTTTTTTGCATCCTTACTAAGGAATATTGTCTTTAAATACTGCTAGATACCCTACTATTTAGAAACCACAAGCATGCCACCCTCATTATTTTTAATCATCTAACTTGTCCTACCCTATCCTACCCTATAAATAATACACCTTTTGCATACTATAAGTGTTATTTGCCTTTCAAACACATAATATCTTACATATTCAAAATGTTTTTGCATTTTATGCTTTTAATCCTAGTATTGTAGTCTTTTATTTAGCCCCTTTATTATTGAATATTCTATAGAATGAATATTGTAGTCTCTTTCCCATATATATTTAGTAGATTTTATATAACTTAGAGAATTTATACATTTCGTGTGATAACCCTTCATGGGTGAAGTGTGAAAACTAAGTTATACCCTATTCATATATGTTCTTTGTGCTAGAAATTCCCATGGAGGTTGGATTGAAAAATATATCCATATGAGTAAGCTATCCCATAGGTTGTCTCACCTTGGTTTAGGTATAGTCAAAAGTAGCATGGTGCTAACCATACCCTTTGTAGGGGCCTCTTAGTCATTTTCTACATTCAGTCTAATCTTGATGCCAAACCCTTCCCTAGATACAATGACATGCTAGTAGGTTTTTCATCATTTCTTGTCGTTTTCTCTCAAGTGTATAAGGCAAAGTATATGAGGTGTACAATTAGGAGCCACTAGGAATGACCCACATTGGCATGAAACTAGAAATAATTAGTAGGATCATACCATGTAGGTGGATTATTGGTGTATGTGAAAGGTTGAGAAGGTGATAATAATTACATTTTTTGTTGAATAATTAGGGGTGCATTGGAATCTTGGGGGTTATCCACTTGGCTACTCATAGTTCTATTTGAGGAGGATTTTTAGTGGCTGCATTAGTGGCATTTTGTAAATATCCCTTGGTTTTTTTAATGTTGGGCTCAAACTGATTCATAAGAAATCCTTGTATTTTATCTTGATCAATTAAATCATTGATAATTTGAGGAGAAAACATTTAAACCTCATACTTAAAGGAAGGTGTTAAGGTGGTTATGAATAGTTTAAATAAGTTATCATCAATCATGTTATGATCATATTTGTGAGCCTAATATTTTCATTGTTTAATGAAATCATGAGTTGATTCATAAGGGGATTGTTTTCACATTAATTAAATGTCTAAGACAATTTTCAGGAAGATCATTGTGTTAAATTTTTTTAAATAGAGGATTGACTAAATCCTTGAGTTGTTATATAGAATGTTTAGGTATTTGATTATATGATTATAATACATCTCTTGTGAATGTTATAACTAAAATTTTGGTATTAGAGAAGGTATTAGTTTGAATCCAATCTTTATAAAGATTGCCAAATGCTTTAAGTAAATATGTAGGGTCATTAGTCCTATCATATCTAATAGTTGGAGAAATAGAAATGATGAAAAGGGATAATTTTCATTTTGAATATATTGGAGCATCTTATTATGCATAGGGGGTTGGGGAATGATATTTCCCATGGAATCTCTAAGAGGTGGAGGGATACAATTTTGGTTATTTTGGGGTAGGTGAATATGAGGTTGATTAACCATGTTTAATAAATAATGTTACATTTTGATCATTTGAAAAGTGTTAGATGTTTTCATAATATTAATTTATTGTATTATTTGTGAAATAATTTTAATGGTGTCAATTGGTAGATTTGGGTTATTAGTGTTTAAAGGTGGATTATTAGAATTGGTAGGAGGAACATTCCTTGAATTAGTATTAGGGGATAGGTTTTTGGGTGGTGTGTTATTAGTATTTAAAGGATTTCCTATAGGCTTATTGGTTATAAATGTGTCAATTGCCCATGTAGTTTAATAATGTGTTATAGAGAGAGATTTGTCTTAAAAAGTGTGAAATGGATCTAATCCATTAGTGTCATTAGTTGTGGTAATTTGGACCATATTACTATCCAAATATGAGGGGTGAGAGAAAGTGCACCAAGAGTGAGAATCTCATGGGGAAAAAATGTAGGAGGTAAAAAAAATCCCATATATCATATAAATATATTAAGGTTGTCCAAAAATATTCTAATAGGGGATTTCATTATGCATGGAATAATAATCTAAGATCATAGAGCAATGGTGTAAAGTAGGAACAAAGTCAATTAGATACATAAAAATATCATAAAATAGGTACATAGTCGAAAGACTTGATAGATTTTGGAGGGGAGAGTAATAGAAAATTTTTAAAAAGGACATAATCAAATCAATCTATTGTATTCTATGGGGAAGCATTAGAGACAAGCATATGAGAGTCTAGATTGAATAGAATGATTATGTTTAATGAAAAAACAATTATATGATACATAGTCAAGTGGATCAACTATTTTTTGAGGATGAAATTATTTTTTGACAATTATGAATTTTGATGATCTAGTGTTATTTTGTAGAAAACTTGAAATAAACACACAAGAAATTAGGTCAACCTAGTCGATCCAGTTGTGGTACACAACATAAACCTTGTACCAAGGTTGGCTGATATAAGTTTTAAAATAAAACATATGATTATCAAAGAGAAATTAAAAGTAGTAAAATGGAAATGATAATCTAAGAAGATAATCTTGATTTTTTTAAATTATAGATTTTAAAAAATAATGTGATAGGGTATTTGGTTTATAAAGGAACTAGAAAGTCAATCTAAGGATGGTTTCATATAGTTAAGGCTAAAATGGATATATATTGGTGATGTTACTATATTTATATTTGGGTTTACCCCCTCACATCATAATCCTAAAGTGATAAGGGTTTCGGGTGCTTTGATAATATATACCATTAACCACATATTTATAATCATTCATAAAACCAAGTCAATTTCCCCCTTGGTGATGAAATCTAAGTAGGTATACATTTGGTAGAATTTATTCAATGATTTTTGATATTATTTTATTATTAAGTGTGTGAATAAAATGAAAATGGTGTGACTAAATCAATAAATCAAAACTTCTTATTTACTGTGTGTTACTCTAAGCAAGTAGGTAGTAAAATGAAAAGTGAATTAATTACTAACAAGATGAGTTAATTCACTTTTTTGAAGAGAATAGGGTCAGTTCAAATGACCAATTATATAAATAGTACATAATATAATTGACCAAGTCAATTATTTGAAGGAAGAGCTAGAAAAACATAATTAAACGAGTCAATTAAGTCTCCTAGGCAAGAAAGTAAGCTACATAACTATGTTGATCAAATTGACCTAGTTCGTTAAAGAGTTACATTTTTATAGAATAAATAATATGAAAAATAGGACTATAATGAATAAAATAAATTATTAATATGGTAATAAAAATCCCAATGTTTTAAAGATGTTAAAATTGTAATTTTTATACTATGCAATCAAGATGAAGATTTTTGATCTAATAATATAGTTGACTGGGTTGATTGAGTTTGAAAAATTGTATGTAAAGTATCAAACTAAGTAAAGCATACTCATATATTTACATGTGGTTTAATATGACCTACACAAATAAAAATAGAGTTAATCGGATTAATTGTCTATTAAACCTATGCACATAAAGTTAGACTGAGTCAATAGATTTGATTTAGTGACGTAAAAATGAAATAAATAATAAATGATAATAGATGAAGGTGTGAAAGAAAAATTGAAAGGGTTAGTTCATGTTGGTTTCACCATAATGTATATAATGGAAATTGAAGCAGACCCACAAATCAATCCTATTTCAGAGAAGATAAATGAAACTAGCCCTTCTAGTTTTTGGTACATTTAGATAATCAAGGTCATGACCAATATGGATCTGTAAGACCTAACTAAGGGTTCTCTTTCCACACAATATCTCTAGAGAGGATTCCAAATCCTCTAGTCAAAAAATACCATGAAATAACCTTAAATAGGTCCTATGTTTTCTTATCAAATTAAATCACAAAGTAAAATAAATCTAATCTAGTGGTCACGAAAACATGTGGCATAAATGTTGATAATAAAGATAAAAGTAAACATGTAGAGAATAACTCTAATCATGTAAATATATATAATCCTAATACATGGAGAGATAAATTCATTCAAAATACATTACTTATGCTACTTATATTTACCAATATAAAGGAGTAGGAGTTAGAAATACTTACCTTGAATATGA
The DNA here is from genome assembly GCA_037957365.1 of Torreya grandis. Taxonomy (NCBI): domain Eukaryota; kingdom Viridiplantae; phylum Streptophyta; class Pinopsida; order Cupressales; family Taxaceae; genus Torreya; species Torreya grandis. The sequence continues at coordinate 1,719,214 of JARHVA010002693.1, forward strand.
ACCCATTGAGTCTTAATATCTCCCTTGGCCAATGATGATTTGTAATAGGTTTTTATAGTTTATAAGGATCAAAAAGATATATTATATCTAGGATATATGACTTTTCCTATGCATACAATACTTTCCACAAGACAATATTATTATCTCTAAGTGTAAAACCTAAGCAATGACTCATCAATTATAATGGTGGAAAACATATTGTAAATAAGTACAAATGAATGATTATCTCTATCTCTCTCTAAAGATAATTTTGAAAAGTATTTGTTTATATATTTGGTGTTGTCCATTTTATCCCACATACCAATATTTTTCCTAGTTTAAATAGACGAATAGGGTCCTAATTGATGAATGGATCAAGTGGCTTAGAAGTAAGCTCAACATTGCAAGTGGAGGGATCCAAATAAAATTTCATGGTGCTAAATGATTACAAGAATAGGTATATATTTTCATATCCCCCATGGGTTCCAAGAATTATTTAAATATATTAAGATTACATGGGATCCATTTGATTCTTCATTGTGTTTGTTGAGACACTTGAGTCTAGTAATAAGAATTATAAGTAGGCACTTTGTTGGTGTCACAATTACCATGTGTGAATGAGTCAATGAAAATTGGTCATATGGATTTTTTCAAATTTATGCTAAGTTTATATGCACCAATTTTTAGGTCCTATGTCAAAGTGCATAAAAAATTATGGATATCCAAAGTTGGCCTCTCAGCCAAATTCTATTGATTTTTCTATACTTAGCCATTTTTAAAAGGTTGCAACAAAGCTGAGTGAACATATTCACAAGGACATATCTCACACATACAATAGTTGAAGGAGAGTGTGTTCACATGGGTTTGTTCATCTTAGTACCTATTTTTTATTCTCCAATTTCCAAATCTTCCATTGAAGTGCATATAAAGTTATGCATGTACAAATTTGGCTCCTCAGTCAAATTTCACTAAGTTTTTCATACTTAGTGAAATGAGTTAAACCATCACCAAGATATCACACAGGAGAAGGTATGGACCAGACAACTTAAAAATTTAATATATTCACTTGATAAGCCATTGGGACAAATGGATCAAATGGGTTTGTTCTTTTTGAGCTCAAGAACATCTCTAGAAAGTTTGGCCACTCTATGATTTTTGCTCTTTAATTTATAATCCTTCAAAAATGGACATGTAACATAAGATGTTTTCACTAGAATCAAAATAAATCTCAATAAAAAATTGATATGTGCTTAAATTTTATAGTTTATAGGATGTCAGTTACATTCTATGGGATGTCAAATGACAGTCAATGGGATTTCAACTTTAAGATAGAGAAAGATAAATCCTATCAAGCTTAAATTTAATGGTCACATGACCCTCAATGATGGTCACATGAATGTCATTTTATGGGAAAGAGGATGTCAATTTCAATATTATGAACCTATCATTGGCTTTCAAATAGTGGGTCCTAGTTGATCTAATAGTCCATGCTTGATTATACTTCTAGATTTAATGGTGAGCGAAGGTCGAAGGGTTAGTGAATATCAAAAGCAAATGCAAGAATGATAAGTGTCAAGGACACATTCAATTGGTAGAATATTGATGATTCATAGGCAATTGTATAGATAAGGGTCAATAGAGTGATCTAAGTTAGCAAGTCAAGGATCTGACAACTAGGATCTACAAAACCAATGAGAACAAAGATAGGATGGAATAATTTGATTAGTCCAAGTTGGTTTTCAAAATCTAATGTTGAACCTAGGATACTTTTTTGACCAAATAAAGAGCATGGAACCAAGCTTGAGCATGGCATATATTGGGTCAAGAGTGGATATTTTAGGATCAAATGGTGTCATTGAGAACCTATAATGGTAGACACAGACATTAATTATTTCATCACCAAATCTAGTTGCATGAAAATGACCCTTCTCTCCACTTCAGCATGCATCAACAAACTAGTAATGAGTGGTTTTGTATCAAAATAAAATGGAAATAACTTGATCCAACCATTGAAGCTACCATGAATCATCGCAAATAAGTTATTGTAATAATGTAATGGACTGGAGTGACCTAGATCAATTAGGGAGGGTTTGAATGAGATCGATGTTTGGAAGAAGTTGTAACAAATTTTCAAATGGTTTTAGATAATTTGATTCCATTTTAAGCACCAAAATTAACTCTCTCTTTCTTCCCTTATGATATAAATATAGAATTTGAGCTATTCTTTTTCATCCCTCAAGCTTGTATGACTAGACTCTACTAGAATTATATTTGACACCTCTTGGAGTAGTGAATAGAGTATTTTGCATTCATTTGATAATCTATATTTAGTGTTTTATGTTTATTTAATATGAAAATGTGAATGTTATCTTCCTCTTGTATGTCCAAACTCAACGTAAGTGTTAAAAACTTTCTTTTCAAGTCGTATAGTATGTCTCAGCATTGATCTCTCAAAGATATAGTGGATAGCCAAATTTTGGTGTCTTTAACTAGACCTTATTTTCATTTCTCCCTAGTCTAAGTATATCAAAATGAACTCTATACAAAATACTATTGCATATAAATTATAGTTATCATTTCATTAGCTTTTATGATAGTCCATTAGTGTGTTAAAAAGTGAATTCAATAAATTCTTGTTGCATCACATATTAGAATAGGTTTTAATTAATGCAAATTCTTAAATCTGTTTACCCCACCTAGTCTTAGGTTTTTGAATTAAAGGTCAAAATCATAGAATCTATTAGCTAGACTCATAAAAAATCCTAGAGATATGGTCTAGATATAAGCAACCCATAGCTTAGACCATTCCCATGCTAGTAAAGGTGTGAAAGTAGGACTTGAACATTCCTCCTTTTAGCTAGGGTACAATTTGGATAGCTAATATTTTTAGCATGCCTGATGGGGCCCTAATTTTTCATAAATGAGTATAATATCAAACTTTAGAGTTTCAATTCCATATTTTCATAATTTTTCATGTCCCCAAAGTTATCACAAGATCCTTTGTAAATGGGAAGGAGATCAATTTCTCTGATCTAACTTTCCAAACAACAAATAAGAAAACCTCTCAGTCAAAGACTACACATACCCCTCTTTTTCCCCCTATTTCTACCCAAAATACTCTTGTTTAAAATAGTATTATTTTTCCAAACATTATTATAAACCCCATACCTCATATGGCTATTCCTAGAAGGCAAGCCTTTATGCCATTCCATGGTGGTAGTCCTATGAATCTTATTCATTGGGATTATATTATAGTCTCAAATTTAAAGGGTCTTACTTATTATATAAGAGAGAATCTAGTTACTCTTATAAACCATATTGTAGATATTGCTAACCTTTGTTTAATGCACCTTGTGACTCAAGAAAATGTAACAATGAGGTTGTTAACAACTTTTTTCAAATGGGAAGTAATTTATTGCTATAGAGGATTGGCTCCTACATCAATTACTAACTAGGATGAGTTTGGAGAGGTCTTGTGCAAGCACTTTGAGGACAATATTGATCACTTTTCACTTATGGATCAACTTACAATGATCAAAATATTTGACCATGAATTCATGGAGGATTTCAACTACATATTCCAAAAGACCTAGGACAATATTCCTATAGTGATCAAGCTTATGCCCAACTATGATTTTGTGTACTATTTTAAGGCTCTCAAATTGGATGTAGCTATAATAATTAAATACATGGGAGGAAACACCCTACTTGGAGCTTTTGAAGTAGTAATTATGGATGCAAATTACCTTATACAAGTAGGCAAGTTGGTCTTAATGCCACCAATGCCTCTCTTCCCATAGATACATCATCCTACCCCAACTATTTATCCAATTCTAGATTAAATGAAGTTTTATCAAATAGAATATGATAAAACTAATAGACTGGGGAAGGTAGAAAGTCTTCTCAAAGCCCAGAACAATAAGTTAGTTGTAATGGATAGGTAATGAGCTCCACGATAGAGGCCATACTAAAATAATAATAAAAATCTGTACAATAGGCCACCCTATCAATCCAATCAACAAGGATAGTGGTAGAAGCTTCAGTAAAGGAAATACAATCCCAATGCTCCAAATAATTATTGAGTTATTGTGCCAAATTGGAACAACTATGCTCAAGAAGGTCAATGGTGGTTAGAGGGACAATCTAATGAGATGGTGATGGCCACTATTAGAAATATGTATCAAGACCTTGGTTATTATCATGATCCTTCATTTCAAGGTCATGATATGATGCCTCCTCCACCACAACCCCCCCCCCCCCCCCAAACAAGCTAAGACAACATGCCTACCATGTCATTATCATAAGCTTAAAGCCAAAAATAAGGGAGCATAAGTATATCACTAGTTTATACCACATGCATGAATTTTCAAGAATGGGAATATGTATTTTAGCATGTAGTCACTAATATGGGACAAGATTAATAGAGGAAAAATGAACTAGTTGCATCTTAGACAAGGGCTAAGAAGAAGATGTTGGAAGAAAACTTGGGGAAATCTAAGATTTATTCATCATTTCCACAGACTAGTTAGCAACCTATTTATTTAGATGTAGCTACTAGAGTGCTTTAAAATCAATGAGTGCCCCAACCACATGGATAATATAAAAATTCCCCCTGTGTTCCTCATGTTACTCAAATGTCAAGTGATTCTTCCACTTCCAAGGTGAATTCCAAAAGTACTAATCTTCCCTTTAATATTATGGATCATTTGAAGAAAGATAATGTAACTATCCATGTATGATGTTGTCTATCCCCAGGTAAAAGGAGATTCTCTAGAAAGAGCTCTCCAAAATTTCTCATGTGAAAAAGGTAGATGATAAAATGAACACTATTTTCATCAATAATAGTTAGCCTATCCAAGCCCTTAGCCAAGTTCCAAATCAAGTTCTAATAAAAATTCAATATAAAAATATTGTTCACCCTTCTAAGGTTGTTAATCCTCTCCCATTTTATTTGTCAGTCATCATAAGGGATTGTTTAGTGCATAATTACATGATAGACTTAGGTGCTTCAACCTAAGTGATGCCTAAATCCATAGAAAATAAGCTTGGACTCAAATATGTGCATAACAAAAAAGGGGTTCTCGAATTAGATGACTCCCCCACTAAGATAGTAAGCATCTTTAAAGATTTATGTATTACATTATCTTCCTATCCAAATTATGTCATTAATCAAGATGTAATTGTGGTAGACCCACCTCTATATTTTTCCCTATGCTTGTCTAGGGACTTTACCACCAATATTAGGGGATATTTTTCATATGATTGGTTATATATGGTTTCTAGAACTAGATATGGAACCAAAGTCACTATAAGATTTTATCCTATCTCTAGGTTCTGCCTAGAACCGTATATGCCCAATCTTTTAAATACCAATTTTGCCATATTTAAAGAGTTTGAAGAGGTTAATGAACAAGAACCCGACAGTAATATTGAAGGTATATTAGATATATAATTAGATAAATGGGCATCTAAGAGTCATGAATTTTATCCATTTAGCAATATTGAAGAGATAGACTTAGGAGTGTACTGTATACATGAGGATGGTGCTACAATACCTTCTTTAACTAGCACTACTAAAAAAGAGAATGGTATATGGAATTTATTATTTGATGGCTTAAGGTCAAATAATATGACTGGAGTAGGGCCCATTATAATTTCAACCTCAAGTCAAAATTATCAAAAATTCCACAAGACTCAAATTTAGTTATACCCTAAATATAGATAAATATGAAGCTCTCTTGTATGGTTTATAAGAAGCAAGAAATAGAGGTATCTAACTCCTAAAATTAAAGGGTGACATTGATATTTTAGTGTATTAGGTGAGAGGCCTAAGTGCAATCAAGAGTCACCATTTGAAATCATATAAACACTAGGTACGGGACCTCATGGAGGATTTATTGGCATTTGATATCTAGTCCATACCAAGAGAAGTAAACTATCACATAGATAGGCTTACTACGATTGGTGCCCAATATGAGATAGTAGAAGGAATCAAAGGCAACCAGATCCAACATAAGGTCAAGGTTATATGTAGACAAGTTGTACCAAACAATGAATTGAATTGGCAAGTATTTTATAATGATGATCAAATCATATGTTTTCTAATGTAAGATGTAGAATTATACCATAGGAATCAAGACAAGTTACAGAATCAATATGGTGATCAAATAGTTCAAATAAGGTCTAATAAGATGACCAAAGGTCTTATGACTTTATAAAACATCTTCAAAGAAGATGACCAAGTAATAAAAGGGAAAGCATTCATCTCAACTAAGGAAGAACACTATAAAAAGGTAGAGATCTTTAAGGATAAGTTGTTAAAGCTCAGAAAGGTCAATAAAATAGAGCAAATAGTTGAATTTATTACTTTGTACTAAGAATTTTCTAATATATTTTCTTGGTAGTATAAATACTTGAAAGGATTTGTCCCTAAACTTACACAACACACCATTTAATGAAAGTAATGCCAATCTAGTTAGCCAAAAAAAGATGCCTATCAACCCAAGAGTGGAGAATTTCATGAGAAGGGAACTCTATAAATTGATTGAATCAAGGATAATATTTCCAATTAAGCATTCCTCTTGGGTGGAAAACCTTATGCTAGTGAGGAAAAATAATGGAGATATTTAGTTATGTGTTGGATTTAAGGACCTCAATAAGGTGTCCCTAAAGGATCATTACCCACTACCCTCCATGGATCAAATTTTGAAAAAGGTGGAAGGTTCTCAAAGGTTATCATTTGTTGATGGCTATTTTGTCTATAATCAGATCATGGTAAAAGAGGAAGATAGGCATAAGACTATCTTCACTACAAAATAGGGAACCTATGTATATTATAAAATGTCTTTTGGACTCTCTAATGCTAGATCCACTTTCAAAATAACAATGAATGTTACTTTTCATGGTATTTTGAATGATATGGTTTTAGCTTATCTTAATGATATAATAGTTTTTTCAAAAAAAACCTCATGACCAACTAACTCACTTGAGAGCTATTTTTGATAGATGTAAATAATTTGGAGTTTCTTTGAATCTAACTAAATGCATTATTTTAGTGCATGAAGAAAGACTTTCTATACATGTGGTGTTCAAATCTAGTCTTCCATTGATCTAGAGAGGATAAAAGCAATGCTTTCTCTATCACTACCTAAACATAAGAAAGGGTTATACAGTTTCTTGTGAAAGATAAAACTCACTAGTAGGTTCATCCTAGGATTTATAGAGATGGTCAAGCCTTTAACTCATATGCTAAGAAAAGGAAAAGAGTTCACATGGACAAAATAAGGTAAGAGGAGCTTTGAGGCCATATCTCATGTCCCCACACTTATAAATATATATTTCAATAGGAAATTATATTTGTATGCCTTATTTACCTTAGATACAATTTCAACTATGCTTATGCAACATAATGATCAAGGTTTAGAATAACCCATTGCTTTCTTTAGCCAAGATTTGGAAGGTTATGAGGAAATATATAGCTTTATCATAAAATATGTGCTTGATGTTGTAAGAAATTTGAAGAAATTTAAGCATCTAATTTCAAATAGTAAGATTATACTAATGGTTACTCATCCAAGTGTGAAAAACTTTATCCTCAAGAGAGACTTGAATGAAAAGAGAGATGGATGGGTCACCAAGTGTATGGAGTATGATATTAAATTCAAGATCACAAAGCTTTTCCAAGGTAAGGGATTATGTGAACATCTTATAGAAGATGTCAAAGAAGAAAAGGAGATAGTTTTAGTGATCCAAGATACTCAATAGGAAGATGAAGCCACTCTTCCATCAAGATAGACATAGGATATTTCTTGATTTCTTTAAATAAGAGAGTGTCCAATGATTTTTAATGAATAACAAAGAAGAAACTTTAGGCTAAAATCAATGCCATACATCTTAATTATTAGATTGACATTCAAAAAATACATTAGATGTATGCTCTTAAGATGTATTGAAACTAACCAATTTGTTAAGCTTTTCAAGCAATTTCATGATAGTCCTCAAGTATGACATTTTGTAGCTAAGACCATAGTTTAAAAAATCATTATAATTAGTTACTTTTGAACCACTTTATTTAGATATACACATGCATGGGTTAGGAAGTGTTCAAAATGTGCAATGTTTATAGGGAAATAAAAACTAGTTGTTATGCTACTGAAGCCTATTCAAGTTGAATATCCTTTCATGTAGTGGGGTTTAGAGTTCATTTAAATGATTAATCCTCCATATAGTGATGGAGATAAGTGGGTATTGACAACCACAAAATAATTCACCATATGGGTGGAATTAGTTCCCTTGAAGGATAAAATGAGGACTCTATACTTGAGTTCTATGAGAGCATAATCACCCATTTTGGAGCACCTTCCACCATAATATCAGATAATGATTTAAAATTTAGTAGCACAAAGGTATGTGAGTGGAAATTTTAGTGGGGTGTCTATCTGAAATATTCATATAATTATTATCCATAGGGTAATGGACTACCTAAGTCCACTAATAAAAACCCAATTTAGATCATTAAGAGAACAATGGAAGATAATCAGAGATCCTGACACACAAAGTTGAAGACTACATTATGGATTGACATGATCAACCCCAAGAAGGCCATTGTTAACTCACCTTATCTCTTAGTCTATGGAAGAGAAGCAAGGCTACCAATTTCATTAGATTTTTTAGTTTTGGAGCTTGCACACCAACTACAGCTTCTAGAAAGTGATGCAATAGGGGTAAATATGAATGAACTAAGAGAATTAGAGGACGTAAGGGAAGATTTCATGCATACCATGTGGTCTAACTAGTATCAATTCAATATGACTTTTGATAAAAGAGATTCATCTAAGGCATTCCATCAAGGTGACATAGTCCTAAAATGGGATGAGGACTATGTAAAACTAGGAAAACACTCCAAGTTTGATAGCCTTTGGAGTGGACCCTATATCATCATAGGATATAAAGAGAACAATGCCTCTTATATATCCAAACTTAATGGAGAGAGCCTTCCCATCCCTATCAATAGGAGGTATCTCAAGTTCTTCTTTTTGTATCATATCTTACCCCTTGTGATTAGTATATAGGTTTATTCTTTCCTCTAAGTGATTTTACACATTATTTTTTGTTTTTTATTTGTAGTTCAGGCTTTTTCCTTGTTGTTGTTCCTCCCCCTAGATTAGTCTAAAGTGTTACTAGAAGTCAACCAGAGTCTATTTGTAATTAGATTTTCATTGGAGCAAGCTTGATCAAGGTCTGGGATCCTTAACCATCAGGCTGGTTAAGCCAACTAAATCACCAAAATTGTTGGCCATTTTGTCCCACATACCAAGATTCTACTTAGTTTAAATAGATGAATAGGTTCCTAATTGATGAATGGATTAGGTGGCTTAGAATCAAGCTCAACATTATAATTGGAGGAATCTAAGCAAGTTTTCATGGTGTTGAATAGTTCTAGGAATAGGTTTAAATTTACATATCCCCCATGGGATGCAAAGAATTCTTGGAATGGATTAAAAGTGCATGGGATACATTTGGTTCTTTATTGTGTTCATTGAGACACTTGGGTATAGTAATAGAAATTATGAGTAAGAGATTTACTGACATAACCATTTCTATGTGTGTATGAGTCAAGAAAATTGGTCATATGGATTTTTAAAAATTTGTGCCATGTTTATATGAACCAAGTTTTAGTTCCTTCACCAAAGTGCATCAAAAGATATAGAGATCTAAATTTGGGCTCTTAGCCAAATTATATTATTTTTCCATACTTAGCTTTTTTTAAGAGATTCTAATAGATCTAAATGACAATCTTCAAAAGGCCATATCTTGTATGTGTATCAATTCTAGGGGAGAGTGGTCACATGGGTTTGCTCATGTTGGTCCCTAACTGTTATGCACCAAGTTTTATATCATCTACCAAAGTGAAAATGGAGTTATGCATGTTAAAAGTTAGATCCTTGGTTAGATTTCACTTAGTTTCTCATACTTAGTGAAATGAGTTTGATCATCACTATGATTTCATACAGGGGTAGATATGGACAAACTAACTTGAAAATTTAATCTCTTCACTTTGAAATCCTTTGGGACCAGTGGATCAAATGGGTTTGTTCCTCTTGGCCTCAGAGGCATCTCCTAAATTTTTTTTCACTCCATGACTATTTTTATTCAAGTTAAAAGACTTCAAAAATGGACCTATAATATAATATGTTCATGTTAGAATCAAAATATAGCTTGGGAAAAAATATATATGTGCTTAAATTTGATAGTATGTAGAATGTCAGTTACATTCTATAGTATGCCAAATGATAATTGACAAGACATCAACTATAAGATAGAACAAGATAAATACTATCAAGCTTAAATTTAACAATCACATAACTATTAATGATGGGCACATGAAAATCATTTGTTGAGAGTAAGGACATCAATTTTAAGATCATGAACTAGCCATTGAATTTTAAATAGTGGGTCCCATTTGATCTAATAGTCCATGTTCGATCATACTTTTAGATCTAATGATGGGCAGAGGTTAAAGGGTGAGCAAATCTTAAAAGTAAATGTGGTCATGACAAGTGTGAAGGAAACATTTAATTGGTAGAGGATCGATGGTTCTCAAGAAATCATATAGAGAAGGATTAGTGGAGTGAGCTAGGTTAGCAAGTAATGGATCTAAAAAATAGGATCCATAGAACCAATGAGAACAAAGACATGATGGAATAATTTGATTGGTTTGAGTCTATTTTTGACATTTAATGTTGAACACAAGAGCATTTTTTACCAAAGCAAGATCATGAAACCAAGCTTGAGAATGACCTAGATTGGGCTAGGAGTAGATATTTTAGGATTGAATGGTGCCATTGATAACTTACAAAGGTAGACATGTAGACTTCAAATACTTTGTCACCAAATCCAGTTGCATGAAAATGACCTTTCTCCCCACTTTCACAAGCATTAACAAACTAGTCATGAGGAGTTTTGCATCAGAAAAAAATGGAAACAACTTGATCCTACTGTTACAACCACCATGGAGCATCATAGAGAAGATATTTTAATGATTTAGTGGACTAGAGTGACTTAGATCAATCAAGGAGGGCTTGAATTAGCTTGATGTGTGGAAGTAGTTGTAACAACTTTTCAAATGGTTTAAGCTCATTTTATTCCCTTTTATGTTCTAAAATTCCCTCTCTCTTACTTCCCTTATACTATAAATACTACCTTCAAGCTATTATTTTGCATCCCTCAAGATGGTACAACTAGATTATGCCAAAATTGTATTTGACACCTCTTTAAGTAGTGAATATAATATTTTTCAATCATTTGATAATCTATATTAGTGTTTTATGTTTGTTTAATATGAAAATGTGAATGTGATCTTCATCTTGTATGTCCAAACTCAACCTATATGTCAGAAACATTTTTTAGGTCATATAGTGTGTTTTAGCACTGATTTCTTAGAGATATAGCAGACAACCAAATTTGAGTATCTTTAACTAGACTTTATTTTCATTGTTCCCTAGTTTGAGTGTATCAAACTAACCTCTATATGAAATAATTTTTCATAAAAACTATATTAAAAATTACTTTAGCTTTTTTCATAGACCATTATTGTGTTAAAGAGTCTATGTTCAAAGATTGGATCTAATAAATTGTTGGTGAATCACCACATATTAGAATAGGTTTTACTTAATACAAATTCTTAACTCTTTTTACCCAAAATAGTCTTAAGTTTTAGAAGTAAAGGTATAAATCATAAAATCTAAGGAGATAGACTCATAAAATATCCTAGCATTTTGGTCTAGATATAGGAAACCCACAATGTTAGACCATTCCCATGTTAGTCCAAATTTGAATGTAGGACATGAAAATTCCTCTTTTTAGCTAGGGTGCAATCTGGATAGCTAATATTTAGATCTAACCCTAAAATCTTATAATGCTTTCGATAACATTATTAACCTAATCAACCCAATTATTAAATAAATAAAGTAGTTAGACCATGGACTAGGTCGACTGGGCCAACCTCATCCCATAATGTGAACATTTTTAAAGAACAGGGTTGGCCCATGTGACTTTGTTTAGTAAATGACAAAAAGAGGTTGTGGATTATGTAGGGGTTATTACAGGTAGTGAATTTATTAGAGGAGTGTTAAAGGGAGGTTTCAAAGCTTAGGAAAATGTATATGAAAGGTTTATGTTGGTTTCAAGTGATGGTATAAGGAAAAATAATTTTGTGAAGCATCAATGGCCTACCTACCCTTTTTTTAGTGTACCCTTTAAGGCATGCACTCATAGATATTAAGTTTTGATGGGTTATTGTAAGAGAGAAAGCATCAGTAATTGATAAAGTTCAAATATAAAATGTGTATATAATTTGTGCATGTACATATGTCTATTATTATCCATTTTCTCATATATATACACACTTTTAATGGGTCTAACCTTATCAATTTATTATTAGTCACCTAGAGTTATATCCTAGTCAATGTCCAACGTATTCAAAATCATATTTATATTATATATATATCCTAAAGTAAGTATTCATTCTCTCCAAAAAAATCTTTTAAACTTGGACCATTCCATAATTATGGACTCGTGAAAGCTTGATAGACTCACTCCATGCCAAGAAATGGTTATTTTTAAAATTTTAAATCATCCAATGGGTTGGCCCACACAATTCACATATCATTGACATGGGAAAGTACCCAAAGATTCACATATAAATTCAAAATAGGTATAAGCCTATTACATATTTAGAAAACATCTATAAATAATAAAAAATGAATTTTATATAAAAAATTACTACCCTATTATTTCTAATTTATTAGTTATTTATAAGGAGCCAATCCTATCCATGTTTAAAACACTTAGATCTAATTCAAAGTTTCCATTTTCTAAAAATCAAAAACTAAATCACAAGTTAAATTAATTTAAGGAGTGTACACACATTTAACATGGATAATTACTTGAAATTTGAGTTCCATCTTAAGATTATTTTATGTATTAGTACTCATCTAGTCATTAGGGAGTGGTTTTGGTCATCTAAACCCACAACTCATTCCTTTTTTGAAGTCTAAACCTAGTGCTAAAAGTGGGACTAGGATTTGAAAGGAAAAGAGATAGGTTTTTTGAAAATTCTATATAAAAAATACCTAAGATCACACATAGAGATGGTTTTTAAGAGTATTTAGGGGCCTATACTAATATAAATAATAAAAAAACCACTTATAAAAATCCATCTGGTTATAGATGCTAACATTAGTTGAGACTTTAAATTTTTTTATTATTTAGGTCTAAGTACATCTAAAAACTTGGTTCTTAATTATTGAGGTCAACATACCCCCATTCTAAAAAATAGTGACCCTTGTGATTATTTTAAACCTTAGCACTGAAATATTGATATTCTGCTCTTTATTATGATTTGAAGATCAACCCATTTGATGAAACTAGCTCATTTTGTTCATGGTTTTGTGTGAAACTTCCCTGATATTGCCAACAGTTCATCCTCGTATCTTAAATTATAGGTTTCATGGAACTCCCTTCAATGGATCATGCTTGAAATTTATATATTAACCATATTCAAACCTTTTCTAGTCTCAAATTTATGGTAACTCACAAGTGGGATTCATGTGATAAAACCCTCTTTCAACAAACCCTAGCCTAGAGCTTTAATTTAAATTTTGGTGGGAACATTTTTTAATTAACACTGGACTCAAGCATAATTTTTATTCTAAGTTTTAGCCATATTTTTCAACACAACCCAAACCTTAGCCTAAAAATCATGCTTAGTCCCCTTTTATTTTCCCCTGATATTCCTTGTGTTTCTAACATGGTCTTAACATTTATCTTTATAGGGTCTTTTATTTTGGTATGGTCCGTTGTATTATAAAATTAACCTAAATACTTAACCCAAAAGCTCCATTTATATTTATAAACATGAAAAAGACCTTATTATTAAAGCTTTAGCTTAAGTTCCTATTTACCCGAGTCTTAACTTAAGCACCTTACTTATTTGTAAATCCAATGACCCTCACTTCTTCATTAAGAAAGGATCCAATAGAGTGTATTAATCTTGATTGATCTAAGCATTTAGTATATCAAACCAATCCCATAAGATCACTAGGATCAAGATCAATAATCCATGCTTAAATGGAATTGAGGATCGAATGATGTGAGATCATCATTAAAGTTAAAGGGCCCCTTTTATCTAATATAAATTTATCCTAGGTTTTACCCTAAGGTCTCATTATATTTATTAATTTAACAAAACCTTATGAAAAAACTTATGCAAGTGTAAACATCCAAATCAAGATCAACATTCTATGGTTACTCACATAGATTGATCAGATGAAGAGAATGTAACACTAAAAATTTAAAAGATCAGGGATCCCTATGGAGTTGCCCCATGGCATTATCACATTTGAAGCTTCATAACAAAGGGTCTCACACATTAAATTGTACCAAGGGAATGAAACTACTCAGATCAAGATCAATGGAACCCCTTATAAGATGTTCAAACATTCAAGACTTTTGAACTCCAAATAATAAAATGATCTTATTGTCTAAATATATGAAGACTTGGACTTAGTCTTAGTCTATTTCCTAAGGATCCAATTGCATTTGTTTATATGTAATAAACCTTAAGATAGATACTTATATTAAGCCTTATGTTAAAAGGTTCTTATGACATAAATCTTATCTTAAAATGCTTTTAACTGAAGGTTTTCTCACATTTGTTAATACAATAAAACCCTAGGTTAAAACCTAGTGTTTGGTCCTCGTATTATTTTTCCCCTTTGGACAAGTTCTAAGAACATAATAAAAATATATTTATCCTAAAGTGTATGTTGTGTTTACTAACACAACATAAACCTTAGCCTAAAATATTCAACCTAGGTCCCCTTTCTATGGATTTTGAAAACTTAGGATAAAAACTTTAGCTTAAAGTTTATAACATGTTTATTAAACATGAAATAAATATTAGCCTAAATTATTTAATCCTAAGTCCCTTTTTATGTTACGATGTTGATTTAATATCTCACCCTTTTTTAGGATCAAAGACCTGAACCTCATCATGGAGATTGATTGGAGGGAGTGAAAAGATTTGAAGAGTCTAAATAATTTAATGCATCAGACTAATCATTTACATTCATCTAGATTAATATAAATGGTCCATGCTTACTATGAGAAGATGATCAGATGGAGCACAACTATAAAAAAAATTAATGAGCCCTCAAAATCCTATTGCATAAACACATGGAAGTCACACATACACTACAAAAAATATAGATTTGAAAAACCCCACAAAAGTGCCAAATGTCACAACCTCAAGGATCAACACAAAGTAGCCAATGATTCTTGAGCCTAGTGATGATGATCAAGGGTCCTCATTTATCCCTGAACAAAGATCTAATGGTACAAAATAAAATTTGGATTTTCAAAAGGCAATGGCTATTACTTTAAGGTGTTTATGAAAAATGCCACAAAATTTGTCAAATAGATGCCACATGGGCACCATGTAAGCACAAAATTTTAAAATTGGAGATTTTATGTGCATAAAAGGGCAAAGGTATAAAGGCCTATGTCTCAATCAAATTTGAGACATGAATGAGCCTAAGTCCAAATTTCCACTACCATTAAAGCTCTAAAAAATCCCTAAGCATCCATAAAATCCCTAATTCAAACTTGGATTGATCATAATCAAATGAAGACGAGCTCCATTTTGATCTAAGTGAAAACAAGTTGACTTATAGATTACTTACAATCCATTAGTAAGAAGTTATAACTTACATAACCATGGAATTTTGTAGACAACCAAAAAAGGATGAGACCAAGTTGTATTTAACCTCAGACAATGAGGGAAGGATCTTTAAGGACATAGACCTAGATACTATAGCTTTGAATAATGGAAATAGGAACTGATCTAAACTCTTTTATACCATTGAGGAGATGTAAGCTCTTACCAAGGAGGGATATAAGAATGAAACCACTCTATGAAGATACAATCACCTGGTTTCTATTTAAATGGCTAGCCTACACAATGTTGCCACTAAGCCTGAGGTACTACACTCGATTTATGTCTTTACTCCTCTTTTCTAAGATTATAAAATTTAGAATGATTGTATTATGCATGAGCATAAATTTAAGATATTATCTTACATTTCCCATTTAGATTTTGAGATTTATTATAAACGGTGTAATCCCTAAATAGACGTACCCATAATTAAAAAGTAGACTAGAGAGCATAACTTCAACATAATCTTGGCCACATGACTAATTACTAAGAATCAGGTAATCTAGAACCCCATAGGCAAAATCAGGGAGGGAATCAGGGTAATAATGACCTTGCTAAATAGGTTATGCGGATCCCCCTCTACCACTCATATTGAAAAAATATAGGTATCATATGTTTACTTCATGGTGGAGAAAGGACTCACTCCCCCACTGGGTGAGATGATTAACATCCACTTAAATTCATAAATTACAACCATCAAGAAAAAAACAATAAAATAATTTTACATGATGTCCTATTCATTTGATGCCCTTCTAGCTTCCACCCAAATCCCAAACATTAATAATTGGTCACCTGATGAAAGACCCACTATCTCCCATGATTACTCTAATATCCACATTCAAATACATACACAACATGTAGTTCATTTATGATTTTTTTTATCCCTAGTAGAAGCCATTACATGAATCCCCATGAGTAGGCTGTAGAGTAATTTCCTACTCTACGTCATATTTATTATTTTTGATTTGAGCACTGCAATTTTGGTTCTTCGAGCGAAGTGGCAAAATTTTGAAGCAGAGGGCTGGTTCATTTTGCCCAAGTGTTGAGATGCACCAGAAGCTGCCAAGTGTCACCCTCTGAGCAGGTCTTTTTCCCCTTCTTGTTTCCTTCATCTCATTTTTGCCCAATATTAGTTCAAGCAGATGCTGCCAAGTGTCAATTTTTAGGAGACAAAGCTGACAGTTGGCGTCCCCTGAGTTGCCTTTTTGTAACCTTCAAGAACCATGGATCATGCCACATACCCAGTAGCAGTTAAGCGGAACACACCACATGTCATTATCCATGTCTCATATCGGTGTCTGCACTTCATTTAGAGACTTTCACTATCAGGCAATAGAGAAGATGAAAAGTGCCAAGTGGCAGTTGCGGAGGCCCTAAAAGACCTTTTTGGAGAAAAATATCAAGCCACCATGTGTCGACATTCAGGAAGCCATGAGTCTAATGCTTTCCATTCAATACACAAAGGTGTCATTTTATTTTGCTTAAGTGCCACAAAGCAGCAGATGCTACCAAGTGTCACTCTCTAAGTCCCCCTCTACTCCATCCATAGAAGTAGAAGATGCCACTTATCTTCCTCGAAGTCACGGAAGTCTCCACATGTCAATGCTCAAGAGAATCATCGCCAAACTCTATTAACAAATATGAAATGGTGGTGGGTCCTGGGTGTTACTTCAAAAGTTTACGAAAGCTGCTAAATGTCACCATCCATAAGAGTCTGATATATGCCCCTAATGATACTACGACATAGCCAAAAGGGAGCAGAAAGAGCCGTGTGTCTTTGATGAATCAAGTAGAAGGTGCCAAGTGTCATTTTTTTGGTGTATTCTAGGTGATCAAGGGGATTTTTATAAAATTGACTAAGTGTCCTCTCCTATTTCAAACATAGCAGAGTGTTTCATGTATCGGTTGCCAAAAGCAAAATGGAGGGAAAATCAGCTGGAGTTAATTCGAGTAGATGAAACAGTTCATCAGGTATATTTTTGGAGCCACCCACAGCATTGAAGGTGACATCTGTTTGTCCCCTATGAACGAAGGATGGAGAAGATTGTATGTGAAAGGAAGTGTAGGGAGACATCCAGGGCTATAAAAGAAGAATAATTGTAAAATCTAAAGAAAAAGCGGGGGGGGGGAATTTTCATAGTTTTAGACTTTCAGAGTTTTTGACCAATAATATCATTTGCTTTTGTTACATTTCCCTGAGTTGAAAGGTTTATATGATTCTATGTGTTTCTGCATATTTTATATGACTAGAAGATTCAATAAGAAAATTGAACACTATGCCCTTGTTGATGTTATCTGTGTCATTTGCAAAGTAGTCTATGATGTAGATTTTCTAGTGTTGTGATTGGAAATGTTATTTGCTTCTATCCTATTTTCTGGAGTCTGAAGTTCTACATAACTGTGCATGACTTCTACACCTCTAATGTGATTGGAATATTCTATTAAGAAGATTGAACACTATGCCTTTGTTGACAATTCTTGTATCTCAGCAAAAAATTCCCCTATTGTGAGCCTCTATTTCTGTTATTCCAATCTTTTACATTTATCATGCACTTGTCTGCTCTTAAATGTAATAGAATCACATAATAGTTTCACTGTGCTCACATTAGGATTAGGATTACTCTCAGGCACATTGCCATAGTTAGGTTTCAATTCCTGCATTTTGCATTTTTGTTTAGTCTCCTATCCCTTTTCCCCAACACCCAATATAAAAGAAGAGACCGGCTTCTTTAAAATTTGGATGTTGATTTCAAGCCACATTGTCCCACAGCTTAAAACTTCCCAATGTTGTTGATTAGGATCTATCACAATTTTAAGACATCAACAGTTTTTGGCATGCCCGGTGGGACCAATCTTTCAAGGAGTTGAATAATTTTGGTGTATTCTTCAGCCAATTTACCTTTGGAGGTTTTTATCGACATGATCAATGACTCTACATCACCAGCCAATCAAGCAGTATCATCAAGAAATCCCTTTGGTATGTATAACTCTGTAACTCATATCTATGAGTCTTATTCTCCTTCAAATATGTTTTATAAAGAACAAGCTTATCCTAGAATCATGTTGAGTAATGAGGATGCATATTGTTATGAGCCACATCAGTCTTATGCCCAGTCCCTCCAATATGTCTCATCCCATGTTGAACCTAATCTCATTTTTACTTTCAAGAAAGCATTGTTGGGATTTAAAAAATATGTGTTAGAGCTTGATAACAGAAGGGGATGTGGTCAATAAATTCCTTGTCAGGTCATCTGTTAAGTGAGGGAGGCAATAGACCTGATCAAAAGTGAGTGGGATCCCATTAAAAGGGCATATTGGCAAGAGATTACATACAAAATGTTAGATGTGTGTGGATTGATTGCATTTATAGAAGAGAGGCTAGGCGTTCATGAGAAGCAACCTTACCAAATCTACCAAACTTCATATCCACCACCACAAATTCTAGATCAGGCATATGCCACCCCTATTCATGGGTAAGGTCAAAATTGTCAAGGTCAATTCCCCAATAATGCAGAGCCCATGTTAGCAGCAAGTCAGGATGACCCCGGACCCTCACTTCTTCCTCAACTCTCCCCAACCATTCCTCAAAAGGCTCCTCACTTCCATGAAATTTCCTATGAGCCCGCTTCAGAAGAAACTTCTTATACCACTCCCCAGATCTTTTAGCATGATGACGAGTCTCTAAGGTGGACCAAAGAGGATGATGAAGCAGCTAAAAACTTTGCAGAGGAGTGCGTTCAATTCATGGCTAGTCAAGAGGATTTCATTAGTACAAAGGAGGAGGAGATCACCATAGACTCTCCTTTTGATAAGCAAGAGGATAAGCCACAAGCTTTTTATTTAACTTCTAATGAGGAAGAGATCATTTCTAATTTTTTCCTCACTCTGCAAGAGGATATGGAGGAACATGGACACTCCCTCGACCAAGTCATTAAGATAGGAGGCGTTGAGCTAGTTTCAGATGAAGAAGAAAGCCCTGAGATTCAAATGAGTATGCAGAAGAGATGCCAACCTTTTAATTCATCCTTACATGAGGATGAAGTCATCAAAGAGCATGATGATGAAATAAAGATGGATATGAAGAAGATGTGCCAAAAGATAATGGATATCAAAAGGCATAGCATGAAGAACCAATAGCCCATGATTTATTGATGACACTCGACAACATGAAGAACCAATATTCGACAGGCATTCAAGGACAAGAAGAGTTCATAAGTGTCAAATACACATTTTGCTCAGACTCGTTCGAGTGTAGGCAGACCTGTGTGGCTAGTGCAGAGAACATTCCATCAATGACATATTCGTTGTAATCACTGGTATGGCCACGCAAGTTGGCTTGTCATAAAGAGGATGTGGGAACATTTGTTTTTGATCCCAGAGGAAAATAAGGATTTGTAATTAATGTAGATAGGTAGTTTCCATTCTCAGATTGCTTTGTTTTGTTTTTCTTGCTTTCTCTCTTTTCCTTTAAAATAAGCATTTTAAACGCAGAGTCGGCATCTTTGAAATTCTTTAATTCTTTATTTTTTTTCCGCAATAAATGCTTCCCCAAATCTTTTGAAATCTCCAAGGTACCTTATGCTGCATAATGTGTCTGCCTCACTGTTTCTCAAAGATTGAGTAGGATTTGCTAATGGTCACCTTAATTTAATGCTATTTGGGACTTGATAGGCCCATAAAAATCCCTTAGCAAATTTTAAAGTTTACAAACTCTCAAGCATTCCTATGAAAATATCTTACTCATTGTGATTGTGGCACCTAGTGAAATTTGTTGCAACAAGAGTGTGTTTATCTTGCAAAAGGTTCATACCAGGTTATTATACAAGAGATTTAGAGATGGAAAGAACATCAAAAACACCCAAGAAGAGAGGAAGGGTGCAGTCCCAATTGTACCCAGAAGAGGAAGAACAACCTTCATAGCACCTAGTGTAGAGCACTGCAACTTCTCCTCAGGTAGGAATTACTCCCCCTCCTCCCTCTTAATCCATGCCTCCACCCAGCCAAATGACACCTTCTGCCACTGCTGCCATTCCAATTTCACAATTCACTTCATCCTTGATGCCTCAAGCCTTAATGTTACCCTATTTCTCCCCCTCTGTTCCCAAAAAAATGCCCTTTCAACTCACCCCCAGCTAGCCAATGGTTCTCCAATACGGCCTGCCACAAGGATTTCCCTTCATAATGGGATATATTGCATCCCCTTCCACTTTCCAAACATAGGCTCATGTTGCAAGGAAGGCAAGAGAAGCCCAATTAGAGAAGAAGAGGCATAAAGTGAATAAAGCATCGACAGTGCCACATTTGAGGTCACAATTTGACCCCATTCAACAGCAGCTGATGGTGACCCATTTGTCACCCAACATTTCCAATCCAAGAAAACAAATGTGGTCAGAAGACTACACCATGAACACAGTGGCCATTGACATGTCTGTGTTCAGGCCTCAAGACAGAGTTAAGCTCATGACCAAATCCACTTCTGCACTCATAGAAGATTGTTTGAGGATATCAAGGAGACTGCAGAAGATGAAGGCTGACCTAGCCATGGAAAAGGCAAACTACAATAGTTTGGCTAAATAAATAAACTAGAAGGACAATGAGATAGCTAGTCTATAGAAATAGTTGCAAGATACTATTTCCCTCCAGACTCAATAGGCAATTTAGGCCCAAAATGATTCTTTGAAAGCAGAGATTGTACGTGCCAAGGATGCAACAATAGCTCTAAGATAGGAAAATGCAACATTATAGGGAGGAGTCGAAGGAATCCAACTGAAGGTTACCCAATCGCAGCAAAGGTTGCTAGAAGAACGGAACAAGGGTGTGGCTTTTCAAGCCCAGCTCTAGGCAGAGCAGCAGCAGACCATGCAACTAGCAATTGAGTTGGCCAATAGGCCAAGAGGTGTAAAAATGGTGCATCTGGTGAAGGAACTCTACAAGTCAGCATGGGAGAGAATCTCTTTAGATATTCTCTAGTTTAGGCCACTTTTCACCTTCCTACACCACACGCAGTAGCTATGCAAAATGGTCAAGAATCTGGTACAGAGTACTCTAGCCACAATCTCTCAGAGAGTCATAGACTCTCATTCTTTATTGGAGAATCTCTACAGCTCAAGGGATGCAACATTGGTAGCCACAGGGATTCCTGATAGAATGGCCACCACAAAACGAGTTAACGAGGAGCTCAGTCATAATGTCACAGCCACCAATTGTAGAAGCTGTCTTAATGTTGTCAAAGAAGGCATCGGCAAAATGAGGCAACACATTGAAGATCTAGTGTGACTGGGCCTTCCTTCCCCATTTTCAGATGTGAGGATGGTGTTGATGGTGGACCAAATGAAACCATTGATGCTATCTAGGCAAAGGGATCAAACAATTTTTTAGAGCTTGTGAGATGATTCTCCAACCTCTGAGGTCAAAATTGTTCTAATTCATATTTTCTTGTTAGAATCCAAGTTGAAAGCCACTGCCCAGGTCCTGCAAACCTTCTCACACAAGGATATCATTAGCTTGGATTTGGCTTTTGATGAGTTGTAGAACAAGCAAGGATTATCTGACCATGAGTGGTCTCTCTTCCAAACAACTCTTTTGAAGCTGTAAATTTTGAAATTTTGATCGAGCGGGAGTCGATTTCTTTTTGACCAGGCTCAAAAGCCCTGATGGTCACCAATAACTGTAGAGTAATTTCCTACTCTATGTCATATTTATTAGTTTTGATTTGATCACTGCAATTTTGGTTCTTCAAGCGAAGTGGCAAAATTTTGAAATAGAGGACCGGTTCATTTTGCCCAAGTGTTGAGATGCAACAGAAGCTGCCAAGTGTCACCCTCCAAGCAGGTCTTTTTCCCCTTCTTGTTTCCTTCATCTCATTTTTGCCTGAGTATTAGTTCAAGTGGATGCTGCCAAGTGTCACTTTTTGGGAGACAAAGCTGATAGTTGGTATCACTCGATTCACCTTTTTGTAACCTTTGAGAACCATGGATTGTGCCACATACCTAGTAGCAGTTAAGTGGAATGCACCATGTGTCAGCATCTGCATCTCATATCGGCATCCACACTTCATTTAGAGACTTTCACTATAAGGCAGCAGAGAAGATGGAAAGCACCAAGTGGTAGTTATGGAGGCCCTGAAAGACATTTTTGGAGAAAAATCGTAAGCCACCACGTGTCAGCATTCGGGAAGTCATGAGTCCAATGCTTTCCATTCAACGCACAAAGGTGTCATTTTATTTTGCTTAAGCACCACAAAGTAGTGGATGCTACCAATTATCACTCTCTGGGTCCCCCTCTACTCCATCCATAGAAGAAGCAGAAGATGCCACTTATCTTCCTCGAAGCCAAAAAGTCTCCACATGTCAACGCTCGAGACAATCATCACAAAGCTCTATTAACAAATATGAAATGGCAGTGGGTCCTGGGTGTTATTTCAAAAGTCTACAAAAGCTGCCAAATGTCACCATCTGTAAGAGTCTAATATATTCCCCTAATAATACTATAGCACAACCAAAGGGGAGCGAAAAGAGCCACGTGTCTTCGATGAATCAGGCGGAAGGTGCCAAGTGTCATTTTTTGGTGTATTCTAGGTGATCAAGGGGATTTTCAAAAAATTGATTAAGTGTCCTCTCCTATTTCAAACATAGCAGAGTGTTTCATGTATCGGTTACCAAAAGTGAAATGGAGGGAAAATCAACTAGAGTTAATTTGAGTAGATGAAACAATTCATCGTGTATATTTTATGAGCCACCCACAACATTGAAGGCGCCATCTATTTGTCCCCTATGAGCGAAGGAT
Source organism: Torreya grandis (assembly GCA_037957365.1). Taxonomy (NCBI): domain Eukaryota; kingdom Viridiplantae; phylum Streptophyta; class Pinopsida; order Cupressales; family Taxaceae; genus Torreya; species Torreya grandis. Next base: position 1,742,753 of record JARHVA010002693.1, read on the forward strand.
GGAGAAGATTGTGTGGGAAAGAAAGTGTAGGGAGACATTTGGGGCTATAAAATAAGAAGAATTGTAAAATCTAAAGAAAAGGGGGGGGGAATTCTCATAGTTTTAGACTTTTAGAGTTTTTGACCAATAATATCATTTGCTTTTGTTACATTTCCCTGAGTTGAAAGGTTTATATGACTGTGTGTGTTTTTGCATCTTTTGTATGACTGGAAGATTCAATAAGAAAATTGAACACTATGCCCTTGTTGATGTTATCTGTGTCATTTGCAAAGTAGTCTATGATGTATATTTTCTAGTGTTGTGATTGGAAATATTATTTGCTTCTGTCCTATTTTCTGGAGTCTGAAGTTCTACATAACTATGCGTGACTTCCGTGCCTCTAATGTGATTAGAAGTTTCTATTAAGAAGATTGAACACTATGCCTTTATTGACAATTCTTGTATCTCAGCAAAAAACTCCCCTGTTGTGAGCCTCTATTTCTGTTATTCCAATCTTTTACATTGATCATGCACTTATCATCTCTTAAATTTAATAGAATCACATAATAGTTTCACTGTGCTTAGGTTAGGATTAGGATTACTCTCAGGCGCATTGCCATAGTTACGTTTCAATTCCTGCATTTTGTGTTTTTGTTTAGTCTCCTATCCCTTTTCCCCAACACCCAATACAGAAGAAAAGACCAGCTTCTTTAAAATCTGGAGGTTGTTTTCAAGCCGCATTGTCCCACAACTTGAAACTTCTCATTATTGTTGATTAAGATCTAGTGCAATTTTAAGACATCAACATAGGCTCAGTGCATTATTTAAGAAATATGTGTAACTGATAGGGGACATATGGTTCTACCCTAATTACATAGTGATAAGGATTTAGGGGACTTTGACATAGCCCTTTAGGTTACCCATCTATGTGCAAACCAAGCTAGAAGAACAAGAAGTGGATTACCAAATTCTTCATGGTATAAATGGATTCTGTAAAGAGAAAAGGAAATTACCTCCCCATCCTTTTCCTTTGACATCAACAAGACTATGCTGCAAAACATAGAATAAGTGTTATTACTAGGCATAAAGACTCTTTCACCCTATAGAAAGATTATTCGAGCTAGTGGGACCCTTATGGGGTGATCACTAAGCATTTAAAGTCTAAGAACATAAACAAAGAATATGATCACCAACCCATTTTTCATGACCCATTCTATGTCAAGGTCTCTAGTTTCTTAGAGGTGTTAGACAGATTGAAAAGGCATAACATCAAGCTTGAGTCTAGATTAGTTAGAGGAGATAGCAAACCACCAAGTGAGATTTGGAAAATGGGGCCCCTATAGTATCACTTTTTTCTTGGACCATCCTCAAAGCCTACTTTATAATAACCACAAGTTGAATACAACAACCCTAGGCATAAATAACACATGAACCTAGTAAAGATAAGTTGGAAGAATGACCTGAGGAAGGATCATCTTCTACCCCTCCTGATAGACCATAATCACTAGTAGAGTGCCTAGATATGATTATTGTTTTATTATTTTTTAGAAATTAGGGTTTAGTTCCTAAATAATAATGGGTGTGGATAAAGGGTTAAAATCTAATCGAATATGGTAAAATACATATTTGACCAAATTAATTACATAGGGAAAGGAAGTAACTTATCTAGAAAAATAGACTGAGATGACTATTTCAAAGACTAAAAACTACTATACAGGAATGGGAAGATGTCAATAACATGGATCTAGATTTCATTTTGTGTAAGGATAATACCATTTAAAATAAGACACCTTTGGGTCTTGTGGCATTGCCCTCTTCTGGAACTATTGTCCAAACTACTCACAAAGACCTAATTTTTATGGGTTTGTTTTATTATTCTTGTTTAATACTACCTATGAAATTTTGGATGTTAAATATCAATGGATATTTTTATAGATTTATTTTAATCTTCAAACCTTGGATCTATCTACACACAAAATAACAAACACGTCAAAATCAAAAGAGGGAAAAACTAGGTTAGGGGAAGTATGATCACATGATCTAGAACCCCTACTATCTTGATCATTACCTATATTAACCCTCAAGCTAGGGTCTTAGATAAAATTTAGTTATACATTAGGTAACATGCATAATCAACATGCATGATAGATGTAAGAATGAACTTTCACCTAGTCCCTTCCTTGATTAAGCATGCAAATCTATGTGTGATGCAAAATACTAAGCTATACTATTAACCAATTTTTAATTATGTATTATGTTAAAGTAGTAAGTGCTAGATATCAAATTCCTTGTGAAGTCCTTTATATAAGAGATTCTTTATTTTGAATTTGGTATCTTTATTCACATTAGCTAACATAAAAAATCCAAATAAAACCTAAGGGAGGGGATAAGAAGGGTTTAGGACCTCGTGAGTGAAGAGAAATGAACATTAGGACTCAAAATGCAAAGGGGCAAGAGCATCAAAAATGGGACAACCTAGGGTCCAATGATATAGTTCAATCCCATTTCTCCTATCTTATAGGCTCAAAACCTGGAGGGATAGGATTGGCCTAAGAAATAGAGTCTGGCTAAGCTATAATGACCATCTATAAGGCTAAATGTGATTGGTAATGAGTAAAAAGGTGACTCAAGCATGAAACAAGACCAAGATAAGTAAAACAAAAGGCATGGATAGTGTAAACAAGGCTCATATTCTCCATTTAGAGTCTCTTATGAAAGGACTATGAAAAGACATGCTATGTGTGGTTATTTGACCAATTTAGGGTGTAAACATTCACCCCCTTTTTATTCTAGTGATGTAATGAAATGAAGTACTAGATTAAATTAAAGAGGAAGAAAATGCATACTTGAACCTACCGACATGGAGAAGAATGTGTTGTATGGGTCAAACTCACTTCCTAGCTATGGAAGTAGATGGAGAGATAAATAGTGCCTAGAGGAAAGAAGGAATCCTTGAAATAGATGCCCCCTATTCTAAATTTGAATATGGAATTTTTGTAACATGGAGAAGGAGGGAAATGTTTTCCCCCTATACAGAAGATGAAGAATACTTAGAGACCCAAAACCAATGTCTATCCTTTGTCCCATATAAACTCATGTAATCTACAATGTGTATACAAAATATGGATGTTGTGAAGAGAAAAATCAATCATCTCCCCACTCTAAATATCTAAGCTAGAACTAAGAAATATTTAGAGGCCCAAAACTAATGTTTGTCCTCTATCTCACACAAACTTGTGTATTCTAGGTCTAGGTAATAGAATGGACCAACCATTGTAGATAGTCATACGGTTCAACCTAGTGACAACCTAGGTATAGCTAGGTGTAATCTAAAACTCTAGTTAATTTACATGAAGATAATGGCATGTCTTGGCATTCCATCTGTATAATACTGAGTGATGAAGAACATGACCATTTATTCCATGCCCCAAAATTTGATATATGAGTGATGATTCTATATAATTTGGTAATCTATATAACCACATGTGAAATGACATATCTTTCCATGCCTCATGTGTAAAACTAAAGACCAAAAGACTATGTTTTGTACTATGTCTGTAATCTACTATCTGATTCCATAACTGTGTCATGATGTATGAAGCTATATGTGTAAGATGTGTATTAATGTACATGCACCCAAATCTAGTATTTGAGTCTATATCTATATCAAAATCACTATGAATTCATATGATCTAAACCACTATATCTAAATAGTCTATGTACTTGTAAATTGAAATCACTATGGATCCATATGATCTAAACCACTATATCTAAATAGTTTATGTATCTATAAATTGAAGATATATCTCCCTAAATGTCTTGAGTGATGTTGAGTGACGCATATAATCTTAATCACTGTATATCTCAACTGATCTAAGTTAGATCTGATAATCTAACTATTGGATGTGTAAGAACCATGGTGTATCCACTTATGAGAGTGGATGGGCATGTTGGGTAGGTGTAGAAATAGGAATAGTAGGAATGATGCCCCCCTTTTAGGGAGAGGGATGAAATTTGTGATAGAGGAGGTCAAGCCAAAAGTTATGACTAATGGTGGAATAATAAAAATAAGGTTGGCATGTTGTGAATAGCTTGAAAGGTTATTTGATTGATTAGTCTGAGTTGTTATAAGTGGAACAAGTTTTGATTGGTGATGACCAAGGTGTGTGTCTGAGTATAAGAGAAATACAGAGATACTCATGTCATATTAGGTAGATGAAGTAGTAAGAGGGATAAGTTTTAGTGATGTTGAATGTATCATTGCCATGATTATGTGGAAGAAAATCATTTAAAAAATGGGGTTATGAGGTTCAAGTTATGGGAAAAATGGTATTTTGTTTTGATTGAAAAAGGTTGCTAATATAGGAAATTGGATTGGTTCTTAATTCATTTGTGCATTCAATAGGTTGAGATCTTGAGCTTTGGAGTGAGAGAGATGTCAAGGATATAAGCACCTACCATAACCCAATTTAAGTATTTACCAACCTAGGTTCAAGTTGGTGGTGATGTTACACTAGTAAGTAGCTGAAACACTTGATTTTTATTTATTCTTAAGCTTGTTTTTGGTGTTTTTAAGCTATTTAAAGTAGTCTAGGAAAAAAATTATAGTTCTAGTGTTCCTATCCTATATTCATCACTCCTATTCAGGCTTTAACATTGTTATCTAGATTGCAATGTTATTGTCTTGTATCCAGTGTTATTGCCTTGAAGGCATAATGTTTTAATGATGTTACTTTATTGTTGATTGTTGTTCTATCTTGGATTTTAACTTGGTATTGTTGATTGATGTATGTGATTTTTTTGGTGTTTTTGTAGTGTGAGGTGTAGATGAGAGAGTTACACAATGGCTAGGTGATGGAGACCTTAAGGTTGTTACCATTATTTGCTGATGAGAGAGTTGTCATGGATAGGGTAGGGTTGGGTCATGTGTGTGACCTATGCATAGTGAAGTGGGATTGATACCTAATCATCACCTTATGTGATAGGTGGAATGTAGATACATGTACTTTTTAGCTTCCTATAGGCTATATCACTATGACTCTAGAGGATGTGTATCAAAATTTGCATTTACTAGTTAGTGGATGGTGTGTGATATTATATGAGGACATGGGTGTTGATGCTATTAATCATGGATCCATGTATTTTTCTGGTATACCCTTAGTTATACATTGAATATGGAGTGATAGTGATGTACTATTGTCATTTATTATGTAGTCTAGTGTTCCACACTTGTGGAAGTGGTTGGTTATTTTGTTGGCATCATTTATTGCTATGGATGGGAGTGGAGTGTCTATTTCATACAAGATGCATAGGATTATGCATAGTGTGGAGGTATATGGGACTATATTATCATGGGTTAGGACTACGATTTCGCACCTATACAAAGATATCTACCAGTTTACATAGGAGGCATTTAGTGGTAGATTGAGTGTAACAACCTTACTACATGGTTGGGTTTATGAACATATAGTAATTGTACAGATGACAGGATTACTAAGGAAGAAGTGGGAACTTCCATAACCATTTAGGGAGTGGTAAATGAGTACATTAGATACCTAATACCTTGGGATGGATCATTATCAGTGGGTACTAGATAGATTGGTGTTTGGTGACATCATATGAAGGCCTTACAAAGGACAATATATGAAAGTCAGTTGTTGGATACATAACCATTGGGTTGGAGTATATAAGTGATTTCAGTATGATCACATGACTAGATAGTTTTGAAATATCATAGGATGTTCCCCCAATAGCATGGGTGTGGGTGAGAAGTGCACAGACACTAGTGAGGGTAGGAAATCATGCGAGGCCTACTGAGGCTGAGCTAACACCATTACCTTTGGATGTAAGGGATGAAGTTATAGATATTCTTGATGTGGATGACATTGGATGTATAGAAGCATGTACTATATAGTGGGGTAGGCAATTATGGGATCTATTTTACCCTATTGATGAAGGGGATTCTCCAGAGTATGAAGATATTGAGTCAATCTAGATGATGGGAGGTAAGTGATAATTTCATTTGAATTGTATACAAATTTGTGATTTTAGTTTCATTTTAAAGTATATATCTAATGTAGTGTCATAATTTGTGTGTAGGTGGAGTAGGAGGTGCACAAGATGAGTCACATGCTAGGGTGGGGAATGGAGATGATGATTATTTGAAGATCATCATTAAGTTGACACTTGAGAGCTCACACATCATGTTCTTGATGATGTAGTGGAGGAGGGATTGATAAAAATAAAAATGGTCATGACTAATATTCATGATCATCTATTTGATAGGTCTATTATAGTGATAACTACATATGTTAGGGTAGTAATAAAGATAGATGAGTTGAGAGCTAAGCTAGATATGCATAGATGCATCCACCTTTTTTTGGTTCTATTAGCATGAGGATTATGGATGAGTATATAAACTTTCATAGGTGATACATGGAATTTCATGAGGATCATTGTCATCTATTGGAGTGAGAGAGTCATTGTAAGAGGTATGCATCAACTCGAGGAGGTGTAGGTCGATCAAGTGTTAGGGTGGATTATGGGATTAGTATTGGTGGGTAGAGATAGAGAGTGAGGGCATGATGCCCATTCATGATTGATTGTACTTGATATGATGTATATGCTCTGAAAAATCTATATATATGGATATTTATTTGATTTTGACTCAGGTGTATTATGTTATGTATTTTGGAATATATTGGTATATTTATTGTAAATGGTTGATTTAGAAGTAACTAATTTGACATTGATGTTGAGGTTGTATATGTTTGGTAAAATGGTATTTGGGATGTGATTTGATTGTTCAAGTTAATGCTATATTTGATTTTGAATCATATGTAAGTAAAGAATTCTGATTTTTTTTGTAATTTTTGAATTAATTTGGTAAAGTTCACTGGTTCAAGATTGGTTAAATGGGATATCAATAAGATTAGGATTTGGATAATTTGATTTGGCTAGGGATGGTTATTTGGAACTAGGAATGTTAGTTGTTAGTAGAAGGGGATGTAAGATATCACTCTATGCATATCACTTTGTGCTCAATTCCCTAAGAGTGGCTTGAGAATGCAAAGTCCACTAGCCCTTTGGCTCCATCATCACCCACTAAGTGAAGTTATGAATTGATCATGCATGTGTTAATCATTATTTGGACTATGTGTCTAATCACTCTAAGTAGGTGGATCAATAATACAAAGGTTAATTAATACTTTGGCTCCATTATTTCTAACTAAGTGAGGATAAAAATTAATAATGGTATGAATGTGTGTTATATCACTATCTGAACCCTGATGGCCAACTGAACAAGTACCCATACTACTCATGCTAAATAGGAACATGCGTTGTATCTGATGTTATTTTTGGTACACTAACTATACCTATACATGGAGCCTCTATAAGATGCAACAATAATGGGTGTGCAACTGAATTTATGTGTTGTGAAGGAGGCTCATCTATCCACAATCGTAGTGGATTACTACATGAAATATCACCATATGGCCTTTGTTATGATGCTATGACTAAATAATAGATTGAGATGGAACATATAGCCTATAATGGGGGCTCATCTATTATCAAATATAGTGGGTTATTATGTGAAATAGGTCCCTAAAAACTTATTCATAGTGAATATCTCACTAGGGTAGTACTCTATGATGTGGGTTCATCTATTCTTAACCATAGTGGGTTGCTACATGAGATAGGACCCTAAAAACTTGTCCATAGTGAATATGTCTCTAGGAAAGTACTCTATTGTGGTGCATGTGAATGTGTTGAATATGTATATGAAACTACACTATGAAATCCTCATATTACACTACTATATGTAGGCTACTCTCACTATATTAGTCTATAAACCTTCTGAATAAGTGGGATAAAATATCTCCTTTAAGTCTCTATCCTATAAACTACATTACTCTCACGATGAGTAATCAATGATTCCTATGAAGGAATGTCTTGGGATGACTCAATCATGGAGTAATGAGGTCTATGATTCCATGATGGAGGAGATATTAGTTCCCCCTATGTGAATTCTATGATTCCATTATCAACACATATATTAATGCAATCTCTGAGTCCATAACAATCATTATCTTTGTGTTCATACATATGATAATAATTACAAAAGGGTCGATGTGGTTGTCTATGTAAGAGATGTGGATCTCATCGATGAGTATAAGGAAATGTGATTAACCTCTTATCTAGTAGTGATAATAATATTACATATGGGTTATCCCACTCTAAATCAAAATGTAGTGGTGCCTTACTATTGTTCTCTATAGTGCATATTGTAGGTGGTGCTCTAGAAACTAGATCTCTATTCTTAACTAGTTATTTTTCTGGTTGTAGTCTCTTATTTTATTTAGGACATGGTGGATGTTATGTGTTAATATATGTAGATGGAGGTACTATTATGAAATCCAAGGTAATCCAATTATCTGAATCTACCTTAATCAATCCCAATTTTCTTCTCTAGGGATACAACTATATAATATAAGTGCCTAAAAAAGGACTCTATCTGATATAATATATGCTCTAAGATTGGTTAGAAAAGCCCCTTAATAAATATATGTTGAATCTCTCAACCTATTATTTTATAGATCAATCATAACATGTGCATCTTAAATCATAAGATATAATCACTAACTAACCTTGAAGTATTCTAATGTAATGTGGTAAGTTTCTCATATGTAACATCATGGTCCATGTTTTATATCTAATATCTAAGAAATGCCTCCTCTAAATCATCATATGTATGCAAGGACCCAATAGGGAGTAAATGTATGAAAAAAATTTGTGCATCACCCACTAGTTTCTGCTAGAATAACTTAAGTAGAATCAAAGGACTCACATGAGAAGGCAAAGCCTTTCGAAAGGATTGAAGGTATACAAATGGATCTCTATTTTTATAAAATTGAGGAAATTATGGTATCTAAAAATACTTAAGAAATGAATATTTGACAAATGTTTTTGAAAGAGGGTTACCATGTAAGTCATTGGCATCCATCTAAGACTTATAAGCCTTATTTTCCAGAGTAAGGAGGTGTACTTGGTGTTATAATTCACCAACTACATGCATCAAATAAATAATCTCTTGGGATGGTATATTAGTATCTTCAAGTGATTCATTTAATAATTGAAGTTGATTATTTATTTTAGCCATGGGAATGATACATTTATCAATTGGATCATAGAGAGGAGGTGTGCTCACTTGAAATTTTGGAGAGATAGTAACTTGGACCTTAATAGAGGGATGTGGGATACCATTCTCTTTAGGTGAAGAGTGAGAAATAGGTGCTACTATAGTAGGGGGTGGCTTGGGAGATTCATTGGTATCTTTATTATTTAGTGAATCACATTATAATTGAGTAGAAGATGTGATCTTATTAGTAACATGTGCATCATTTTAAATAGAATAATGTATATATAAGCAACATTTTGTAATGCATTATGTTTGAGAGGAGGAGTGAGAGAAGAGTTATAAGCATGGGATGTATTTTCTTCTTCACTATGTGCATAATAATCATCTTTATTCCATGAATTATAATAATCATAATTTTGTTCATATTCATTATTATTTTCATATTCATTTACACGTTCACTATCATACTCATTATCACTTCCATCATAACTAGGGAGAGGAGTAAGAGAAGATGTTATTGCTTTTCTAATATGCAATAAATTATCATGTGAAATTGGAATATTGTGTGCATCTATGTTATCCTTGAATGGAGTGCATGCATAATATTCATTTTCCATATCAAAAGTAAGGGTAAAAGAATTATCATTTAAATAGTATTTTTCCATTGTTTGAGATGACAAAGTAGAGTTAAGAACATGAGATGTATCATTTGAACTATGTATTATAAATTTGATTCTATTGTGTTTATATTTTTATAATTTGAACATAGAAAGAGAGAGAGAGAAAGAGAGAGAGAGAGAGAGAGAGAGAGAGAGAGAGAGAGAGAGAGAGAGAGAGAGAGAGAGAGAGAGAGAGAGAGAGAGAGAGAGAGAGAGAGAGAGAGAGAGAGAGAGAGAGAGAGAGAGAGAGAGAGATTCACTTGGAAATGCATGACTAATTTATTCATTTAGTGAATTTTGCCTAGGATAATGAGGTGAGAATTACCTTTCCCATTTATCAAAAATATTTTCTTTACAGGAGGGAAGAAAAGAGATATGTTTGAGAGAAGAAGATGCATATAATTTTTATTCACTATCACTTTCATATGTAACATCATATTAATCATTACAATAATAGTAATTATCTTCATTGTAGATGAAATCATTTTCCAAATTTTTAACTAATGTGAAATTTTGCAAATTTGTCCATTCATTGTCATAATTATGAGAAAACTTTAGAAATTGATCTATGGGATGAGAGGGAAAAAGTGCCTTAGTGTCCATTTTATTTCTTTCACCAAAGATAATATATATAAGTACTATTAGGAAAATAAATACAAGAATAACTAATAACATAGATATTTTGAAAATATTTTTTACACTCCAAAATTTTTACTAAAATTTTAAAAAATTTATCTAAAAATTGTATGGAAGGATTGGGGTTTGAGGACCTAGTTTGAAAATCTAGGGTTTTGGGTTGGGGTTTTATAACTTTTGAAAATTACTAAAATAATTTAAATTCTAAAATAAATTTGAATGAGATAAATACAAATAAATATATATATATATATATATATATCATAAATTTAAAATTGAATTTTTGAAATAATAACTACTAACAAAGAGATTTTGAAAATATTTTTGACACTCCAAATAGTTTGCAAAAATTTTATCTAAAAATTGTAAGGAAGGCTTAGGGTTTAAGGACCTAGTTTGGAAAACTAGGGTTTTCAATTGGGGTTTATTTTTTTTTTTTAAATTATTGAAATAATATAAAATATAAAATAAATTTTAATAAAATAAATTCACAAAAATGTATACAAAAATCAAAAATTTGAAATTAAATTTTTGCACAAACATATGAAGGAAAAACCCAAAGGGTACTTAGGGTTTTAGATTTGTTTGAGGTAAGTTAGGTTCACCAAATATTTTATTATTTTTTAGAAACTAGGGTTTATTTCTTAAAAAAATAAATGAATTTGGATAAAAGGGGTAAAATCTAATCAAATATGGTAAAATACAAATTTGACCAAATTAGTTACATAGGGAAGGGAAGTAACTTATATAGAAAAATAGATTGAGATGACTATTTCAAAGAATAAAAACTATTATACATGACTAGGAAGACATAAAGAACCTAGATCTAGATTTCATTTTGTGAAAGGACAAGATCATTAAAAAAAAGACACCTTGGGGTCTAGTATTATTGTCCTCTTCTAGCATTATCAAAACTGCAAATAGAGACCTAATTTTTTTGGGTTCTTTTTATTGTTCCTATGTGATCCTTCTTGTGATAGTTTGTATGTTGGATGTTGATAGAGATAATTATATATATTTTTTAATATTCAAATCATGGATCTATCTACACACATAAAATAACAAACACATCAAAATCAAAAGGGGGAAAAAATGGGTTAGGGGAAGTATGATCACATGATCTAGAATCCATACTATCCTATTCATTACCTACATTAACCCTCAAGTTAGGGTCTCAAATCAAATTTAGTTCTCCCTTAGGGAACATTCATAATCAACATGCATGATAGATGAAAGAATGAACTTTTGCCTAGGTCCTTACTTGATCAAGCATGCAAATCTATGTGTGATACAGAATGTTGAGTTATACTATTGATTGATTTTTATTGTGTACTATGCCAAAGTAGTAAGTGATAGATATAAAATGCCTTTTGAGTTCCTTTATATAGGAGACTCTTTATTTTGAATTTAAGAGTTTTATTTGCATTATTTAACATAAAAAAGTTAAATAAAATTTAAGGGAGGGGCTAGTAAGGGTTTAAGACCTCTTGATCAAAGAGAAATGATTGTTAAGACTCAAAATGTAAAGGGATAAGGGTGACAAAAATGGGACACCCTAGGGTTCAGTGCTATAGTCCAATCCTAAAATTCTTATCTTATAAGCTCAGGACCTGGGGAGATAGGATTAGCCTAGGAAATAGATTATGGCTGAGCTAGAATGATCGTCTAGAAGGCTATGAGTGACTAGTAATGAGAAAAAGGTGACTCAAGCATGGAATAAGACCAAGATAAGTAAAATAAAAGACATGGACTAATTTCAACAAGGCTCAAATTCTCTAGTAAGAGTCCTCTAATGAAAAGACTATGAAAATACATGATATGTATGGTTTTTTTGACCAATTATGGTATACATAATTGCATTAGATCCCAATGAGATAGTATAGGATGCACTTATGGTGATTTTTGGGGCCTATGTGTCAGAGGAGGAGGAAGAACAAATATAAAAAAACCAAGCCCAGGTAGAGGAAGTTGAAAAAGACAAGGGGAAAGAAGTTGTTTTGGTCCTAGTTCTCATAGCACCCCCATATAAAAGAAAAGTAGAATTAGCATTGGTCCCAAGTAGGAGGACAAATCCCAAGTTGACATTCACCCACCCTATGAGTGAGATCAAATTGTTCAATGAGGAATACCCCATTCATAGACCCATTATCCTTGAATGGGGTTTTTATGGGAAAATGCAAAAGATTCCCACTTTATCCCATTCTTGGGACTTGACCCAAAAAATTGACATTGATTTCCATAATTAAATTAAGCCATGTATATTGTATTTGATGAAGGAGGAAGAATAAATAAGAATAGTTACCATATTCAGGATCAAGCGGTACATAAATGGACACTCTAGGTGCTTCAAACAGCACAAGAATGGAGGTCCCAAAACCTCCTAAGGTAACATAGTCATCAACCAGTGTCTAATTCAATCCAAAAATAGTTGGATTGGAGATATTCACCACTAATAAGACCATGGTTAAAGGTGAGGAATTCACCTTTTTAAGAGTTGAGCCATTTTTAAGCTTAACTCTAGTTGGAGGCTAAATGCTTGGTGAGTATCCTATCCATGAGGAGGACATAGAAGGACTAGTTTGATGCTCATTTAGCTCATATCAGAGTAGGTATCAAGGGTATGAAGTAAAATATATATAACCTAGAGAGAGAAAATGAGAACCTAGAGATAATGGTTGTTTTATCAATTATTGATGTAATAATAAATATGTTTGAGGCATATTTCTTTGACATGTTTGATTCTTTAAAGTTAGTGAAGCTGAGGTAGGATGCATTGACTCGAAACAATAAGATAACCAAAGTATTTATGGCCTATTAGAAGGATTTTGAGGATAAAATAAGAGATCTTATTAAAATACTGATTAAGAATAGAATTCCAAGATTCAAAACCATTAGCCTAGCCCACTTAAATGTGATATTGGGAATAGTGGTTGATAGGATCTAGAGTTTAAGTGCTTGGTCAAAAATATTGAATATAATCCTAAGGAATGATGAGGAGATAATATCTAGAGTCAAGAAACTCCTTAGCACCATGTTATCCAATCCTACAAAGTCTACCACCCTATGAATCATTGATGATGAAGTGTATAAGTACAAAGTCACTTTAGTGATGTAGGAAGTGTGGAGCAAAAACTAGGGCCAATAAGGGAGTAATAATAGCCAAATCCTAGGCATGATCTTCACTACTGAGGAAAATATTATAGAGGTTAGAAGCTTCAAGGAGGCTATGGCAAAGGATGATAAAGAATTTGATGACTTAGCTGATCAAGAGGATGTTTATCTCTTGAATCTAACTATTGATTTAGATCTTATCAAAGAACAACATCAAAGAGTTATGGATCTTCTCTAAGAGCAATAAGGGAGCCCTTTAACCATGGGCCCACTAGTTAATTAATATTTCATTTTGTAAAAGCATTAGTAATATTTGAACATGGAATATTCTTTTGTGAAGGCATATGATAGTTTGTTAGTATATTTGCCTATAGGTTAGTTTGTTTGGGAAAGTGAAGTGTATTAAAAATCTGTAAAGAAGGAAAATTATCCTTATCTTTGTACATGTGTAATATTATGACTGACTAGTATACTACCTTGATCTTCTACAAAAGGTAGTATTACCATTTTGTAAAGGGAGGGAGTTTTGAGCCAAAACTTGTATAATTTTTTAGCAATTAATATAATCAAGTAATACTTAAGAGTTTATCCAAGTTGTTTGTATCAATGGTCATCTAGTTTCTCTCTCAATTATTTTTCCTAAGTCTTGAATTTTGAATTTGCATCTTTGATACAAGGTTGCTAATTTTTTGTTGAAGCTAGATTAGTTGAATGTTCTTAGAATTAATTTCATTTTATTTTCTCTACATTAGGATGTGTAAATGCTATTTTAATGCAATAGTAAATATTTAAATCAAATCTAGTTCATACTTTTATTCTCTCATGTTTTCTTCAGATACTTGGTATATGTTGTGATTTGATCTTTTTTTACTTTACATTATATACTAGTTAAATTCATGTTCAGTTGAAATTAGAACTTTGCATTGGTGTTTAAGGTAAGGATCATCAATCACATACTTCCTTTCTACCCTAACCTTCCTTTTACTTCTTTTTTTGATCAAAACACTTTAACTTTAGATCTCATTGTAAATATTCATCTATATTAGCTTTAGTGTAGATCTTTGATCATACTTCACTAAGATTAGCCTAGGTAATTCAAAATTCACAAGGACCACAATGTCTCCCAACTACCAATTAATATAAATTTATGGAAAATTTCAATTTGCTTTGCATCTATTTCACCATAGGTAACTATATTACCAAAAACCTATTATTCATGTCATGAATTGCCAAAATTCTAAAATGAGAAGTATTCTTTAAACACTAAGATCACTTGTGATACACATAGAGCAATAAAAATTAATATAAATTAATCTAGACCCAGATTTATACCTTTTTTACCACATGTATTTAGGTTTAGACCTTCACAATATAAGAACAAACGAAGTAGTTCATTCCCTTAGATATTTTCTATGTATAGTAAGTACAATTATAAAAATCAAATTAAGACTTTTACATTTAGATTCATATTTATTGTTATATTTCACATACTCTAAATTATTTAAAATTTATATATTATTAAGTTCATTTAATAAAAAATAAGGTAAAACATACTAGTGAGCCCATTTATTCCCTAAGAATGTCCAACCCTAGATTTTCCCTTGGGGTTTCATCTTACCTTTTAGGGTTTCAAATTTTTGTGTATCAATTTAATTTTCAGACCTAATTTATGATTCTACCTCATTAAAAAATCACATGGTTATAGTGTATGATCACATTTTATATTTCTTAATTCAGTCTATGATTATAAATATTACATGTAGTTTTAATTTGATATGCAAAATTTATAAGTATGTAATTCCATGGATCAAATATTTGTGCAATAATAAGTTTGAAATTAATAATGAACAATATTCTTCCTTCCTCAATTCATATAGTTGAAATATTAAATCCAAATATATTATTGTTTCTAATTTATCCAAAAGGCCATGCCTGACTCATTTTTTCTCCTCCCCACTAAATATGAAATTTATACTAGTTACCATCCCACCCCATTATTTTCTCAAGGCTTATATTTGATTTCATAGTCCACATTATCATTACCATAAAAGGTAGGATTCCCCACAATGCATGGTAGAATGGATCTATTCAACATGTTCCTACCCATCCCCTTCTACCTCCCATACATCCTATTGATAATGTTTTCATGCATATTAAATTTTGAATTCCTAAGGTTTATTCTTGTGAATCATATTTAGACCAAATAGTTTCTATGAGGGAGTCCACTGAGGGATTACAAAATAAAAATTATCTAAATATTTCATCACTTAGGGATATGATTTCATATCAATGAATCATGAATATGATAATGTTAATTAAATTTATTCCTCCCTCCCCACTTCATAATTTTTTGCCTCAAAATATTTCATATTAAGAATGGCTCACAAAAAAATACATCTGCATCTATTGGTTCATAAAGTTTTCATAAGGTTAATAAGACTCCATGTCAAACTCCAAGAGACATTATTTTTAAATAATTTAACATCCTCTAAGTAAATCTAAATACTATTATTTTATTATCATAAAATGCATGGAAACCATATGGATAACTTCTTGTATTTGAAGACAGAAATACATAATATCATTAATAGTGGAAACCCTAAATTATAAATATACGTAAAAGAACCACTATATTCAAGTATGTGTCTTATCATTGAGAAACCTAATCATATTGTGATTACATATTCTAAAGGAAAATTAGAAAGGTAAAAAATACAATTAAAAAAGCAATAATTAACAAATAAAAACTACAATAAGAACAATTAGAAAAATAAAGGTTATAAACAGAAATGTTACAACAAGAAATGTTACAAAAATAAAATTTAATGAAAGATAAGTTTAACAAAGAAACACATCTTAAACAATAAAATGTACTTATCACAGAAGAAATAAAAAAAATCAAATTTGACTAAGAAAGATGTACCTTATAAGATCAATTTAATTGATATAATTTACAATTGGCCACCTATATAACAGTTTTAAGTTATAAATTTTATTATCATTACTCTTCAAATAAGTGTAAATAAATAGAAAAATACTAAGATTGGTAACATATGCCTGTTAAATAAATGTAGCACGACACTTATCAAATCTCTTGGATATGACACTGAACACTTGCACAAATTTAATTTATTCAATAATTGCATTGGATCCATTTGTATCCTAAATTTTAAATTCAACTCTTATTATTATTTTTAGAAATAAAAACCTAAAATCTAAACACATAAATAAGAGGGGATAAAAGATATAATTAGATTTTTATAAGTGATCTTACCAACATTTTACCTCTTTCTAACTCCTCTTCAAGATTTATAAATAGATCCTTGATGCCAAAATTGAAGTGTGTTAGATTACTTGTTGATGCTTGATAATGGATTCCAATGGACAATTTTGCTTGATAATGGCTCTTGATGGATGCAAGAAGGCTATATGGATGAAATATAATTTGATAAAATTAATATTTTTCTAAGTTTTCATGTTAATTTTCATGCAATGAGTGGCTTAGTTATATAGGAAATGGAGGGAGAAATGAATGGCTCAAATTTAATTTTGAGCCATTGAGATCAATGTGTAGAATATTTCCAAGGAATTTAAAATTCATTGGAAATCTCTATAATGGAAAATTCTAGAGGATAAAGGGATAAAATGGAGTATATTTATAGAATCCTCTAATTATATGAATATTATATTAGGGTTTAAGGATTTAATAATGGATAGGAATAATTTGGTATATGGTTAGGTAGAATAAATTGTAATTTTAAATTAGCAAGTGGCTTAGGGAGTAGGTTAGTGGGTAAATGGGTTTTGTTAATGGGTTAATGAGGGTATTAATTGGATATGGGATGGATTAAGGATTTTAGGATGTAGGAAATTTGATGTGGGATAATGGAAAATTAGATAAATTAGCTAAGAAATGTAGTTATAGGTTAAATTATCAAAATTAGCATAATTAACAAGGTGATGAGGTTTTAGTGCATACATTTTTCCCCTCTTTGAAAGGTAATTATGAGTAGACAAGATGAGAGGAGTAATGGTATATAAAATAACAAACATAATCATTTGGAATTAATGTTAGATGATATCATAAATGAGTCCTATAGGATATGATACCCCCTCAAGAGAGCATGCAGGGAGAACTGACCTAGATGGTCACTCAAATAAAATTATTGGGGGTGGGATAAGACTAAGATGAGAATATGGGGTTGGGATGACCTATTATCTATAGTTGAGATGTTTTAAGAGTCAAGGGAATAAAGTGTCTTAGTTTTGATGGGTTCTAGACAAATGACCATAGTCTAGAAAGTGATTTGATTGATAAGATGAGATTGATTGAGATGAGATGAGTTCAAGCCTTTGATAATTCTAATATCAAGGACACATACTAGGGAGGGATTGAAAATTGATAATAAATATAAGATTTGTTTTATTTATGATAGGGATCCACTTTACATAAAATATGTATCTTAAAATGATGTGTGATTCTCGAGTGACTAGTCTGGTGATGGGACAAGGATGAGAGATGAATTTTGGATGAGTTATCCCTTGGAATAAAAGTAAGACCAAGTTTTGTATACATGGTATTAGAAGAGCTTAGGATATTGTAGTTTAGACTTAGGATTTAGAGTGGACAATGGGGAAATGGAAAATTCATGCCCCAAACAATGTTAGAGATGATAAGGGATGACTAATTAGGGTATTGAAATAATTTTGATATAGGATTTGTTAGTAAAGGGATGTTAGTGTGTAAGGGGGTAAAACGTGGTGGGGGGGGGGTCAAATAGGTTAATAGATTAAAAATAGGTTCATTTGATCTTTTTGTCTTTTGTGAAATTTTACTTTGATCTAAAACCATGGACTAGCTTCCCTGAGATTCCCATTGTGGTGAACGAGTGTGAGAGTTATAGAGAAAAATAAAAGCTAGACTCTTAATGAGTAATAAAACCTATTATTCATGTTTTTGTTAATTTTTTTGTGAAAATTTTGTATTTTTTACTAAAAAATATTCCATCTAGGTCTCTAGGGTAATATCATGAGTGAGGTCAGTACCCTCAATCCTGGCATTATCATTGTGACCTATGGTTTTGTAAGTGAATAAGTGGTATTACAATACCACCAGTATAGAGATGCAGTATTAAAATACTAAAATATTAGACCCATGATATTGAAATATCAAAAATCAAGGATTCATTATTTTTCATAACTATATGGTTAAGTAAAATGGTCGATCACAAGTCACATTTTTGTCAATATTGATAGTTAGGGCATGTTCACAAGTTATGATATTATCATGGTAGAAAAAATGTTTAAGTGTGGGTGGTATAAGATGAGTTAGATGGGTTTATATGGTTTTAAATGGGTTGTTAGATGATTAGGATTATGTTAAGATAGGGACAAAGTCATTGGATGGTTAATATTTAGTGGGTGGTTAGATAGGTTTAGAGATGTGTAGGAATGGTTAGGATGAAGTGATTTAAGCACTAATTAGGGTTAATTAGTTAGAGGATGTGTTTAGGGTAGTGTTTTAGTTAGATAGGATAAAGGGTAAAATTAAAGTGATTAGGGGTAATGAGATTGATTTTGAATGGTAAATTAGGATAGGTGAGTGATGCATAAGATGAAATTAAGATTAGGGATGTGTTGGGATAGGTTAGGGTGAGGTTTTCTTAGTGTGATTAGGATGCATTGGGTTTAATGGGGATGAGGGTAATTTAGGTGAAACCTAAGGGTTTTAAACATGGTGTATATATAGGAGAGGTGATTTACGATAGATGGGGTGATAAGTTTATGGTGACTAGTGCAGGATGACTTAGGTGTGTTAGCTTCACATATTTGATGACCTAAGGTGTTCCATGAGATGTACATGTTGACTAATGTTAAGTATTAGGTAGTATAGCTAGCATTTATTTAATATATTGTGATGATACCAATGGTACACATCAATTAGGCCTTGATCATAATGTTGATGGATTGTTGGCATTTAGAGACAAGCACATTCCACTTTGTGATCGAGGAGATGATAGTGATGTTAGAGGACATCAACCAAATTCTTCACTTACTAATTTTAGGAGATAAGATCTACTAGAGATCCCACACACTGATGGTTACTCTACAGAGACTATTAATAGGATTATAGTGGAATTCATGATAGAAGTATAGATATTGATAGATGTCTCTGAGAAGGTACCATTGATCATCTTACCTTTATGGTTATGTCTCTTATTACTAGCATACTCTTTCTAGATAAGAGCAAGTATTGGTTCCATCTAGGCCTAGGGGATGTTTTAGTAGACATGGTTTAAGACTTTAGAGATTTTACTTAGGGGCTAGTGTAATTAACTCATTTATACTGCGAGTTGCATTTGGGAGCCTACATGGGCTAGATAACCAAGGACCATCCTTGTTATTATAGATATAGAGTTTGGAGTGTATTAAAATATAAAAATGCCTTAGTTATTAGGAAACTAAGGAGACACACTAACCCATGGTATTTGGGTGGTATATTTTACTTAGAGTGTAGAGGGGCCATGCTGGGGAGATGTAGTTCTCTCAAGGTGCAGTAGATAGTATATGTCCTAAGCACATCACCTAGATGCCTTATAGGGGTTTATAATTTGTCTAGGATGATGAGGTGGTGGTGACCTAGTACATGTTAATTGAGTGATAATTGATAGGTTGTATGGATACTATCATAGAGAGTTATAGACCTAACTAAGTATATAGGTAGTTTAGATTCATTCAGGATGTGTTAGGGGAGGAACACCTATTTTAGAGGAGTGAGAAAGAGTGGGATTTGTGGGTCAAGCCAATAGATAGAGCTAAGATGCATTCAAATTATGAGATAGTTGCCCCATTACCCTAGTATTGTTAGATGTTTATTCTTGATCTATGGGTTACATCAATGTATATAGCACGGTGGACAGTGAGGATCCCATTGATATTAATTCAACCTAGGGTTGTGTTTAGGAGAGGGTTTGTGATGAGAGTGCTCTAGTAATATGCCAAATTATAGAGGAAAATTAAGTAGGGACCCACACAACATGACCAAGATAGATAGGGGATGGTGATTCTAGGACGTAGATGGAGGTGATGGAGACCAGGTAGCATTTTGGGGTAGGTCAGTGCTTACATTTAGGCATAGGTATAGGTTGGAACATAGGCTAGAGGTAGTGATAGTGGAGATTATGTAGTGCCTTTATATTAGCCTTTATTATAGAGCGAGAGTTCTCTACTTGTATTGCTATAAATAGAGATTCAGGCTCGGCTAATAGAGATTGTTGGGATCACTCAAGAGAGGGATTAGTTATAGGGGTAGTTGTAGGCCTAGATGGCACAAAGAGATGGGTAGCTATCCTAGGCCCAAGTATAGGTGAAAATATTATAGGGCTATGTTACAACATTATAGGTGTGTATAACCACAATGAAGGGATGGATTTAGAGCTAAGATGTGCATATTACATGATATTAGGTCCAACTTACTTAGATATATGCATGGATTTAGACTCTAATGGGAGAGGTAGACATGGTTGAGAAGGTCAAATATGAGGCTGAATTAGAAATGATTGAGCATGGGATGGATAATTTGATGAATAACATGATGAGATTGACTTGAGAGGCGTAGTATTATAAGACATTATATGAGGTAAAAGTGCCTACTGAGTGACGTGCACCTTCATTTTGAGCCAATGCTTCAAATTTAGTTGATCAACCTACTAGAGGACCATAAGGATCACCAAGACCACTAAGGTGACTAAGACCATAACCATGATTGATACATGCTATATACAGAGTATTTTTTATTGTAGCACATTCTTTCCCCATGGGCCCATGTATTGTATCTATTTTTTGACATGGACTCAATGTGGACTATTGATTTATATATGATGAGATTTTATATGTGATATGATGTATTGATTATGTATTTTATTATTATATTCTTATATGGATGTGATGGACACATTATTTATCATTTATATGATGAGTTTATGTATGATGTGATTATATGTATGGTGCATGATGTTAGGTGTGATGTGGTGGACTTATGTGTATATTATTTTATATTTTATGATGTTATATGAGATAATGTGATGGATTTATATGCTTATGAGTTTATGAAATTAATGATGTATATGTATATGATTATGTGATGATGTTCTAGATTGATTTATGATGTGTATGATTCAGATAGATAGGACATGATTATGATGTAATGATTTGAGATATGTTCATTTTTTTATATTTGTAATAATGTGATGTGGGATGTAATATTAATTGATTTATATGTTTATAATGATGTTATGGACGTGATGTGATTCCTATAGATTCATGGTAAATGATTTATTGCATAGGATGATGGATATGTGATATAACATGTGAATGGTTAGTTGAATGTCATATTATGTGATGAGATGGTATGAGATTATATAGATGTATGGAATAATGGTAATGAGATATGTAATGAAATGTAAATTAATGTTATAATAAAAATACTAATCCCCTTTTAATTCCTTATGTCTCATAATGTAGGTTTGGGTATGGAATCCTTTTGTACCATGGAGGTAGGATAATGATGGGATGGGAGATAATTAGGTTTTAGATGGGATGGTGATGGGTTAGATGGGATGGGGATAGTTTTTATAGGATAAGTGATATAATTATGGGGAATGGGATAGGTGGTAGTTGTGGAAGCCATTATTAATGTTTGAAATACCTTTTAATATTGTAGTAGTAGATAAATTTGTGCCAAATGACATGAGAAAAGTCAAATGCCATTAAGTATTCAGTGCATGAGGGAACTCCATTTGAAATTGTCCTTTCCCAAAATAAGTTATGGGGTCATTTATACCATCCTTCTTCCCATAAAAGTTAATAAGATAAAATATACACAAAATTATAACAAGACTTATTAAATAAACAATACAATGTAATTAATAAGTACATGATTAACTAAACAACCACACACACTCAAAATATACACACATTCACACAAGATAATAATAAGATAACATAGTTTGAAAATAGGGATAATGACAAGGATATACAAATGGATAATGAGATGATAATAAAATGATTATAGATGATAGGTCTAGTGAGGATTAGGGGATATCCACATAGGGTATATTTTTTCCCAATAGTACTAGATGGAAACAAGGATCCAATTGAATTCAAAAACACCCATAACTAGGGTTTAAGTTGATTAATCAAGATTTGGTATCATAGTGTATGATAAATCATTGAAGTAGAAAACCTATGTTTTACCCATTCATAATAATAAGGTTAGTGGGAAGATGTGGACCATGGTTTTGAGGCAACAAGGGACAAATGGGGATGGGATTTATCTTGAAACTAAAAGGAGACATTATTTTAAAAGTGGATATGATAGGGTGAGAGGATAGGGGATAGCCATAATGATGTGATAGAATTTTGGGACATATACATGATAGCTATGGATAAGAGACTCTAGAGGACATCCCTAAAAAAAATACCTATTACTCAATATGTAATGACTTCTTCTTTGTTTAAAAACATTTGTATCTTAATGTTGCATAACAACCTATGATATAGATCACTATTAATATTAGGGTCAGGATTGTGCATAATAGAGTGGAATGGAAAGAGGATGATATAATGTAAAATGATGTGCCCACAAGAGTGGAGACCTATAAATAGATCTAATGTGGAGCCTATCAAGTGTAAAAATTCTTTAAATGAATTATATCCATTGTATCATCAAGATATTTACCATATAATGCAGCTAATTTGTAGGCTCTATATCCAAACATGGTAACTATTTTATAAGACCCAAACTAATTGGCTTCAAATTTATATTTTTTATCTATGTAATTATTATTATTATTATTTATTATCTTTTAAGACTAAATCACCAACCTCAAATTCTCTGGATTATATATTCTTATGATATTGGCCTTTTAATATATTCTGATATGCTTGTAGGTGATTAAGGGCCTTTTGACATTTATCATCTAGAACCTCTAATTACTATATCATCTCTTGTCTACAATTGTGATCAATGATAATTTATTGTAATGAGATTCATAAGGAGGGGTGTTCTACTTCCATAGGTAAGATAGCTTATTTCCCATAGACTAAGACATATAAAGTGGCCCTAGTAGGCATTCAAATGCATGTTTAATAAGACCAAAGTGAGGGATATAATTGTAGGTACCAATTCCTACTCACCTAATTAATTATTTTCTTAAGAAATTTTATAAGGGTCTTATTTGTTGCTTTAGAATGTCCATTCCCTTGGGGGTAGTAATGAGAAGAAAAATGTTGCTTGATGTGATACATCTATCATAAGGTCTCCTTGACTTCTTGATTTTTAAATGACTTGTCATTATTAGATATGATGTTAACGGGTATGAAAAAATGGCAAATGATTTGATTGAGGATGAATTTAGAAATTTATAGGCTTTTAATATAGGTGAGTGGCATTCATTCTACCCATTTAGTGAAATACTCCATTGCTGTAATGATAAAATTATGACCATTAGAAGACATAAGATTTATATTACCAATCAAATCAAGTCCCCATATAGAGAATGATCATGGACTAATTATAGGTTGTAATTATTATGAGGGTGCATGGATAATATTTCCATGATTTTGACAAACTACACATTACTACACGTACAAGTAGGATTCTTATTCTATGGTAGGCCAATAATATCCAATTTAGAGTAATTTCTTGGCCAAGTCCATTATACTGATGTGACCACCATAAATATCATCTTAGACCTTATTAAATATGAGAAAGACCTCTTCCAAGGTCAGTCATGTTAAAAAATTCCTATCATAGCCTCTATGATAGAGCATGCTGTCAAGGATAGTATAATGGGAGCTATAGTGGATGAAGGCCTTTTTTTAATGGTGATTAAGGTTAGCTAGTAAGATGGTATCATGAAGGTACTTATAAATGTCATGGTACCATGGAAGATTGGAATCAAGGATAACACAAATTTTTGAAGGAGACATAGATTGATATGTTAAGAGAAATAAATTTGCTATTAGAAAATTCCCTTCTAAGACATCTTTAAATAGATCAATTAGAGAGCCAATAGTGGCCATGGAGTTAGATAATTTGTTACTCCCTCTTGGTAGTTGTTCAAATGTAGTAGATTAAAAATTATATTTTAATTACTCCACCAATTGTTTATAAGGGATTAATTTTTCATTAACCTACTTAATTATAAACTATGAATCAATAAATATTTGTAAATGTCGAATGTTTCATTGGATGGCTAGTTGAAGGCTAGGTATTAAGGCCTCATATTTTGAATTATTATTGGTGTATGAGAAGGTGAGGTGAAAAGATTTAATAATGAGATCACCTTGTGGGGTGATGATAAGGATGCCTACCCCTGATCCATGCATGGTAGATGAGCCATGAAAATATAGATTCCAGCCACTAGATTCCAAATTATTCATTATAGACTCATTTGGTAAGGTTGTGATCAGATGCCCACTCACTTCAAGAGGTGATTTTGCTAGTTGATTCACTATCACTTATCCATAAATGGCCTTTTGATTAAAATATTCAATATCAAATTCATTGAGTAACATAAATCCACCTGGCCATTCATCATGTGAGGGCTGATTTTGACATTAAATATTTAAGAGGATCAATCATAAAAATGAGCTAGACTTTATTGTTAAGCATATATTGCTAGATATTTGTGAGTAAAATACTATGGCTATGCAAGATTTCTTAATTGGAGTATAATTTAGCTCATAAGAGATTAAATTATGATGAAGATTATAAATTTATTATTCCTTATCTTGATCATTATGTTGTGTCAGGAGGGCACCCATTGCACATGGAGTTACTTAAATATATGTGAGCAAGGGCCTTCACATGATAGGGGATGATAGCATAGGTGTATTTTCCAGGTATTTATTGGGATTATTAAAGGCCTATTACCACTTAGAGTTCTAACTAAAAGTGGTACCCTTATTTAAGAGATGAGTAAAGGGGTGGCATTTATTTGTGAGATGAGAGATAAAACATCAAATGACTTGTAAATTTCCATAAATACTCCTAAGCTACTTCATATTTTGAGGAGGCATTTCCAATATTTCTTTGACTTTAGTTAGATCCACTTCTATGCCTCTCCTAAAAACTATGAATCCCAATAAATTTCCTAAGGTAACACCAAATACACACTTCTGGGGATTTAATCTAATGTTCTACTCTCATAGCCACTCAAAGATTCTTATTAAGACTGTATGATGTTTTAATATGAGTTTGGACTTCCCCAAGATATCATCTACATAATCTTAAATAATATCATGCATCATCTTGTTAAAATTAACTGTCATGGCCCATTGATAAGTAGTACCTACATTTTTTAGGCTAAAGGGCATGACCTCATAGTAAAATTTACCTCATGGAGTAATGGAATTTGTTTTATGTTGATCTTTAGGGACAATTTTAATTCTATTATAGACCCAAAAACCATAAATGAGAGAAAATTTCATAGCATGTTATTAAATCCATGATCATATCAATATTGAGAAAGGGAAGTCATAATTGGGACATGCCTTATTAATTTCTCAAAATTGCATTAAAATTAAAATTAATCTTTGTGGATTAGCCATAGGAATAATATTAGAGATCCAATTAGAATAATTTATGGGTCAAATGAATCCTACTTTTAAGAGTTTTTGTAACTCCTCCTTAACTAATAAAGCCACTTTAGGGTGCATATTTTGTAATTTTTCTTAATCCATTTATCATTAGGATGTACCACCAAATGATGTATTACTAAGGAGGGGTCAATCTTAGGAATGTCAAAATAATACCATGCAAAAACATATATGAACTCTTTAAGCAGCTCAATAATAATCTGACACTCCTTAGGTGTTACAATTGGCCCTGGTTTGATAATTTTTGGATTTTATTTAGTCCCAATGTTTAATTCAATGACTTATTTAGTGAGAGAGAGTGACTAATCTTAAAGATATGGAGGCAACGATTTATCTGGGATATCTAAAGTGAAACCATCTGGGAGTTTCGTATCTATTTTAGCATATTCTTATATTTTAGTTGAACCATGTTTAAATTCTTTTGGGCTTTGAAGTGGGTCTTCTTTTTCAAATTTATCTTCTTAACTTTGGTTAAGGGTATGCTTTTGTTCCCTAAAATAAGATGATTTCCAAATATTAATATAAAATCCTTTCTTATGGTCTCTAAAAGGCCTAAAGTGTCAAACTCCCAAAAAATTTAAAATCACTTCATCATTTTGAAATGTATCAAAAGATGGATCCTAATGTTGATCTCAGTCAATTAAAGATGGATAGTGTAGGAATATGTTGATGTTAGAAATGGTTGTGTTACGGAAAAGTTTTATGGAAACAATCTCCTTAAAGTGACTATAAATGGAACCCATCTCGACTTCTACATCAGAGAGAGACTCCTCATGAATTGAAGTAGTATCCACAATAATATTGTTCAAGTCATCATTAAATAGTGTGTACCCTAAACCAATAAATTATGGACATTCTTGAACTAATATAGGTTCAATCCTACCTTGATCATGTCTCCTTAGTCCTTTCCATTAATAATGCATGTTTTGTAAGATATTTTGGACATGGGGGTATTGCTTTCTACAAAATATAAGGGCCTCATATTATAGAATGAGCCATGATTCATCTAATTTATCAATATATTCTTTTGATAATAACCCTATGCTAGGGAAGGTCAATGATCCAAATTGATATTTGTTAGGATTGGTCTTCTACATAGTTGAACACCCATAACTATGTGGGGAAAGAGGTAAATGACCTACACAAAAGGTTTTATATTCAAATTCCTTGTAACTTATGGATGTGATTTTGAAATGAGTGACTTTAGGTAGTAGATCTAAACTAGGTAAAACCTTGTCATGGCATATATACTTAGTAGTTATTGAGTTTAAGATGGAGTTATTTATGCTATGATAATGATATGATTGGGATTGATCCATTTGACTACTACAAAAATGATAAATTTCTCTAAGAATGGTGACTTTCATGCCTGAGTGGGGGAGTTTTAGATATTGACGTAAGGTAGATGGGACAATTAACATCTCATAGATCCAAGGATGACCTAGTAGCATATTGTAGGGTAAATGAACATCCATAATATGAAGTAGGGTTTGATGTATTATGGGTCCCATGATAATGAAAAGGTAAATACTTCCCATGCATGTCTATTCATTGCCATCATATGCCTTTATCATAATCAAGGTAGGCCTTAAGAAATCTTTAAAATACTCTAGTTTCTTCAAGAAATCTATATTACATAAATTTAATGTTAATCCTCCATCTTTCAATACCTGGGGAATCTGATGATGGGATATGGAGACTTCGATAACTATTGGATAATTATGATGAGGAAAAATAAAAGGCATGTCCTAAGCACCAAAGGTAATTTACTGAGAGGGGGATAAATGTCCCACTAATACCTAAAATTGATTATTGTCAATATTACTAGGTACCTTGAGGTCATTCAAAACTTGATTGAGTATCTCCCGATGTAAAGGGGTTGTTTTGAGAAGCTCCATTAATGAGATTTAAGTGAGTGTTTTCTTAAGTTATTGAATGATAACATAAGATTTATCAGACAATATTGAAAATTTCTTAAAGATATTCCCCTTTTGAGTTTTGGAGGTGGATGGTTCCTTAGGTGGTGACTTAAGAATGAGAATTTTACTATGTCTAGTAATAACCACAAATTCAATAGTGTCCTAGTTGATTTTAGTATGGTGGGTGATGGTGAAGTGGGATCTTGGGAGATACAAATTTTATTGGTGTTGAAATAATGATATGTCATGGCCTAATAGTCAGTGCAATTGGAAGAGGAGGCCTAACTTTGGTCTCTTGGTGGTTTCCTATTTATTTGATCATGATTAGGTAGGGGGTTTTGATAAATGTCCAGTTGCCTATTCTTAGATTGATTTGAAATACTCTCCCCTTATGTTTCAATATCACCCATATTAATTAGGTCTTTAATATAGTGTTTTAATTGCATAAATCATTCTATGTCATGACTTTTGACTCTATGGTATTTACAAAATTCATCCTCATGGTACCTATCCATTCAAGGTTGATGATCATCCAAAGATTGGATTTCAAGAAGGGTGATCATGTTAACAATGATTAATTATTTAAGGACCATTTCAATAGGTAATCCCAAACTAATGAGTGGTCTTTTCCCAATCCAAGGCTTTGTCTTACCTCATATAACTCAAATAGGGGAGACATTTTGTTATTCTGTGGGGTTCTTATTTTATATTGTTTTTGTATGCTACTGTTTGGAATAAATAACCCCATTTCCCATGGCATTCTTATTCTTTTTGAATATTTTTGACTTGTCTAAAAAGGAGTTATCCTAATTTTTATTGTGTTCATTTTGCGAGTATAATTTTATTATTACTTTTTCAATAATTGTCTTTTTAATTTGCATGTACTTTTCAATTATTTCATTGAAATTCTTAGCACAATAGAGTTTTAAATAATAATTGAGCTCAAAATTAAGGTTATCAAAAATATTTTTGATAACTCCTTTTCAATTAATGTACATTGTAGGAAGCTTGCTAAGCTTCTCCATCTTTGTAACAAATATGGCATGCTTTCCCCACTTCTCTATTTAGTATTATGGAGGCCTATAATAGAGACATCATGTTGAAAATTGAATGGAATATATCTACCAAATTATTTAGTTAATTCCCCAAAGAAATATATAGACCCCTTTGGTAGGTGCATGAAATATTTTAGGACTGGTCCAGTAAGTATTTTTAGGAAAAGTCTCAATAGATAAGCATCTTCATATGATTATTCATGGAAAGCAATATAATTCTCTTTTACATGGTCTTTGGGATCACCTTTACCTCTATATTTTTAAATTTTAGGAACTTTGACGTGGGGTAGGAAAGGTATTTGAAAAGTGATCATGTCCAAGGGAGAAGAGAAAAAATTGTAATATTTGTATTTAAATGCTTGTGAGTGTCGATCAATTTTTTGGAGAGCATTCTTCATCACTTTCCATTCTTATGAAAATGTGGGGTACCCAAGAGGATTGGAGGTTCGATCATGATTATCATGTGGTCTATGATTGTTATGAGTATTTTTTTGAGGGGATGATGGTCATTGATTTTGGTCAAGGAGTAAGAGGTTTATTTATTGTGTAAGTTGGTTTAGTCAATCCTCTAGTATAGTTTGCCTCTTGTTAGACTTAATATGAATATCTTTGAGGAGTTTAGGGCAATATTATTATTCAAATTTTTTTTCCACACCTTCCTCTTATTCAGGTATTTAATTGGTATGTATAGTCTAACTTGGTGTATTATAATGGGTGAAGGGATGGATTATATGTTGCAGAAGGTTACAGTCAAAATTTGAGGGTAGTGTACCCCCTATTTCAATGGATTAGGTTAAAACTTGATTATGGCTTTCATAGAGTTATCAGTCAATTAAATTCCTAACCTCATGATTATAGAGGGGATTGAATTGATCATCTTCTTCTTTGAGGGTAGGTATAACACTATGTGTATCATCATGATCTTGAGTTGGATCACCTAGATTACCCAATATATCATTATATTGGTTATAATCTTGTCCTATACTAAGTTGGGCATGGGTATAAATCACCATTTTGGATGAGGTAAAGAGATATGTGATGAGATGTGATAGGTGATGTGTAATTTTTGAATACTAACTCAATCTAGAAACCAAATCTACTAGTGGTCAAATAAAATGATGTGATGACTTTTAAAAAGGGATGAGATGACTAAGAATTATCAAAGACAAAGCCTTGTAATCTTTCAATCTATCAATAATGATAAGGAGTGATGGGATAAAATACCATTTACACTAGCAAAGAGATAATTGGATCGGTGCTAGGTGAAAAAGGTACTGATAGGGATAAGTGATGGGTGTTAGATTAGAATCTTGATAAGGCTATATATGTTGATAATACATATTATAAGGATTAAAATGAGGATAAAATGGATGGGTGACCATTAGAAATTGACTACAAATATAGTATTAAAGGATGATGGAAAAATAGAAGTTGGATGGGGGTGTGGAAGATAAAAGATATAGGATGAATATGAGAGGAATAGAAGCTATATAATGGGTATTAGGTGGATGAAAAATATATGGTAAATATTGAATTTTGTTTGTGATATGTAATGGAATATATAAAATGGATAATAAATATTACAGGAGCTACTTAGGACAAGGATATTGAAGATGTAAGATGGGTACTATATGGGTAAAAAATATAGGTTAGTTATTAGATGATGTTTAGGATAAAAAAATATGGAATGAGTGGTCAATACAAGATGATTAGATGATATAGTGTGGATTTGGTTTAAGATTAGAGGGATATATAAAGGTTATAATATGGGTATTAGATAGAAGTAAGATATAGGATAAGTTTTGGATAGGGGGTAAAGATAGAAGATGAGTGGGCAATGTAAGATGGATGGAGGATGGGTGTTATTTAGGATGATGAGATAGGTATTATGATGGGTTTTAGGGATATATGTTGACATAAGGGTATCTAAGGTGTGACAAACAAAATAAGGTATGGCTAACTCAATTTACAAACAATACAAGTCTAACACAATACTCAGACAATAGACATAATGACAAACCCTAAGCTAGTAAATTGAAAAGGGTGTGTAACCCAATTATCACACCATTAGATAGATTAATGAGTGAGGTTTTATGATAATGACCTATTATATAATTTATCAAACCATATCAACCCCATTTTCACCTAACAACTACTTAGGATCTTATCTTACCTCTTATAGTGAAATGCTTATTATAGCCAAAAGGTCCTATGTTAGGTTTTCACAAAGGCTTATAAGGGATTCCTTGATATAATAAAAGTTAAATTGGGACCAAGTCCATATAGGATGTTTTTTTAACCACCATATGTATTGAATCTTAATTTTCCCTCACTCCATAGAACCCTTTATGGGGAATTCTGCTTAGGCACCTAACGGTAGCTCTCCTAATTTTTATACTTTACTAGACCATGGAGTTTTTTCTAGTACATGGTGATTAAATACATGTCAGAAACCAATAATTACTAAACCCATGTGTAGGGATTAATTCTACATCATGTGTTATCTTAGACTTAGAATAGGGTGAAAAATAGGCAAACATAGTTAAATTCTCCCAACTAATTACCTATGTGAGAAGAACACAATTATGTAAAATGAAGACACACACAAAAGGTGAATATATACAATAATAAAACTCAAATAATGTGTTTTTGGTGACCCTCCTACAATCACAAAGGTTAAAAAATAAAATGGGGTGCCTTAGTCTTGAGGGATCCTGCACCAAAAGGGTTAGTAGATTAATTTTCTATAAAACTAAAACTCCTTACAAAACTATAGTTACATAGTGAAAAATCACAACCAAAAACCAAAAAAATGAAATTCTAAAATATAATTTCATATCTCAAGTTGTGATCCTTAAATAGTTAGCTAGTTGTGATAGTTACCTTACAAAACTATTACTGTTAGGTAAAATTGTTACTACAAATGCAATATCACAATTCTAATAAATTTACAATCTGTGGTCTTACACAAAATGGATAAATTATAAAATATTTATGATTTAGATAGATATTAGTGAGATAAATAAGCCTTTATAATACTATAAATTGATAAGCCTTCCTAAGAAAACTTGAAAAACTAGACCTATAATAATTTACAAATTTTGATTCTAACAAAATTTTCAATAAAGAGTTTTCCTCAAATAATATATATGTTAATATGAAAATAGAATATAGGATATTAATTTTAATGGTTAGTTAGAAGATCATGCATAAATCTTAGAGTACATCCTATTTTTTTCTAGACACAAAAATGCTATTGTAATCCACAAAACTATAGATATTAGAGTAATAATGTTAAATCAAGAGTCACAATATTACATCAAAGGGTTAAAAAATTTAATGGAGAGGTGTTTGGTATTTTCCTTAATCTTCTTCCTCTACCACCTATTGGTACTACACAAAGACATCAAACTCATGAGTGTCCCCTAAAAGTACATAGCTATGCCAACATTAACTAGATTCTAAAGTGGTTAGGGTGAACAAGAGATAGCCTTGAATTGATTTTAGGATATCTTATGATTGTACAATCGACATAGATTAGTACTTATCAAAAAATATCAGGTTATATTTTACTAGTTCAATTAGGAATTTAAAAACCACAATTCTTGAAGTTAATACCATAGTTACGAACTCAAGGCTGAAGGTGGAATAGTCATGGTATTGTAGGCTCTATTCAAATGGGTTAAAAGCTTGATTAATCCTTATTTTAATTGCACATAAAAGGTAGAAAGAAACATATAGGAAACACCAATTGACTAAAAATATTATTTATATGGGTTAGTAACATTTATAAGACAAGGTTAAAGAGAAAACCATCAAGTATTCAAAATCATTATTGCTCCTATAAGGTCATTATTACTAGGTTGAGATCACAAATTTGAAAGTTGTGATATTATTTTTAGGGAAAAAATAGTCAAGATGATAGATTATCCTTATTTTTCCTACATATATAAGATTAATACCCTTTTAGATAATAGAGAGAACACTCATTAAATTATATAAGGGTTAATAAAAAGTAGATTACAAAGATTTGACCCTAAATAGTGGAATCCACAAAATCGTAAATTAACCTAAAAAGTCATGATTAGAAGGGAGAAACTAAAAATTGTGGAGTTTTGATTCTACATAAAATCAAAACCTCTATAAAACCTAAAAAATTAGTGGTTAATTCTAAACTGTTACGTAAAATCATGATTTAGCTTACAAAACCATAACTTCAATACTGTTAATACTAGTACAAAACCACAATTTATTAGAACATGAGAAATTTTTGAAATATGGTCTTAAATTAATGTCCAAACATCCATAAAAGCTTCCAAATCACTTACATTAATTTTATAAGGTTATGTTGGGGAGTAATCTCCCACCATGGTCACCAAAATGTAGCCTAAATTTTAGATTCAACTCTTACTATTATTTTTAGCAATGAAAACCCAAAATATAAAAACATCATTAGGATGGGATAAAAGAGATAATAATATCATTATAAGTGATATTAAAATTATTTTAAATGTTTGTAAATCCTTTCCAATATTTCTAAATGGATCCTTGATCTCAAAATTGAAGGATTTTAGAATGCTTATTGATGCTTAATAATGTCTTCCAATGGATAATTGTGCTTGATAATGGATATTTATGGATGTAAGAAGGCTATATGGATACAAAATAATAGAATAAAATTTATATTTTTCCAAGTTTTCATGTTAATTTTCATGGAATGAGTGGCTTAGTTATATAGGAAATGGAGCGAGAAATCAATGGCTTGAATTTAATTTTGAGAAATTGAGATCAATAGGAAATCTCTAGAATGGAAAATTATAGAGGAGAAAGGGATAAAATGGAGGATATTTATACAATCCTCCAATTTAGGGTACACTTGATAAGAATCAAGATTATGTCACATTAAACCTTAGAGGTCAAACTATTACTATTTCAAGGGATGAAAAATATTTAGATCAAAAATTTAAATATACAAATTTATTAAACTCATTTAGAAAAATATAAATAAACAAAAAAGGTTAAAATATTTGATTTTTGTGAATAAATATCCATATAAAAGGTTTTCCTATGAGGTAGAACTAGGAGCTAAGTATAGAGCTATAATTCTTCAAGTTAACTAATTTAATCAAAGAAAAAAAACTTCTTATTTTGAATTATAAAGGAACTTACAAGGGCACATCACATTGGTTGGATCCTTCACTATAATTCACATAAGGATATAGTAATAAATATTTTAAAAACATACAAAAAATGAAAAATATCCCAAAAAATTCAAAATCATTACCTAAGCATGACATGTTTAACTAGTTTATATTATTCAATTATGTTATTTATCACATGTTTATTAAATTAAATATAATTTTTCATAGTCACATGAATTTCATGATAAATATTAGTGAGATGCATTGTACACAAGATACACATGATACATGTATGCATAGATGTATGAAAATCTTATACCCAAGGGTCATGTTAATGCTGGGGGCATATCATTCCATAAGTTAAATTTGTACAAGTTATATAGTTATATGAAATTCTCATTTATCATTTTGAGATACATTGACTAATTACATGTATTTATCTTACTTATATTCTTTGTAGTGATACATTTTATGGATATGCTACTTTACTATCCTTTGACATTAACATAGATTGATAGTGTTGAATATTTTAACTTGTTATTTTCTTCATTGATATTGTTTTATTTTTTATATATTATTCATTGATTATGTTTCACTTTGATTGATTTGGTATATGACATTTTTTTATAATGACTTTATTATTGTGTCTCTTTATCTATCCCTAGGATTTCATTCATGGTTTTTTATTGATTTATTTTTCACTATGTGACTCTTTTTTGGGTCCTTACTCTATTTTACAATTGTTATTCATTGAGATTTTAACTCCATGACTTATATTTTTTTGGCACCTTCCATTTATTTACATTAAGTGGATCATATATTTTCATGACATTGAGTCCTATTATGTGTCCCAAATTATGTACATCATGGCCATGACATTGTGTGTTTGTGAGCGGATAAATATAAAATTTTATAATGATATTGTAAAATATTATAATTTTCAAGATCTTGTGTAATGATACATATCACACACTTTTCACATTTGTTTTTGGTTCCATGATTCACATCATGCATCTTCCTATGTATTTAATTATTTTATGCTTATATAGGTGATGGTCACTAATGTATGCCTAATTTACACACACACACACACACACACACACACACACACACACACACACACACACACACACACACACACACACACACACACACACACACACACACACACACACACACACACACACACACACACACACACACACACACACACACACACACACACACACACACACACACACACACACACACACACAGAGAGAGAGATACAAGACATGTATTCCTTGCACTACATGTTTCATATATAATTTTATGATATATTCATTACCACAATGAAATATTATCCATATGATATCACGCATTTATAAATGATTATATATTTATACATAAAATTATGGAGTGAACTCTTATACTTTGAGATGACAAATTTTAAAGCTACATACATTACTTTAAAGTGGGGAATATTAGTTATATTTTAATAGAGATTCAACCCTTCATGTAAAAAACATTCAAATTTTGGCATAAATGAAAGGATTCACAAAGTTCATGGTGTTTCAGATTATCATTTTAATTCAAATTTTGACATAGATTACAATATTTTCAGATTCAAAGTGATTAAAATTATTAATTTGGTTTAGATAAGTACAAACACATTTATAGAAATTGTTATGGCTTGTAATTTTACCCTTGTGAGAGAGTTTTCAGGATATCTCACTTCCAGCCACAATACGGGAACAACCCTAGGATATGGGTATACCATGATGGGGTTGAACCTTCAAAGTAGTCCAAATTCTTATTTGATGCTCACCTAAACTAAATTTAAGCCAAATGTTTCATGGGAAAAGGGTTATAAATGTATAAGGGCTCCTAAGAAAGTTGATAGGGTGATGCACTAAAATTATAGGTCAATCATTCTTGCTCGACTCAAGGAAAACTAATGAAACAAGTAAATGAATGAGTTAATACTTCAACTATATATTTGCATATCCATGTGAAGGTTCACCAAATGGCTTAGGCTGAGGGAAATGAAGGAGAGTTCTAAAGTAATACATTAACTAGTCATATGTCCACATGCAAGATTTGATCAAAATATGTTGAT
This sequence comes from Torreya grandis, assembly GCA_037957365.1. NCBI lineage: Eukaryota > Viridiplantae > Streptophyta > Pinopsida > Cupressales > Taxaceae > Torreya > Torreya grandis. The sequence continues at coordinate 1,779,153 of JARHVA010002693.1, forward strand.
CACTAAACATCATATGCATGAACATTTGAACTAGTAACTAGGTGAGATCACAATTTGATGAGGGAGAATTTTATACCACATGTAAAAATTGGACATATACACACTAAACCAAAATAATGAAATCAAAAAACAACCTTCTATTACTTTAAGAGGTTACAAATTTTGTCTTAGAAGGTTCTAGTTTAACCAAGAGAAAGAAACAAGAGAAATACAAAGAGAGATCTAACTAGTCAAATGATTAATCTGAGATCTCTTATTTTGGTCTCAATAACCTCTATATATAGTAAAAAAGAGGGAGAGAAAGAAGAAGTTGATAACTAGTTATCTATCAACTTTTGAGTTATTCTATCATGCTTTTGTCTAATTAAGATAAGCCATTATGAGCAACATATTCATGATTATTATCCAAATCATTCCATTGATTGACCAAGGTGTGATAAAAGATAAGAGCTAGCCATAGTTTTCAAGTCTTGATTTGGTTAGAAGTGAATGTTCCAATTGCTTTCCAAATCCATAAGTTTTGAATTATTGATCTTTGATCAAATTTTGTCAAAATGATAAAATCTTCATATATTCTAGGGACACATCATACATATCGAGTCAATATCATCTTGATTGATCACCTTAATTCACCCCCTTTTATTAGTTGTCAACAAATTTTCTATTTGACTTTCTCTAAGATCTTATGGTTTTGAGACTTGTCAGCTATGCACCTTCCTTAGGTCTCCATCAAGATTTTTTTTACACCATTACGTAGTTCACGAAGCTTAATTTGGACATTTTTAAAAACATCATTTAACATCTATAAGAATAATTTTGACATCTTTCAGACTACCAAATTTAAACTCTTATGGACCTTCACCTAGGCATAAAGTTAATACTTTCATGGATGTATTTCACATTTTTGTCCAACTTTGCAAACTTGTATCATGAAGCACATCACTTTTGAAAAAATTATAATTTCAAGAGATCATCTTAATTCCACAAGGAGTAAACCCATTTGATCTACTATCCTAGGAGGCTTCTTAAGTAAAGTTTTCAAATGCACAAGTTGGCTAGCCCACTTGATCTTGGCTCAAAAATGGCTAAGTATGGAGATTTGGTCATTTCAGTCTACAAAGACAACTTTAAAGATGCATAGTTTCCATCCTGTTTCATCATATGAGCTACAAATTGGCATGGATGATCTTAGCATAAGAATGAACTAACCCATATGACTAATTCTCCTTGACTTATCCATATGTATGAGGTCTAACCTTATTAATATACTCCTTAGGCTTTATTTGGGTTCTCCAAAAATTGACTAAGTATAAAAATTAGTAGATTTTGTTGTAAGAGCCCACTTTAGATCCTTAGGTCTTCTATTGCACATAGGCATATGATTTAAAACCTAGCTTATGGATACCTGTGACTATTTTGAATAAACCCATGTGGTTAACTCTCAAATTACTCACCTGCATGTGTAAAATCAATATGTTCAATACCATTTAGATGTTTTTCTAGTTATTTGATCAATAAAGGGGGGGTTCTACTTCCTTCTTTATATCAGATCATGGTAACTAGGCACAAGTTGGTATGTGTGACAAATATGGATAAAATTCTTATAAACTCATAGGGAAGCATGCCTACTATGCTTTTAGAACCCAATCTAATCCATTGAGTATGGAGTCAACCCTTATTCTAACCTCACTTAAAAATATAACAAAATAAGATAGGTACTCGTAGGCACATGGAAAGAGAAATAACTAATCTATGTAAAGATGTGCATAAATCACTTAAAGAAAAGATTTGAAATCTAACCTACTATGTAGAATGTTTTAAATTATAAATAACCTCTTGGGTCAAATGGAAAACTATTTTTTACATATTAGATCTTTGAAACATACTTCCCTTTTCTTGATAGCTCTTTCCTATATATAAGAGCAACTAAATGTTCCTTCCTTATTGGGAGGGGTGACTAGTTCTTCTCATGTGAACTTAAGGTAGATTGGTTGGAAGTATGGGATAAAACCCAATCATCATGCTCTTAGATTTGCATTCTTTACAAGAACAACTTTAGTTCTTATTCATTCATGAACTATTGATTATGAACATATGGATCATCTTGATCTATCCCCTTCAACATATACATAGGGATAACCTATGGATTTGTAATTTCTTAAGGCCATCTAAGCTCACTTATGGCTTTCAATAGTAGAGATATGTTTGGATTTGAAGAGATAAGTTGATAACCATACTTGAAAAGTTTAAACATGTCATTTCTTGAGAAAATAACTACTTCTGAAGACTTATTTTTATGAAGTTGTAACTTGATTAGAGTCTCTTCAAAAGCAATCATGTTGATCTTTTGGTCATAATAATGAGGCTAAAAATCTTCTTTTATTTTCTTAGGATGATCAGTCAAGACTACTTCACCTTCATGTGATAGAGAGGTCACATGATTTCCAACCAAGTCAATTTTTTCCATGAAATTATGGTACAATTGTTATCATGAATCCTCTTGATTCCTCTCTTCCTTGTCTTATTTTCTTAAATTAGTCCCTTTTTGGAGGGGGGGTGGGATGGATGGTTTAGGTTGCCTGAATTATTTCTCCTTACCCTCTCATTTTACTAATCTATCCATCCACTATTGGATCAAGGTCTTCATCTGACATAAATCATTATTGATAGCACCATACCAAACCTCTTTTCTGACAACCATTCACTCTTTTGTTAAAATTTTAACTAACTCCATCATCCTCTTTATGAGATGAAAAGGGATCACATCAAAATTTGCATACCATTTCCTCATTACTTCTTATAACTTCAACATATTTGGCTTAAGTGCTAGTAAAGATGTGACAGTAAAAGGTTGGACAGAGGGGTAAGTGGGTGGACATGAAGGATTGATATGCTCATTATAGAGATGATAGAGAGGATTATATGGATAGTAGGTTCTATTTGGTTGGAGATAAGACTCAACAATTAGATGAGGGTGAAACTCTACCCTAAATCCAACCATAAAGACTCATAAGAGGGACTCAAATGTAGATAAAGATGCATGAAAGCTTACCTAGAATGTTATAACTAGTTAAAACTTGGAGTTGCCATTGGTGTTTATATATGTGCCCCTAAAGTCTGATTCGATGAAGAGAACACAAAAAAAATCTCCAAATGTTTTGGACCTTAATCACATTGGGCATGCTATAAACTCTTATGACTTGGAATTTCACACTTGTGGGAGATTTTTCAAGCTATCTCACTTCTAGCCACAATATGGGAACAACCCTAGGCTATCAGTATCTCATGATGGGGTTGAACCTCTGGATTAGGTCATCTTCCTCTTTTATATTCACCTAAACTAAATCTAAGCCTAGTACTTCATGGGAAAAGGGTTAGCAAGAGATAAGGGCTCTTAATAAAGTTAATAGGGTGATACACCAAAATTATAGGTTGATCCTCCCTGATTGAATCAAAAAACACTAATGAAAAAAGTAAGACACTAACTAGTCATGATATCCACATGCAAGCTTTAATCAAAAGATGTTAAACACTAAACATGATGTGAATGATCAAATGAACTAGTAACTAGGTGAGATCATAATTCAATGAGGGATAAGGGAAAATTGGACATATACATACTATACCAAAAAAGAGAAATAAAAACACAACATTTTATTGATTTAAGAGGTTACAAGTTCTATCTTTGCAGGGTCTAATCTAACCAAGAAAGGGAATCAAGAGAAATATAAAGAGAGATCTGACTATTCAAATGATTAATATGAGATCCCCTATTTTGGTCTTGAGATCCTCTATATATAGTAAAAAAGAGGGAGAGAAATGAAAATTTGGTAACCAGTTATCTGCCAACTTTTGAGTTGCTCTATCATGCTTTTGGTCCAATCAGGACAAGCCATTATGAGTGAGATATTCATGGTTATCCTCAAAATCATTCCATTGATTGAGAAAGGTGTGATAAAATATAAGAGTTATCCATAGGTGGAAATTCTTGATCCAACTATAATTTAATGCTCCAACTGATTTCCAAATCCCCAAGTTCTAAACTATTAATATTCTACAAGATTTCTTTGAAAGGATCAAATATTCATATCTACCAGGGAAAAATTATGCCTATCTTGAGTAATAGTTTTTTTAGGACATAAATTATCCATATATATGATATATTAACTATATATGAAAACCAATCTAAGGATATTGGTTTTCCTAGAGATCTATAGCACTTTCTTCGATGATCGATCCTATCCGATCTTGTATAGAGCTTTCTTCTTTTTCTTCTTCCATTAGCTTGGGTTGGATTTGAGTTTAAAATATTTTATTTACCTACCAAGTTAGTCTCATCTCACTTGATCACCAAAACTCACCCCATTTCTATTGGTTATCAACAATCTAACTATTTTACTTGTTTTAAGCTCTCATGGTCTTAACACTTGTCGATCGCGTAGTCTTCCTTAGGTCTACAGTGATAAATTTTTGAACCCTATTGGCTAGTTCATAGATATTAATTTTAATGTTTGCATGAATGTCATTTAATTTTTGTGAGAACTATTTTTAAATCTTATAGACTAGTAAATTTAAACTCATATGGACCTTTTCTTGGGCATGAATTTGACACTTACACGGACGTCTTTCACAATTTTGGCCAACTTTGCAAACTTGTATCTTGAATCATAGGACTCATAAAGACACAAAAATTTTATAAGATGGTCTTAATACCAAAAGGAGTAAACTAATTTTATCTAATAGCATGGAAGGATTCCTGAGTGAATATATCAAATGCACAAGTTGGTTGGCCCACTTGATCCTAATTCAAAAATGGCTAAGTATAGATATTTAGTCATTTCAATCTATGGAGCAAACTTTGAAGATGCATAGATTCCATATTAATTCATAGTGTGAGATTCAACTTGGCATGGATGATCTTAGCATAAGAATAAACTAACCCATATGATTGATTCTCCTTGACTTATCCATATGCGCAAGGTCTAACCTCATAAATATTCTCCTTGGGCTTTGTTTAGGATCTCCAAAAATTGACCAAGTATATAAACTTAATAGATTTTATTCTAGGGGCCCACTTTAGATAATTAGTTCTTTTATTATGATTAGGTAGACAAGATAAAACCTATCACATGGCTACCTCAGATTATTGTGAAGAAACCCATGTGGCCAATTCTCAAATTACTCACTTGCACATGTGAAATCAATCCACTCAATACCATCAAAATGTTGTTCTAGTTATTTGATCAATAAAAGGGGGATTATGTTTTGTTCTCTATATCAGATCATGGTATCTGGGCATAATCTAGTATATAGGCCAAATATGGCCAACAAGAATAAAAGTTATAATCTTTTAGATATTTATATATTCAAATATGTTTTTGGGACATAAACACACATTTTATAGGAACAAAATATACAAGTTTTTATATTTTTAAAGATTTAGGAAAAATGAGATATAAATGCATAAAACTATATATCTTTTTGACATTGATTGCATTAAATTTTGGGGCATGATCATTGTTTATTCATATACACACTATTATACATTTCTATTTTTAGTATCAATAGTACCAAGAAATTTTGGGGCATGGACATTGTTCATGCACATACACAATATTATACATGTCTATTTTTGAAGTCCATATGAAATAATTGGTTTATTAAAATAATAATACAGTACTAGTTAAATTACTTAAAAGGCATATGAATTAATCCATGAACCTAAAGTACTTTTCTCACCTTTCATATCCAGGTTGAAGATCAGTTATATGACTAGTGTGGTTGAGCTAATGCACCCTCAAAAACATATGAAATAGGTTTATGGAATTTATCTTACCAACCCATGACCTTATTGTAGTACATAAATTTGTGAATGATCACCCTTAATTGTCTAAATGCTTTAACAAGTGATCATAGTTCTCCTATGATTTGAGAAGGAAGCCTTGTCTCCAATGGCACATCTTAGGGTGACATGGTTCACTCAATTACATGTGTATTCCTTCCTTGTTATTTAAGATTAAAAATAATAAATTCTATATTTCATGCATTGACATTGATTTTTACATATTCATTCATGTTGAATTCACAATGTTGCACATTCAAAGCCTCTTCCCAAGTACTAAGTGTGTTGTACAGACTTAGGTATATATATTTATTATTTTACTCTATAATTTTATTTCATTTAAATATTAAAAAAGGGGGAATTTTAGATACTAAAATTTGGTATTTTATACTTGAAAATTCTATTTTGGACCTACCTTCAAATTACATTATTTGTGTATAGATATATAGCTCTTATATTCCCTTATCTTATGTCTACATGATTTTCATGGGTCTAACCTTCCAAATTTTATATTAGTCACCTAAAATAATTATAAACTTGGTGTCTAACCTATCTAAAATACTACTCAAACTATCGCTAGATCATAATAATAGTATTAATATGCCTTAAATGAATCTATCAGACTCTGATTATTCCATAATGTTAGACTCTTCCAAACCTAATGGGATCATCTCATGTTAAATAATGGTTACTTTTTGGTCAAAATCATCCTATGGGTTGACTTATATGTTTTTCATGTCAGTGTAATGATAAAACACCCAAATATTACCATACAAATAACAAATAGGTGTAAGCCTACTCCATACATAATAAACATATATCATTAAGAAAAATTATTTACACATTCCTTCAAATTTAGTAGTCAGTTACAAGGAAAAAATCCTATCCAAGTCTAAATAAAGTCAAAGTAAACTCAAAATATCAATTTTCTAAGTGTAAAAATCTAGATTAGAAGTTTTAATCATTCAAGGAACACTACTCCACACATACACTTAACCGGGAGAATGTTATTTAGTTTGAATTTCCTCTTCTAAGTATTAGATACATGTGTAGTGTTTAACCATTCATTATGGAGTGGATGGGGTGAGATGAACCCATATTTATTCTCCTTTTCAAGGTATAAACTTAGTGTTGAAAGTGGAATTAAAATTTGAAATAGAAATACATAGTGTTGACGCAGTGGATTGCACCCATGGGTAGGACACCTAGCTCTTGCCCTTCCACACGCAACAATGGAAACTCCCCTCTTGTTTGTGGGACTAACGAAGCTAGAGGGGAGAGTCTCTAGATAAGGGCTAGCTCCCTCTGATGTATCTTTTAGGCCCTGGTTTCTCCTACTGCTAACAAATAAAATGAAAAAAGGGGGGGATGAAAAGGGAGAGAGAAATGCTGAAAATAGAACCTAAGCCTAAAAATGAAAAGGTGATACACTAGAAAATGTGACTGACCCATCCTGAATATACACTTTTCACCAAAAATTACTGCCCATACACTTCATCTAAAGTAGGAAGCTCTCTTGCAACAGTCAGCTAGGGGTCTGTGGAAATACAGGGAGGAAGAAACTAACAGAGGCATCCTCAGACACACTTATGGCAGCCTATTCACAGGCACCTACACTCCTTCAGGAACACTTCTAGCAGACCTACAGAAAGAAAACCTCACAATGCATTAGACATGTTGTAATTAATTTATGAAAATCATGAGAGATAATGACTTTAAAAAAAAGGAGAAAATAGATATATACTTTAAAGTGCAAGTCCAGATAGAGGTAAAAATGCTAAGTCCTGATTCAAGGTAAAAATTGGTAGAGCTCTACCTTACAAGACCGAGAGATTTTTGGGCAGATTTTTGCCTTCAGGCTAAGAGAATGCCTCCTTCAAATGAGAAATTTACAATATATAGAAAGAGGAAGAGAACTTTTCACTTTCTTTGCAAGCTGTCGATGTGTGTTATGAGCCTTGGGAAGAGGGAGTTATTTGATTGTCGGTTCCTGCTTTGACTTTGGCATCCCAACAGACTACTCCCTTTAAGGTATTTACATGGCTTGTCTGCTTATGAATGAAAACTATAGAAAACAAGCTATGTCACTTACTATTTGCACCATTTGGTGACCGCCTAGCAAGCGCTATTCCAACTACAAGAATAAATACCTGAGTTAACATCTCTTGCCACTTGGATGCTTTGTCTCTTTATGCACCTTGTCTCATCCTAGTTTTGTCTCATACTCTTTCAACCCTCAAGGGTGATCTTTTGGTGGGTCACTACATTCCTTGGGCTCTTTTCATGGTTGGCACTTAGGCAATTCAAAAGCAAATGGCCATTTCACTATCTTAAAATTGATGTCCATCACCCGTCATCACTTAAAAACAATAGCTAATCTATCTCCTTGAAATTGATGGCTTTCAAGATGTCACCGTCCTTGGCAAATTCCTTTGGGCCTTTTCTGTGGGCTTTTTCTATGGGTTTTTTTTCATGGGAAATTTTTTCACTAGCAAAAAGTCCGTTGGAGTTGTCTTAGTCTTTTTCTATTCCTTTAGGTTCTTTGGCTTTTTCCTCTCCTGTGGCCTCCCCAAATTTCTTCAAACTTTTTGCCTAAAGGAATTCCTTTAGACAAAAAGTCTGAAAGAATTCATCCTTGTCTTTTGCTTTCGAGTTTCTTATTATCCTTCGATTGCCTTCAAAGTACTCCCTGCCCTCTGCAAGGGCTTTTAAACCTAGAATTACCCTCTGCAAGGGCACTTGTCCTTCAGCTTTAGGACACTCCCTTGAACCAAGCCGTTGAACCAAGGTGTTGAACCAAGGCATTGAACTGGTTCAATGGTTCAATGGTTTAATGATGCCAACCTTCCTTGTGAATTTCTTTAAACAAGAGATTGAAGAAGCCTTGTAAAACCCAGCACTCTCTGAACTGATTCTTCATGTGCTAAAAGACTAACCTGTAGAGTCCATAGAAAAACTTCATTGTAGAATCCGTAGAAACTTCACCTGTAGAGTCCATAGAAATAGACCTGTAGAGTCTATAGAAATAGACCTACAGAGTCCATAGAAATAGACCTATAGAGTCTATAGAAATAGACCTATAGAGTTCATAGAAATAGACCTGTAGAGTCTATAGAAATTCTTAGACTTGTGAAAAATCAAAAAATGAATTGGCCTAAAACAACAGGGGAAGAAGGGGACCAATTTTTGGCCTATTTGGCAAAAAATGGTCAACAAATTGGTGACTCCCAAGGGAAGCATGCCTGCTATGCTTAGAGACCAGTTGCCTTGTAGTCCATTGGGCATAGAGTTAGAGTGTAGCTTCAAAGAAAGTTAGCAACAGCCCCAATAGATCCAAGAATCAAACATGAACCTTTTACCCCACACACAAAGGAAAACACACAAGGCGAAAAACACTACTTGTGCAAACTGCACTTAGGGAAAGTAGGAAAAGAAACTAAAAATAACTACTATATATAACTAACTAGGTACATCTGCTTCCCTCCTGGATCAAAGGGAAAACTTCTTAAGTCCCCTTCCTGGCAAGAAGACTTATGGTGCCAGACAAGTGGCTCAATGAAAAGGAGATTTGGTGACCTGTTCCTCTTGCTTGTCACCTAGATTGGCTAGTATCTGAGTGGATTATGTTTGAGCATGCTTCCAACATGTGTGTACTCTATTTGTTCTTAGAAGCTTGTTTAATGTTGGTCCTTCATGCTGGTATATTTCACCAAGAAATCAATGGCTACTGGCTCATCACCATAAGCCCTTTGATATGTATAGCTCCCTTACAGTGCATCATGGTCTGACCCATTTCCTTCTGCTTCATTTAAGACACTGTCAGACTCATCCTCTACCTCCCCTTGGCCTTCTTAAAGAAGGGTGACTATTGTGATGTCTGAAATGGAATCACAAAATGATTGCTCATCCCACAGAACATCACCTCTTTGTTCAAAAAACTCTTCATCAAGGCTTTCCTCAAGGGAGACTAACTTCTCCTTTTCCTCCTCAAAGATCAAGATCTCTAGATGTTCAGAGATATTCTCTTGATCCTCCTCCAACTCAGGCTCCTCAGCATAGTCATCCTCCTCATCAAAGCAATAAGGAAGTTCATCAAACAAAGGGGGAGAGAACTCACCATGCTTATCTTCCTCCTCATATTGCTAGAACATTTGCATGTATGCATGCCCTATGTCTTCTCCATTGCTGATGAAGTCTTCACAAGGAGCATTTATGATGATTTATTTTTCATTGTCCCTCATGATAGCCTCCTGAAAAGCTGTAAATTGGATCTTTTCTTCCTCACTCACCTCTTGTAGAATAGGTTCCTCCTTGAGAAGGGATGAAGTGGAAAATACATGTGGAAGAGGAGGCAGTCCTTGAGCTAGAACCAAATGATTCTTTTCCTTCCACTTGGCTAGCACTTCATCAATATCAGCTGTGGCATGATATCTCTCTTAGAAATGTGTAGGTGGGGTGTGTTCAGACATGGAATGTGTCGTTGGGTCTGAACCATCCATCACACATTGGCTGAGGAAACTCTCTTTAGATTCCAACTCTATAATTCTTCTGGCCATATCCTCTTAGAAGGGCCTTTCTTAGAGGTCACCAACATCATTATGAGTAGGATCAGCTTGATCTTCTTTAATTTTTTAAACAAAACCTTTCTTCTCCTCCTTCCTACCCCATGGTTCTACTGTTTTCTTCTAGTTCAGGATCTCAAAATTAAAATTTTACTCCTATGAACAAGTAGTGACTTTATTCTCTCCAAGGTCCTGGGGCTCCTCCACAAGGTCTAAAAGTTTCATCTCTCTTTCATAGAGTAGTCTCATCCTATCTTCTAAATCTTCCATTTGCTTGGCTAGATTATCCTGAAAGAGTCTTTCTTGGAGGTCACCAACATCATCATGTTGAGTAGGAGTAGTTTCGAGAGAGATGTGCTCATTTGTAAAGTTTCCCCCAAAAGAAGATTCAAGATCTAAGGAGTTTAGAAGGTTCATCTCCATGGGAGGTTGTTCTAGTTCCCTTTGATGCTTGGAGGCTAGTCACACGGGGTCAAGAGCAGGGTTGATTGATGCATCAGATGAGCCAGAACGAGCAAGTTCCATCTGGTAGAAAGGATTTGGTGCACAAGAGGGGGCTTTTTTTAGGATAGGAGGGGGTACACAAGGCTAAATCCCTTAAATGAATGGATTCCTCCATTTTTTTACCTCCTCTTCCATGTATTACAAGGCATGAGCTTGCCTAAATAAACATGGCTCTTTGTACATCAGCTCCTGCTGATAATCATACTGCTCAACCAGTCTGTCAATTTCCATTACCTGCTTCTCAAACTCTAGGGCCACCTCCCTTATCATTGAAGGGTAAATAGGAGAGCTATTTAAGGGTATTGCATAAATATCCTAAGCTTGATCAAAGTCATATGAAGGAATACAAGGTCCATGATTTTGTGCAAAGGAATTATACATATAAAAAATGTGATTTTTGATGGCACCTGGCTACTTAACTAGCTAATCAACTCAAAGTCACCATTGGTGTTGATGTAAAAGCCTCTAAAGGCTAGTTGGTTGAAGAACACACCAAAAAATTCTTCAACTCTTTGGATAAAACTTGTCCCAGTTGATCCCACCAGGCATGCCAAAAATTGTTAACGCAGTGGATTACACCTGGGGGTATGATGCCTAGCTCTACCCTTCCACACGCAATGATGGAAACTCTCCTCTCACTTATGGGATTGGTGAAGCTAGAGGGGAGAGTCTCTAGATAAGGGATAGCTCCGTTTGATCTATGTTTTAGGTCCTAATTTCTCCTACTGCTAACAAATAAAATGAAAAAAGGCAAGGGATGAAAAGGGAGAGAGATGCAAAAAATATAACCTAAGCCTAAAAATGAAAAGGTGATACACTAAAAAATGTGACCCACCTAGCTCGAATATACAATTTTCACCAAAAAGAAGCACCCATAGACTTCATCTAAAGTAGGAAGCTCTCCTAAAATAGTCAGCTAGGGGTCTGTGGAAATATAGGGCAGAAGAAACTACCAGAGGTATCCTTATACACACTTATAGCAGCCTATTCACAAGCACCTACACTCCTTCAGGAACACTTCTAGCAGACTTGTAGAAAGAAAACTTCATAATGCACTAGACATGCTCTAATAGATCTGTGAGAAGCATGAGAGATAATGACTTAACACAAAATGAGAAAATAGACATACACTTTAAAGTGCAAGTCTAGATAGAGGTAAAAATGCTATGTCTTGATTCAAGGTAAAAAATGGCAGAGCTCTGCTTTACAAGCCTAAGAGATTTTTGGGCAAAGTTTTGCCTTCAGGATAAGAGAGTGCCTCCTTCAAATGATAAATTTACAATATATATAAAGAGGAAGAGAACTTGGCACTTTCTTTGCAAGCTGTCCATGTGCATTCTGAGCCTTGGGAAGAGGGATCCATTTGATTGTCGGCTCCTACTTTGACTTTGGCATCCCAACAGACTGATCCCTTTAAGGTATTTACATGGCTTGTCTGCTTATGAATGCAAACTAGAGAAAATAAGCTATGTTGATTACTATTTGCATCATTTGGTGACCACTTAGCAAGTGATGTTCCAACTATAGGAATAAATCCTTGAGTTGACATCTCCTATCACCACTTGGATGCTTTGTCTCTTTATGCACCTTGTCTCATCCTAATTTTGTCTCCTTCTACTCTTTCAACCCTCAGGGGTGATCTTCTGGTAGGTCACTGCATTCCTTGGGCTCTTTTCATGGTTGGCACTTAGGCAATTCAAAAGCAAATAGACATTTCATTGTCTTAAAATTGACGTTTGTGCACCCATCATCTCTTAAAAACAATGGCTAATCTATCTCCTTGAAATTGATGGCTTTTAGGATGTCACCATCCCTGGAAAATTTCTTCAAGCCTTTTTTGTGGGATTTTTTTGTGGGTTTTTTTTGTGGGCAAAATGTCCATGGGAATTGTCTCAATCTTTCATTATTCCTTCGGGTTCTTTGGTTTTTTCCTCTTCTGCGGCCTCCCCAAATTTCTTCAAACTTTTTGTCTAAAAATTCCTTTGGACAAAAAGTCTGAAAGAATTCATCCTTGTCTTTTGCTTTTAGGTTTCTTATTATCCTCCAGCTACCTTCAAAGTGCTCCCTACCCTTTGCAAGGGCTTTTGAACCTAGAACTGCCCTCTGCAAGGGCACTTGTCCTTCGGCTTTAAGATGCTCCCTTGAACCAAGCTGTTGAACTGACTGATTGAACCAAGGTGTTGATCGAAGGCATTAAATTAGTTCAATGGTTTAATGGTTCAACGATACCAACCTTCCTTGTGAATTTCTTTAGACATGAGCCTAAAGAAGCCTTGTAAAACTCAGCACTCTTTGAATTGATTCTTCATGTGCCAAAAGACTAACCTATAGAGTCTATAGAAAAACATTTTTGTAGAATCTATAGAAACTTCACCTACAGAGTCCATAGAAATAGACCTGCAAAGTCTGTAGAAATTCTTGGACTTGTGCAAAATCAAAAAATGAATTGGCCTAAAATAGCAGGGGAAGAAGGGGACCAATTTTTGGCCTGTTGGGAAAAAAATGGTCAACACATAGGTTTTTATAGTTATGTCCATAATTAAATCATAATATCACAAAAATGATTTTAAATCAGGTGCAATGGATTTTATTTAAATAGAGAAGCAAAAACCAATCATAATAAAATTCTAGGTTATATATTCTAGTGTCATTTGTTACCATCTAGTGTCTAATTATTCTATCCCCATGTATCTAGCAACCTAGTACATAATTTGAAAAAATTTTGACCTATAAATATGTTTTTTATTCCACCTGCATTTAGTCACAAACCTAATAATTATATTAATTTACAAGTATATCATTCCCTTATGTATTTTATATTTATATTAAGTACAATTTTCAAAAAAGATTATGCATTTTATGTTCACATTTGTGTGTTTTGTTTAATTTCATATAATTTGAATTAGTTCAAAGTTGTATATTATTAAGTTCACATAATAAGAATAAGGTAAAACACCAAGAAGGGGAATAGTGAACATACATACAGATTTTTATAGTACTATTAATATATTTTGTTACTACAAATAAACCTATAAAATAGGTGCCAATATACCTAATTTAAAATTGAGAAACTTTATAGTGATTAACATCTTAATTTGTAATGACAAATCATGAGCTTCACAATACATAAATACCAAAAATGATTAATGTTCAATATGTAAATAAGATACTACATAATTTATGGAATGAATACTAAACTAGAGCCTAGAAATTATAGTCCTAATATGTAAGCTCTATATCCATCACATATAGTCTTAAAATATGGATAGAGAGTAGAGTAAGACATAATATCATCATATATAACTTTAAGTCCATAATAATGTACAAGACACATAAATTAAAGAATATCCAATCATCTTATAGAGATGAATGAATGATTCTGGGAAACATCAAGTTATTTATGTGTTCCTACTCCTTAACCATGTTACATTAAGGATATTATTATAATTCCATTTAAAAATGAATAAATTTCATCAAGGTGAATTAAATTATTCATTTATGTTTTTTATGGGAATTTTATGTCTTCAACTATATGCATGAAGAATTAAATCAGATCTTAGTGTTTAGATAAAAATAGATATAATAATGTATTTAAGACTATTTATTCCATCACATTTAAGGATCAAATTAGATGTTATTGTGCATAGGAAAATTATTATAGTAATGTGTTCTTAAAAAAATTATTTAAAATTAACATGAGCATTATTAAACACATACACTTAATAGGGATAACTGTTTCTAGTTTAAATTTTATCTCTAAAGTATTAGATATGTATGCAGTTTTCAACTATTTAATATGTAGTGGATGGGGTCATATAAATCCATAATTATTATCACATTTAAGGTCTAAACTTAGTTTTGAAAGTGAAATTAGTATTTTAAATAGAAGAATACATGTTTTTATAATTACATGTGTAATTAAATCATAATATTACACACAAATATGATTTTAATGAAACACATAATCAAAAACTAATAAAAAGAATCTTAGGTTTCATATTATCATGGTAGTTGATACGTTATAGTTTTTAATGATTCTATCCTAATGTATCTAGAAACTCAGCTCCTGATCTAAAAAACTCTTGACATAGCTTTATGTGTTTAATTCCACCTACATTTAGTTTCAAACCTACAAAGTATAGTAACTTCCAAGTATATCATTCCATTAGGTATTTTATATTTATAATAAGTAAAAATTTCAAAATAGGATTATGTATTTTACATTCACATTTGTGATTATTATTATATTTCATATAATATGAATTAGTTCAAAGTTATATATTATTACATTCACAAAATAAGAACAAGGTAAAACACCAAGAACGGGAATATTGAACATGCATAAAGAGTTATATAATAGATTTAATATATATTTTTAAAACAAATAAACCTATTAAATATGTGCCTATATAACCCATTTTCAATTGATAAAGTTTATAGTGATTAACATCTTAATTTTTAATGACACTTCATGAGATTCATAATACATAAATACCAACAAATATTGATATTCATTATGTAAATAAGACAATACATAATTTATGCAATAAATACTAAATGAGATCCTATAACTTATATTCCTACTACATAATGATGATACCCATCACATGTAGTCTTAAAATATGAATAGAAACTAGATAAAGACATTATATATCATATAAAACTTTAAGTTCACTATGATGTACAAAAATCATAAATTAAAGAATATCCAATGATATCATAAAGATGCATGAATGATTATGGGAAACATTAATTTATTTATGTATTCATACTCCTTAACCATCTTACATATATGATGTTAATATAGTGCCACCAATGAATGAATAGCTTTCATTAGGGCAAATTCAATTCTTCATTTATGTTTATCAACACTTGATAAGAATTGTGATTATGTCACATTAAACCTTAAAGGTCAAACTATTACTATTTTAAGGGATGAAAAATATTTAGATAAAAATTTGGAATACACACATTTATTAAACTCAGTTAAAAATATAATTAAATAAAAAAGGTGCAATATTTTAGTTTTGTGAATCAATATCCATATAAAAGGTTTTCCTATGAGATAGAACTAGAAGCTAAGTATAACATTATAATTGTTCAAGTAAACCAATTTAATCTATGAAAAAACTTCCTATTTTTAATTATCAAGTACCTTACAATGGTAGATCACATTGGTTAGATCCTTTGCTAGCATGCATATAAATATATAGTAATAAATATTTTAAAAATAAATAAAAAATAAAAAATATTCCAAAAAAATCAAAATCATTACCTAAGTATGACATGTTTTACAAGTTTATATTATTAAATTATGTTATTTATCACATATTCATTAGATTAAATATCATTTTTCATATTCACATGAAATTAATGATATATATTAGTGAGATGCATTATACACAGGATACACATGATACATGGATCCATATTTGTATGAAAATCCTACAACCAGGGTTCATGTTAATGATGGGGGCATATCATTCCATAAGTTAAATTTTTACAAGACGTGTGTGTGTGTGTGTGTGTGTGTGTGTGTGTGTGTGTGTGTGTGTGTGTGTGTGTGTGTGTGTGTGTGTGTGTGTGTGTGTGTGTGTGTGTGTGTGTGTGTGTGTGTGTGTGTGTGTGTGTGTGTGTGCATGTGTGTGTGTGTGTGTAAATGTATGTATGTATGACTTCTCATTTATCATGTCGAGCTACATTAATGAATTACATGTCTTTATCTTACTTATATTCTTTTTGGTGATATAGTTAATGGATATGCTACTTTACTATCCTTTGACATTAACATAGATTGATAGTGTTCAATATTTTCACTTGTTATTTGCTTCATTGATATTGTTTTATTTTTATATATATTATTCATTTATTATGCTTCACTTTTATTGCTTTAGTATATGACATGTTTATATTGAGTGTATTATTGTATCTCTTTATGTATCCTAGGATTCCATTCATGGTTGTTTCTTAATTGATTTTTAACTGTGACTCTTTTTTGGGACCTTACTTTATTTTACAACTCTTATTCATTGAGATTTTAACTTCATGACTTATCTTGTTTTGGAACCTTCGATTTATTTACATTATGTAGACCTTATATTTGCATGATATTGAGTCCTATTACATGTCTTCTATTATGTGCATCGTGATGATGACATTGTGTGTTTATGAGTGGATAAATATAGGATTTTATAATGATATTATAAAATATTATAAGTTTAAAGAGCTTGTGTAATGATACATATGACACACTTTTCACATTTGTGTGTGGTTTCATGATTCATATCATGCATATTCTTGTGTATTTAATTATTTTATGCTTATATAGGTGATGGTTGCTATTTCATGCTTAATTGATGTGTGTGTACATACATATATACATACATACATACATACATACATACATACATACATACATACATACATACATACATATATATAAGACATGTGTATTACTTGAACTACATGTTTCATATAGACTTTTATGATATTTTCATTACCATAGTGAAATATTATCCACATGTTATTACATATTTATAAATGATTATATCTTTATACATAAGATGAAGTTAACTCTTCTATTTTGAGATGATTAATTTTAAATCTAAATCCATCACTTTAAAAGGGAGAATATTAGTTATATTTTAATAGATATTCAACCCTTCATGTAAAGAATTCAAAGTTTGGCATAGATGAAAGGATGCACAAAGTTCATAGTGTTATAGATTATCATTTTAATTCAAATTTTGATATATTACACTATTTCTAGAGCCAAAGTGGTTAAAATTATTAATTTTGTTTAGATATGGAACATATATTTATAAATACAAACACATTTATAGGAATAAAAGTTATAAGTTTTTAGATATTTATATATTGAAATATATTTTTGGGACATAAATAGACATTTTATAGGAACACAAGTTTTAGTTTTTAGATTTTTTAAGATTTAGGACAAGTGAGATATATACACATAACATTATATATCATTTTGGAACTGATTGGATTAAATTTTTGTGCATGGTTATTTTCATGCACATACACACTATTATACATTTCTATTTTTGGGATCAATGGTACCTAAAATTTTTGAGGCAAGGACATTGTTCATGCACATACACAATATTATACATTTCTATTTTTGAATTCCGTATGAAGTAGTTGGTTTAGTAAAAATAATAATATATTACTAGTTAAATGCCTTAAAAGGCATAGGAACTAATCCATGAAACTAATGTATGTTTCTCATCTTTCATATTCAAGTTCAAGATTAGTTACATGAGTAGTGTGGTTCAGATAATTCACCCTCAACAACAAATGAAATACTCCCTTTTCAATGATGGTTATGGAATTTATATTACCAACCCATGACCGTATTTTAGAACATAAATTTTGGAATGATCACCCCTAATTCTCCAAATGCTTAAATAAGGGATCATAGTTCTCGTTTGATTTGAGAAGGAAGCATTGTCTCCAATGGCACATCTTAGGGTGACATGGTTCACTCACTTAAATGTGTATTCCTTCCTTGTTATTTGAGTTTAAAAAATTTAAATTTTACTTTCATGCATGGACATTTCTTGTTATATAGTCATTCATGTTGAGTTGAGAAAGTTGCATATTCAGAGCCTCCTCCCAAGTACTAAGTGTGTTATATAGACTTAGGTATATATATTTATTATTTTACTATATAATTTCATTCATTTAAATACTAAAAAGTGGGGGATTTTAGATACTAAATTTTTTTATTGTATACTTTAAAATTTAATTTTGGACCTACCTTCAAATTACATTATTTATATGTATACCTATGGCTCCTATTTTCCTTTATCTCATGTCTACATTATTCTCATGGGTCTAACCTTCCCAATTTTATATTAATAACCTAAAATAATGACAAAATTGGTGTCTAACCTATCTAAAATACTACTCAAACTATCTCTACATCAGAAGTATAGTATCCATATGTCTTATATGAATCTATCAGACTCAGATTATTTCACAATGTTAGACTCTTCCAAACCTAATGGGATCACCTTGTGCCAAATGATGGTTACTTTTTGGATTCAAAATCATACTATGGGTTGACCTATAAGTTTTCCATTTTAGTTTAATGATAAAACCCCCAAATATTACCATAAAAATAAAAAAATAAGTGTACGTCTACTCCATACATAGTAAGTATATATCATTCACAAAAATTCATTTACACATTCCTTCAAATTTAGTAATTACTTACAAGGAAAAAATCCTAGACAAGTCTAAATAACCTCAAAGTAAACTCAAAATTTCAATTTTATAAGTGTGAAAATCTAGATTACAAGTTACATTAATTGAAGGAACACTATTCCACACATACACTTAACAAGGAGAATGATATGTAGTTTGAATTTTCTCTTCTAAGTATTAGAAACATATGCAATGTTTAACCATTCATTAGGGAGTGGTTGAGTTGAGAGAAATGCATATTGATTCTCCTTTTAAAGGTATAAACTTAGTATTGAAAGTGAAATTAGGATTTGAAATAGAAAGATAGAGGTTTTTATAATTATGTCCACAATTAAATCACACATAAATGATTTTAAAGTAGGTGCAATGGATTTTATTTAAATAAAGAAGAAAAAACCAAATATAAGAATATTCTAGTGTCATTTTTTACCATATAGTATCTAATTATTCTACCCCCATGTATCCAAAAACTTAGTACGTAATGTGAGAAAATCTTGACCTAGCATTATGTGTTTTATTCCACTTGTATTTAGTCACAAACCTAAAAATTATAGTAATTTCCAATCATATCATTCCCTTATGTATTTTATATTTATAATAAGTACAGTTATCAAAATATGATTATGTATTTTACATTCACATTTATGTTTTTAATATTTCATATAATTTGAATTAGTTCAAATTTATATATTATTAAGTTCACATAATAAGAAAAAGGTAGGACACCAAGAAGGTGAATAGTGAACATGCATAGAGATTTGTATATTAACTTTAATATATTTTTTTAAAACAAATAAACCTATAAAATAGGTGCCAATATACCTAATTTAAAATTGAGAAAGCTTATAGTGATTAATATCTAATTTTAAATTGAAAAATTTTATAGTGATTAACATCTCAATTTGTAATGACACATCATGAGCTTCAAAAGACATAAATAACATAAAGGATTAATAGTCAATATGGAAATAAGATACTACATAATTTAGGTAATAAATACTAAACTAGAGCCTATAAATTATGGTCCTAATATGTAAGCTCTATATCCATCACACATAGTCTTAAAATATGTATAGAGATTAGAGGAAGACATATTATCATCATATATAACTTGCAGTCCATCACAATGTACAAGACACATAAATTAGAGAATGTCCAATCATCTTATAGAGATGAATGAATGATTATGGGAAACATCAAGTTATTTATGTGTTCCTACTCCTTAGCCATCTTAAATTCAGGTTATTATTATAGTTCTAATAAGAATGAATAACTTTCATCAGGGCAAATTTAATTATTCATCTATGTTTATTATGTGAATTCTATATCTTTCACCACATGCAAGGATTATATCAGATCTTAATGTTTAGATAAAAATAGATATAATAATGTCTTTATGACTATTTATTCCATCACATTTAAGGATAAAATTAGATGTTATTATGCATAGGAAAATTACTATATTAATGTGTTATTAAAAAAATTATTTAACATTAACATGAGCATTATTACACACATACACTTAACAGGGAGAATTTTTTATTGTTTGAATTTTATTTATGAAGTATTAGATATGTATATAGTGTTCAACTATTCAATATGTAGTGGATGGGGTTAGATAAAGCCCCAATTATTATCCTTTTTAAGGTCTAAACTTAGTGTTGAAAGATAAATTAGTATTTTAAATAGGAGACATGTTTCTATAATTACGTACATAATTAAATGGTAATATCACACACAAATATGATATTAAAGCAAGTGTAGTGGATTTTATTGAAACATAGAATCAAAAACTAATAAAATAATCTTAGGTTGCATATTCTCATGTCATTTTATACCTTATTGTGTCTAATGATTCTATCCAAATATATCGAGAAACTCATTTTATGATCTAAAAAAATCTTGACATATCTTTATGTGTTTTATTCCACTTACATTTAGTTTCAAACCTAAAAGTTATATTAACTTCCATGTATATCTTTCCATTAGGTATTTTATATTTATAATAGGTAAAATTGTAAAAATATGATTATGTAATGTACATTCACATTTGTTTTTATTGTTATATTTCATATAATATGAATTATTTCAAAGTTATATTTTATTAAATTCACCTAATAAGAATAAGGTAAAACACCAAGAAGGGTAATAGGGAACATGCACAAAGAGTTGTATAATAGATTTAATTTATATTTATAAAAGAAAAAAAAACCTATTAAATATGTGCCTATATACCCCATTTTAAATTGATAAAGTTTATAGTGATTAACATCTCAATTTTTAATGACACTTCATGAGACTCATAATACATAAATACCAGCAAATATTTATAATTAATATGTAAATAAGATAATTCATAATTTAAGCAGTAAATACTAAATGAGAGCCTACAACTTATATTCCTACTACATAATCTCGATAGCCATCACATGTAGTCTTAAAATATGTATAGAGACTAGATAAAGTTATACAATATATCATAGAAAACATAAATTAAAGAATATCCAATGATATCATAGAGATGAATGAATGATTTCAAGAAACATCAAGTTATTTATGTGTTCATACTCCATAAACATATTACATCCAAGCTATTAATATAATGCCACCAATTATTTAAGAGCTTTAATTAGGGAAAATTCAATTTTTCATTTATGTTTATCAACACTTGATAAGAATCATGATTATATCACATTAAACCTCAGAGGTCAAACTATTACTATTTCAAGAGATGAAAAATATTTAGATAAAAAATTGAAATATATACATTTATTAAACTCAGTCAAAAATATATAATTATATAGAAAAAGGTGCAATATTTTAGTTTTTTTAATCAATATCCATATATAAGGTTTTCTTATGAGATAGAACTAGAAGCTAAGTATAACATTATGATTGTTAAAGTTAACCAATTTAATCTAAGAAAAAAATTTCTTATTTTGAATTATCAAGTGCATTATAAGGGAACATCACATTGAATGGATATTTCACTAGCATGCACATAAGGATATAGTAATAAATATTTTAAAAATAAATAAAAAAAGAAAATTATCCCAGAAAGCTCAAAATCATTACCTAAGCATGACATGTTTTACTAGTTTATATTATCCAATTATGTTTTTTTATCACATGTTTACTAGATTAAATATAATTTTTCCTATTCACATTAATTTCATGATATATATTAGTGAGATGCATTATATACAAGATACATGTGATACATGGATGCATATATGTATGAAAATTGTAAACCTAGGGGTCATGTTAATGATGGGGGCATATCATTCCACAAGTTAATTTTATACGAGTTATATATCTATATGAAATTCTCATTTATCATGTCAAGATATATTGAATAATTACATGTCTTTATCTTGCTTATATTATTTTTAGTGATACATTTAATGGATATGCTACTTTACTATCCTTGACATTAACATAGATTGATAGTGTTCAATATTTTCACTTGTTATTTGCTTCATTGATATTGTTTTATTTTTTATATATTATTCATTGATTTTTCTTCACTTTGATTTCTTTAGTATATAGCATTTTTTATAATGAATGTATTGTTGTGTCTCTTTATATATCCCTGGGATTCCATTCATGGTTGTTTCTTGATTGATTTTTCACTATGTGACTCTTTTTTGGGAGCTTACTTTATTTTAAAACTCTTATTCATTGAGTTTTTAACTCCATGACTTATCTTGTTTTGTCACCTTCCATTTATTTACATTATGTAGAACTTATATTTTCATGACATTGAGTCCTATTACATGTCTTCTATTATGTGCATCATGGACATAACATTATGTGTTTATGAGTGGATGAATATAAGATTTTATAATGATATTGTAAAATATTATAAGTTTAAATATCTTGTGTAATGATACATATCACACACTTTTCACATTTTTGTGTGGTTCCATGATTCATATCATGCATCTTTGTGTGTATTTAATTATTTTATGCTTATATAGGTGATGGTCACTATTGTATGCCATATATATATATATATATATATATATAGAGAGAGAGAGAGAGACATATTCCTTGAACTTCATGTTTCATATAGAATTTTATGATCTATTCATTACCATAGTGAAATATTATCCACATGTTATCACATATTTATAAATGATTATATATTTATACATAACATGATGGAGTTAATTATTTTCTTTTGAGATGATTAATTTTAAAGATACATCCATCACTTTAAAAGGGGGAATATTAGTTTTATTTTAATAGAGACTCAACCCTTCATGTAAAAAAAATTCAAATTTTGGCATAGATGAAAGGATTCACAAAGTTCAAAGTGTTTTAGATTATCTTTTTAATTCAGATTTTGACATAGATTACAATATTTTCAGAGTGAAAGTGGTTAAAATTATTAATTTGGTTCAGATATAGAACATATATTTATAAAAAAAAAACACATTTATAAGGATAAAAGTTATAAATTTTTAGATATTTATATATTTAAATTTATTTTTGGGACATAAACAAACATTTTAGAGGAACACAAGTTACAAGTTTTTATATTTTTAAAGATTTAGGACAAATAAGACATAAATTCATAGCATTATATATCATGTTGGCGCTAAATGGATTAAATTTTGGGGCATGGTCATTTTTCATGCACATACACACTATTATATATTTATATTTTTGGCATTAATGGTACCTAGAAATTTTGGGGCGTGGGCATTGTTCATGCACATATACACTATTATACATTTCTATTTTTGAAGTCTATATGATTTGGTTTAGTAAAACTAATAATATAGTACTATTTAAATGCCTTAAAAGGCACATGAATTAATCCATAAACCTAATGTATGTTTCTCACCTTTCATATTCAAGTTCAAGATTAGCTACATGAGTAGTGTGGTTGAGATAATGCACCCTCAACAACATATGAAATACACCCTTTTCAATGAGGGTTATTAAATTTCTATTACCAACCCATGACCTTATTATAGTACATAAATTGGGGAATGATCACCCCCAATTCTCCAAATTCTTCAATAAGGGATCATATTTCTTTTATGATTTGAGAAAGAAGCCTTGTCTCCAATGGCACATCTTAGGGTGACATGGTTCACTCACTTAAAAGTGTATTATTTACTTGTTATTTAAGTTTAAAATTTTAAAATTTCATTTAAAATTTTGGATTTCATGCATGGACATTGATTTTTATATATTCAATCATGTTTAATTGAGAAATTCACACATTCATAGCCTTATCCCAAGTACTAAGTGTGTTATGCAGACTTAGGTATATATATTTATTGTTTTACTCTATAATTTAAATTTTATGGATCTTATTTTACCTTATCTCATGTCTACATTATTTTTATGGGTCTAACCTTCCAAATTTTATATTATCCACCTAAACTAATTACAAACTTGATGTCTAACCTATCTAAAATAATACTCAAACTATCAATAGATCATAAGAATAATATTCATATGTTTTATATGAATCTATCAGACTCAGATTGTTCCATCATGTTAGACTCTTCCAAACCTAAGGGGATCATCTCATGCCAAATAATGGTTACATTTTGGATTCAAAATCATCCTATGGGTTGACCTATATATTTTTCATGTCAGTAAAATGATAAAGCACCCAAATATTACCATATAAATAAAAAAATAGGTGTAATCCTATTCCATACATAGTAGGAATATATCATTCACAAAATTTCATTTACACATTCCTTCAAATTTAGTAATTAGTTACAAGGAAAAAATCCTATCCAAGTCTAAATAACCTCAAAGTAAACTCAAAATTTTCATTTTCCAAGTGTGAAAATCTAGATTACAAGTTTCATTCATTGAAGGAACACTATTCCACACATACACTTAATAGGGAGAGTGGTATGTAGTTTGAATTTTCTTTTCTAAGTATTATATACATATGTAGTTTTTAACCATTCATTAGGGAGTGGTTGGGGTGAGAAAAAACCATAGTTATTCTTCTTTTTTAATCTATAAACTTAGTGTTAAAAGTGGAAATAGGATTTGAAATAAAAGTATATAGGTTTTTTATAATTATGTCCATATTTAAATTGTAAAATCACACACAGATGATATTAAATCAGGTGCAATGGATTTTATTGAAATAGAGAAGCAAAAACTAATCATAAGAAAATTATAGGTTGTATATTATAGTGTCATTTATTACCATCTAGTGTTTAATTATTATATGCCTATG
Source organism: Torreya grandis (assembly GCA_037957365.1). Lineage (NCBI taxonomy): Eukaryota > Viridiplantae > Streptophyta > Pinopsida > Cupressales > Taxaceae > Torreya > Torreya grandis. The sequence goes on from JARHVA010002693.1 coordinate 1,804,513, forward strand.
TATTTAGAAACTCAATACCTATTCTGAGAAACTCTTGGCCTAGCATTATGTGTTTTATTCCACTTACATTTAGTCGCAAACCTCAAAATTATAGTAATTTCCAAGTATATCATTCCATTATGTATTTTATATTTATAATAAGTACAATTGTCAATATATGATTATGTATTTTATGTTCACATTTGTTTTTTTTATATTTCATATAATTTGAACTAGTTCAAAGTTGTATATTATTAAGTTCACATAATAAGAATAAGGTAGAACACCAAGAAGGGGAATAGTGAACATACATAGAGATTTGTCTAATAAGTTTAATATATTTTTTTACAACAAACAAACTTATAAAATAGGTGCCAATATATATAATTTAAAATTAAGAAAGTTTATAGTGATTAACATCTCAATTTATAATGACACATCATGAGATTCACAATACATAAATACCAAAAAGGATTAACATTCAATATGTAAATAAGATACTACATAAATTATGTAATGAATACTTAACTAGAGCTTAAAAATTATAGTCCTAATATGCAATCTCTATATCCATCATATGTATTCTTAAAATATGGATAGAGATTTGAGGAAGACATACTATCATCATATATAATTATAAGTCTATCACAATGTACAAGACACATAAATTAAAGAATATCCAATCATCTTATAGAGATGAATGAATGATTCTTAGAAATATTAAGTTATTTGTGTTCATATTCCTTAACCATCTTACATTCAGGCTATTATTATAATTTCACTAATGAATGAATAACTTTCATTAGGGTGAGTTCAACTATTCATCTATGTTTAATATGTGAAGTGTATGTATTCCACCACATGCAAAGATTAAATCAGATCTTAGTGTTTAGATAAAAATAGATATAATAATGTACTTAAGAGAATTTATTCCATCACATTTAAGGATCAAATTAGATATTATTGTGTATAAGAAAACAACTATAGTAATGTGTTATTAAAATAATTATTTAACATTAACATGAGCATTATTACACACATATACTTAATAGAGAGAATTGTATGTAGTTTGAATTTTATCTCTAAAATATTAGATATGTATGCAGTGTTCAACTATTCAATATGGAGTGGATGGGGTCAGATAAATCCACAATTATTATCCTTTTTAAGGTCTAAACTTAGTGCTGAAAGTGAACTTAGTATTCTAAAAAAATGGAAACATTATTCTATAACTACATGCATAATTAAATTGTAAGATCACACACAAATATGATATTAAAGTAGGTGTAGTGGATTTTATTGAAACATAGAATCAAAAACTAATCATAAGAATTTTAGGTTGCATATTCTTGTGTCAATTGATAACTTATAGTGTTTGATTATTCTATCCCAATGTATCTAGAAACTTAGTTCCTAATCTAAAAATCTTTTGACATAGCTTTATGTGTTTTATTCTACCTACATTTAGTTTCAAACCTAAAAAGTATAGTAACTTCCAAGTATATCATTCCATTAGGTATTATATATTTATAATAAGAAAAATTGTCAAAATATAATTATGGATTTTAGATTCGCATTTGTGTTTATTTTTATATTTCATATAATATGAATTAGTTCAAAGTTATATATTATTAAATTTACATAATAAGAATAAGGTAAAACATCAAGAAGGGGAATAGTGAACATGCATAGAGAGTTTTATAATAAATTTTTTATATTTTATATTTTAAAAATAAATAAACCTATTAAATATGTGTCTATATACCCCATTTTCAATTAATAAAGTTTATAGTGATTAACATCTCAATTTTTAATGATAGTTCATTAGATTCATAATACATAAATGCCAAAATATATTGATATTCAATATGTAAATAAGATAATACATAACTTATGCAGTAAATACTAAATGAGAGCCTACAAATTATATTGCTACTACATATTATTGATAGCCATCACATGTAGTCTTAAAATATGAATAGAGACTAGATAAAGTCATATTATATATCAAATAAAACTTTAAGTCCATTATGATTTATAAAAAACGTAAATTAAAGAATATCCAATGATATCATATAGATTCATGAATGATTCTGGGAAACCTCGAGTTACTTATGTATTCCAGGATATTAATATAATGGCACCAATAATGAATAGCTTTAATTAGGGAAAATTCTATTCTTCATTTTGTTTATCATGTGAAGACTATTCACTGCATGCAATGATCAAATTAGAATTTAGTGTGTAAATAAAAATAACTATAATAATATGCTTAAGATTATTTATTCCATTACATTTAAGAATAAAATTAGATATTATTGTAAAAAAAAAATACTATAGTAATGTGTTCTTAAAATAATAATTTAACATTTATTTCTATAGATTCAAGACCAAGTTTGTGGTGTCTAATATGGATTTTATTATTGAAATAAATTTAATTTAAGTAAACTACATAACTGATAGATAAAATTTCATAGAACATAATCAAATAATATTAAATGTTATTTTGTAATAACTAATATAAATATTATTATTACAAAAAAGAGAATTTAAGTAATCTACATAACTAGTAAAAACAAATTATAACATAATCAATAAATATTAAAGAATATCTCCAAATTCTTTAAACATTTGAATATACTCCTTAATAATAATAAAATCTTTATTAGTTATTACAAAATAAAAACAAATTATAACATAATCAATGAATATAAAAGAATATTTCCAAAAAATTTAAACTTTTGAATATAATCCTTAATAATAATATAAATTTAATTTGATAATAAAATTATATGATCATTCTTTATGCATTCATTTAATCAAAATCTTTTTATAATAATCTTTTAAAAATTATGAGATAATTATGATACGTTAATGTTTCCAAATCATATTAATATATTAGAAATCATTATAAACATATACTTATTATTCTATATAATATATTATTCATACCTTAATACTTCATTAGCATGTTATCATTGAGCCACTTAGGTAAGAAAAGGAACATTATTTTTTTTTGGCTTAGATCATAATCTTAAGATTTTAAAATTGAACAAGGTAAATTATATGGGGTAAGCTACTTAGGCAAATTATAACCTTATATCCACTCTGTCCATTTTAGAGGTGAGATATGGTAAATATATGGTTGTTTTTATATAGACAAGGTTGTTATATTAGCAAGGGTTGGGTAGTCACTAAAATTTTTCTCATCGTTTATCTATTCTAATTCATATAGAATTTGAAATGATATTTGAATGGACATCATATAATCAAAAAAATAAAATCTTTTTTAAAAAACTATTTTTTATAACAAAATCTATGAGTGGACATCATATAATCAAAAAAATAAAATCTTTTTTAAAAAATTATTTTTTATAACAAAATCTATGATTGAATCAATAAACATATTAATGTGTTTATATACACTAATATACATATATAATTTCACCCTTACTAAAAATCTGATGAAATATAAATACATATATACACACAAAAATAGAAGAAAAGATATAAAAATACCATTCTTATATTTTCCAATGATATTGAAATTTAAATAAAAATATCTAAATTGAACCATACCATTCTTATTTTCCACTTCTCATTTTGTCCCCCAAATTTATTGTGCTTATTTCGTTAGTCACACCCAATTTTATAGTTTTTTCGATCTCAAATGGCTATTAATTTTTTTTTAAAAGGTGAAAATAAAGTTCAGAAGCCTTTCGTCGCTGTAAAGTTAAATGATAAATTTTATCCCATAAATTAGAAAAAAAAAACAAACAAACGTGCAGCTTTTATCAAATCATTGTTTCTACATGAGAAGATCAAATCCAAAAATGGTCAACCATAGTAAGTAATGATGAGAAAAGAAATTGAAACTAGTCATTTCAAAAACACTAATCGCCATTGTCCATTAAGCATATAAAACAAAGTTTTGGAAATAAAATATATTATAATCTATTTAATATTTGGTCAAGTTCGTGATCCAAGTAAAATCCAAGATCATTTTAAGTTGTTCATATATGCTACTTAATACTATTCATAGTCCTTAGGTTTTCTCCAAAAATGACCATATAAAGGTTACATATTTGAACAAGGAGATAATCCAAGGGTCTTGTAATATATTAAGATAATCGCAAGGTTAGCTATTAATATTAATATTAAAAAAATTTTAAAATGTTATAATTTAATTGTTTAGCATAACTTTTATATTTTAGTATAATGCTTAATATTATATTTTGATATAAGATTTATGAATTATAATATGTTTAATATATTTATTTTAGAAGGATCTTTTAATGAATATTATCTTATTTAATAGTTAAGTGTAAGATAACAATTATTAGATTCAAATCATAGATATATAATAAGAGTAAAATTTTCATGTCAATTTATAATACCAAGTATGAACTCAAAGTATATATAAAATAAGATCATAAAATACATGTAAAATCAAAGAATTAAATAAAAATATATTAATAATCAGTGAAATATAATACTCATAAGGTTGTTTAATGTAATTAATATAAAAAATCAACACATATATGAGTGTCAACTAGTTGATATACATGTTGATTATAAAGTTTTGATTGATATTGGTGTTAAAGGTATTTGTTTGATGACATTTTTCTATCCATTTAATTACTCATAATGTCAATGTGAAAAGTCTGCACAAATAGACTAGTCTCAACCAAAAGTACAATATGAATAATCCATCATAACAAGGTAATAAATATATATTCAAACAAGCATAACTATAAAATGAAAGAGATCAAAGAACACAACATGATTCATAATCAAATGCTTTAAAGGGTGAAAATACAAATGATATATCCTTCCCAAGTAGAATATAAGTGTCAATTCTGAATTCATTTTCAAAATTTTAGGTGTATATTTAAATACACATCTTTCTATCATGTGCACTGAGTAGTGCATCCACCTCACTCTCCCTAATGATATTATCATTTTACTAAGGGAACATGTGATAAAATAGTACACAATCACAAAAAAAAAATGAGTGGATAAGGTGGGTTAAGTTATCAAAATAATATGATATTAATAAATAAAATAAACTTAAATCCATTTAATATTAATTAGTTAAAAGTGTAAAATTGTAAGCAATGAATTCCATCTAAATAATCAACATTACTCTAACAATATGATAAAATTCATAATAGTCAATATATAATATTAATCATAATATAATAGTATAAATAAAAATAATGATTAAATATAACAAATCACATGTTAGTAGATAAATCATATGTTAGTATATAAATTATTTATCTATATCATTGATAAAAGCATTTAATTCACTAATCAAATATTAAATTTTAAAATTAAATGTATTAATCACTTCTATTTATGGTATTGTAGAAAATGGAATGTGACATATATATTATCCCATAAAATTTATGTCATAAAAGGAAATGTGTTTATATTTCATATGTTCCTCATTTCTTAGAAACTTGATGAAGTTATAAATAAATAACAAAGATTGGATACTTTCATGAAAATAGTGGTGGCACAAATCATATATATGACGCATCATATCATAGCATATTATCTTACCAAACTTCAAAGGACCTTTATCTCTACTCTATGGCCAAATGTGGAGATTAAGATTTAACCAAGATAGGAATTTGCCAATAGTTTGATCGCATATTTTTAGATTTAAATTTTGAATTTTTTTTCCTTTTGAAGTTTGATTTATATATTTTAATATTGATTTTTATTTAATATTTTTTATTTTCATTATTTTTTTTATTTTTTTAGTTTTCTTTCTTCTATATAAATTTAAAAAATTATTTAATGAGTTTTTAAGATTTTGATGTTGGAAAAAAAAATTACCCATCACAAGGGAAATAAATCTAACAACATGAAGGCTAGGTAAATGTTTCACTAAATTTTGTCTATTTTAAGTTTAAAAGAAAATAGAAAAAAAGATGGGGATAAGTGATTAGAATGAACCCAAATTTGGTTTGCACACTGTATCTAGACATTGTGAGCACTCCTCTTTGCCTGGGGAGGACTACCTATAAATAAGAAAGCACTACCACAAGATGTTTGTTAATAAATAAATGAGTGGGATGCTAAACTACGCACTTGTTCCAAGAAGTGTGAAACTTCCCTAGAGATGATAATCTACTTTTGAGAGGTAAAAGAATACTAAATAACTAAAAGAGAGGTAAATAGAGAGTAAAAGAGAGATAAAATTACCATTTTTAAAAACTGGTTCATAGTAGATAATGATAGGGTATAGGTGATGTGCTTTGTTGGTGCTTTAGAAGTTGTCTAGGTAGGTTTTGAAGAGACTAGGGAATTAATAGTCATCGACATCAATAGGAGTGTAATCAATACCAGTTAGGCTTTCGATGTCAGTAGTGAGGTGACTAATGTCAGTTAGGTTGTCGAGGTCAATAGGGAGGTGATCAATGTTAGTTAGGTTGTCAAGGTTGGTAGGGGAAATAATTGTTTGGGAGGTTGCAAAAGGCTTTTCTAGGTCTGGGAAATGGTTTGGATTAGGTCAGAGAGGTTGAGAGAGTTAGGAGAGGGAGTTTATGGCTTGGTTAAGTTTGGTCAGATGTTTGGTATGCATGTAAGGGGAAACAAGCAAGGAAGCTTTGTAACTCCCTCATGGGGGTACAATCAAAAGTATGTAAAGTAGTGTAGGGTATATATAAAGAAATATAAGAATAAATATTTAAATGACCTATAGTATTAGTGATATACTTAGTTTTGGCAGTCGCTGAATGATAAGTGTTAGGTTGATAATCCCTATTAGGGAGTTTCAACATGAGTGCCTAAACAGAGAGAACAAGCAGGTGCTTTTGGTCCTCAAAAGCTTAGTTATTGATGATGATTGACTTATGTAGGGTGATTGTAAGTTTGAAGGTCAAAAATAGAATGTTGAGAGCCTGAACGAGAGTAAGAATTGATTTTCTTAATTTTTATTGACCTGAACTATAGGTTGGAGTTTAGCTTATATTGTCAACATCGATGATCCCACTAATGTTGACCAGTATCTCATCAATGTCAGTTGTGAGTTGATCGATGTTGGTGGCCCTGAAATAAGTAAACATTTCTATTCTTGGCCTAGTTTTTATTATTGTGTATGCCAAGTGTGACACCCATTATAAAATGGTAAAAATAAGAGGTTAGGAAGGAAATAGTTATTTAGGAATTTAGTCTGGGAGTGGGAATAAGTCTTGGGTAGTTAGGATGGGGGACCAGGTCTTGAGGTAACTCATCAAGGGAGAAATAGTCATAGGGTGAGGTGGCCAAGTAAGGTGGTAATAGGGGTTTTTAATTAACTTAATTAAGTATTTTAAATTAACTAAATGTGTGAGGGGTAAAAGTATAGGTTAAGGAGATTAATTGTTATTATTAAATTGGGCTTAGGGGGGTTTCAACACAGAGAGTTATACACATGTGTATGACATAATTTTGGTGTCTACATTTTCTCATTTTTGTCTTATAATTTGTACCAACATATTGTAAGACAAAAACATGAGTTAGATGCTCCAAGTATTAGATGAGGTATCCCTCCTCAAAATAGGAATCAATGAAGGAGAACTAAAATCAATTACCAGTTTGATAGAAAGGTAATTGGGTGAATGGTGGAGAATTGAGCATCACTTTGTATAATGAGCTATAGGTGACAACGTTAAGAATAGGCAAGGTTAAGGAGGACTCAAATAAAAGTAAAAAAAGAATAGTTTGTAAGTGATAACTAAAATGTTAAATCAATTAAATTTGTAGTTCCAATGGTCAATGTATCCCAGGTTTCCAAGGTAGGAAGTGCCCCTATGAAACACAAAAGGGTTAAAGGGGATAGGCAAGCTTGGTTTCCATCTACAACACCTAAAATACATACATGTGCATAATAGCCAACTATAACAAAATAGCCTAAGCAGTCAAGACAAGCAATGCACACCTAGTGTAAAAGGGTTAATGAGCAAGGAAATATTTGTGATCTCCAAGCATAGTCATTAAGGGTGAAGATTTGAGTGATCTTTAATGTCATTTTGTTGTGTTTGGGGGAGATATATATGATATCCAATTTCCCCAATGTATGGGTAAGGTTGTGCAAAGTTGGGTGTTTTTGTGTTGGAAAATATGATTAGAAAGGTGTCGACATCGGTAATATGTGTTGATATCGATAAGATAAAGTATCGATGTCGGCATATATAGGATAATATTGTTGGTGTCAATAAGCATAAGCACTGATGTCAGTAGGTTAGGTCAAGACTATCGATGTCGATGGCTAACCAAACTTGACAAAAGGGGGTTTGGTGGCCGACCAAACACATTTACAACTTTGTGATTGGAGAGAGTAAATAAGACTTTGAGAGCAATTTGAGATGGTAGCATAAGGAGGGGACCCTGTAGGAGGTGCATGACCATAGGAGCCAACAGTGTCGACTAGGAGGAGATGATGAGGTGAGGTAAGAGCCCAAACTACTTTGATTTTATTTTTTCAAGTTTTAATTTAAATAAGAGGTAGATTTTTAGAAAATAGGATTAGGGGGTAGAAAATAGGTAGGGTAGGTGTAGGATAAGTTAGGGGGATTTGGGGTTAGTTTTTAAGGGGAAATGGGTAGGTTGGGTTTGGATTGTTTAGCCTTAGGGTCAAACCAATCATCAATATTGACCAACACAACACTAAGGTTGGTAGTATGCTACTGACATCATCCATTACATAGGTTGATAAAGCACTAATGTCAACATTAATGTTGACATTAACTACTATTCAAAATTAACAAACAAGAGAAAGGGTAAGTTTTTGATCTTCAATGGGAGTAGTCAACTAGCCTAATGGCCAAGCTAACCTCAAAAGACCCTATGTCATCTGAGTGCTACCTACATAGCCTAGTTTAGGGCCTCAGGCTAATGTAGTTCTCCTAGAACCTAGGAAAAAGATCTAAAAAAGGTGTGTTTGAGGGAAAAAGGTAAAATAAGATAGTTGAGAGATCTAGGTCTTAAAAGTCAGGTCATAGTGTCAAAAGTCAAGAATATATGCAGTGAGTCTTAGAGTTGTAATAGGTAGGTAGGCCTAGGGTAGAGAGAGAGGTAGCAAAGCCTAGGGTAGTTAGTAGGGTGAGTATATGGCTGAGATAACTCTAGAAGACCCCATGTGGATTGAGTGCTACATACATAGCATGATTTAGGGCCTTAAATCAATGTAGTTCTCCCAATGAGAAGGGAAAAAGGTGGTGAGGGAGTAGATTAAAAGGGATGTGACTTGATTCGTGTGTGTATGAATATAGGTGAGGATGGATATTATACTAAGAGATTATCTACCAAGGTTATTGACATGCATGAGGAGAGATATTACTCCAGATGAGTGGATCATATGGTAGTTGTCAGTTTAGGAAGAGTGTCATGATATTTTCATGTCACATGGGATGTGTCACTGATGATAGCATTTATTAAGAGGTGGGATAATGCCAACAACACCTTCCATCTATTAATTGGAGAGTTGATAGTCACATAGGAGGATGTCTATAGGATTTTGTGGCTGCCACTCTAGGGTGAGGATATTTTCATATGCTCAAGAGAGGAGCATGATATACATATGCTTAGTTTATATGGGGAGCATGTCAGTAAGGTGACCTACCACTTTGTGAGTTTTGTAAATGAGCCACTCTACATCACTAATGAGGAGTAACATTATTTGAGCACCATAATGATGATTGAGATCATGGTTTATGCATTACCCAATGCAGATGGAAGGAGATTTTTTATTTCTCTGACTAGTGTACTTACACAGATGATAAAGTAATGGACCATTTTCGCTTGGGGTCCAATATTTTTAACATAGTTATACAGAGAGCTATGGGTTTTAAGGTTATGTTAGTGATACAGTTTATGTGTCAACCATATCCTACATTGTTGAGCATATGAGTGCATCATGGTGACAACCAATGGGGCTACCTACCACTACCCTAGCTAGCTTTAGGGTTGGATTTAAATGGTGGAGAGATGGGATGAGATAGACCTATGTGGATGGTATCATGTGAGACATTACCTATTATAGGTATATAATTGAGGACTTGATACCTATAGATATCATGTGGAGACTATATCTAACATATCTAATTTTTAAAGGGTATGCAAAGTAACTAATTGGGTTGTGGAGCTCATTATGGGTCAGGGGGAGATGGGATAGTGAGCTCAAGATGGTACCCATGGCATGAATTAGGAGATGGTTTGGGCTATTTTAATATATTATGCCTACCTTCCATCGATATAGGAGGGATGACATAGAGGCATCTTTACCATTATCCTAGGAGACTGATGGGCTAGATTTTGAGGAGCTGCCAGTAGGGCTAGGTGTTGGAGACCTAGTGTGTATAGCTGCATATACAACTTGGTGGGTAGGGTTACATTTGGTGGTAGAGGTCAAGAGGCCACCAATAGACTTACAGTGGTTAAGGAGAGAGATGTAGTGTTATAGGCATGAGATACAATAGTATAGGATTGGGATGTAGTGGTATAGATTCAAGAGATGGCTCAGGTAGAGGTTTTAGCCTTACAAGGGCAAGTGGTGATGTTGCAAGGTCAGATTAGGGATATGTAGGGTTAATGTGTAGCACCACAAGGCTAGATGACTATTTTATAGGGTCAAGTGATTGTAGTGATGGTAGAGAGAGATAGTCTGAGAGCAGCAGTAGGCCAAGCCACTCCACCTCCACCACCACCATAGGGACTAGTATAGGTTGGGCCATCATTAGGTGGCATGGTTCATCCATAGACTATATCAATGGTGAGGTGTTTGAATATCTTAGATGATATTTCTTAATATGAGAGGGTGATTAGATAGTTGTCACATATATAGAGATATTTAGAATTTAGAGAGCAGGAGAGGTTGATGCCATGTGTGATAGCTTCTAGCTCATGTCAACATAGATGAATAGAGAGTGGTGATGATACTGCATCCTCATGACCTTAGGGAGAGCATCAAGGACCCTGAGTATCAGTGCTTTCTAGTGTTTGTGTATATATGTGATATGTATACTGACTTGCGAGTTGAAGATGTCAGATGTACATTTTGAGAGAGATTTATGATGTTATGATGATGTAGATGATGAACATGTATTTGATCACATATGATATATATGAGATGTTCATTTATTTCCATCTTTTTAGTTTAGATGCTTCACTTATGATTATGATGTTTATATGAATGATGTTTATTTTATGCTTATGTTAAATTGGATGTTAATGTTGATCATGTTATATGAGTTAGACTAGCCCTTACCATATATGTGATGGTATATGCATAGCTAATTGGTTAGTTTCATCCAACCATTTTTCCATATTTGTGATGGTATATGCAAAAAATAAATATGTTGGTTATGTTAGTTTATTTCAACATTTTTCCATATTTGTGATGGTGTATGTGTAAAATAAATAGGTTGGTTAGGTTAGTTTATTTCAATATTTTTCTATATTTATGATGGTATATGCGTAAAATAAATAGGTTGGTTAGGTTAATGTTGGTATGGCATTATTTCTACATCTCAAATAGAGATATTGACATGTGATGTGGATGGAAAAATAAAAGGTAGAATGCTTGTGCATTGGCAAAGACCATAATTTAGCACATAAATAGGCTCAAGAAAATGATCTTCTTTCATGCATTATATCTTTGAACCATTGTGTTTATTAAATAAGCATCATGTTTACCTCATGTTAAGTGAGATTCATATCCCCTTGAAAGAGTACGAGGGGAAAAAAGGGAGAATGAGGAAAAATGTTTAGATAACACAACCTACCAAGTAGAAATGATATGTCCCTTTTGTGGGTGATCCAAGAGCTAATATATGTAATTCTATAACTTAATTTTTTTTGGTAAGATGATCAATGTGAGAAGTATACAATGGGATTTTATATATGTTAAGGTCATGCAAAGAGGTGAAGAGACCTTTGTATTTGTTTTTCCCTTTGAGAACAAATCTTGGCTAGCCATCCTTCAAGGGAGTGGTCTAAGCATTTGTTTTAATATTAAATAGATTCCATTCAAGGGAGTAGTCTATTGATAATAGTAGAGGGAAGTTACGTAACTATCCTTCAAAGGAGAAATCTACATTGAAAAACATGACTTGATATTTTAGAACTTTTTCAAATATCCCTTTTTTTTTTACTTTTAGTCATGGACAAGACTATAGAGGCTTAGGAGTTTTCCACTATGAGGATAAAACCATACCACTATGTAAGCTATCTAAGTGTATAGGAGTAAGGGTGAAGAGGTATGGAAATGAATGTAATAGGGATTTTCAAGGAATGAGCTCAAGTTAAACATGAAGTAATGTGATGCTGGTTTAACAAAAGAATGGTCATAGATGTAAGGCATTTAAAGGCTCAAGTTCTAGCCTTAATTTAAGAGAAGACAAGATATAAGTTCCTAAACCATACTTGTGAGTTATGATATAAGGTCCAAGCTAATTAGGAGCAAATTTACCCTATTTTTATTTTATCCATGTTTGTCACATGTTGATTTTCTTTCAAGATAAGATCTCCTATATTGAAATCTCACTCTTTGAGGGTTTTGTTATAGGTGCGTTTGATACTCTCTTGATATATTTGTAGGTGGTTAAAGGCTATGAGATGGCATTCATAAAACAATTCAAGTTGGGCCAAACATTCTTGGTGAAAGTCATCATTAGTAAGTATGTCATGTATAAATTTGTGAAGAAAAGGAATATGGACCTGAAGAGGTAAAATATCCTCCATCCCATATACCAATGAAAAATGTGTAGCACCTGTAGGAGTTTGAATGCTAGTGTGGTAAGCCCATAAAGAAAAAGGAATGTGTGTGTACCAATCCTTGCCCATATTGTTGACTACCTTCATGAGAATTTTGTTTAATGTTTTGTTAAAAGCTTATGCCTATCCATTATCTTGAAGATATTATGGTGATGAGAAGCTTAATTTGATTCCAAATACATCACAAAGACCTTGAATAACCTTGTTTTTGAAAGACTTACCATTATCAATTATAATATTGTGAGGTACACCAAAATGATAGATGATGTGATGGTTAATGAAATAAAAAAATTATCAACTTTAGTAGAGATGAGAGGGATGGCCTCAACCCACTTGGTGAAGTATTAAATGGTAGTAATGATAGATTGATGATAGAGTGATGAATGAGGGTTAATTTCTCTAATTAGATCTAAGCCCCATTGGGAGAAAGGCCAAAAGTCTTTAGAAACTTTCAATGCATGACTAGGAATGTGAAGGAGGTTAGTGTGTTGTTGATACTTGATGCAACATCGAGCGTAATCAACACATTCTTGATGAAGTGTGGGCCAATAATATCCAAGTCAAGGAATATGTTTAGTAACTATGTGACCAATGAAATTATTACCACAAATCCTATCATGGAATTCCTTAATAGTAAAGGGAGTCTTAGTATTATTTAGTCATCTAAGGAGAAGACCATCAAAACTTCACTTGTAGAAAAGTCCCCCTAGTATAGTGTAACGAGCAACACATTTTATGAAGGCCCATTTCCCATTTTTAGAAAGATCAAGAGGGGTAATAGAGAAGGAAAGATAATGCATGAGTTGTTTTTACCATAAGTCTTTTGGGTTAGTTGTTACATTTATGATAAAGATGATGTTAACTAAGAAATATGAGGGTAATGTTAATTGATGGACGGTGGCATAGATTCTCAAAGAAGAGGATGAAGAGGGCATGTGTGAAGCAAGTGAAGCCATTGTGTCGATAAACTTATTTATAGATCAAGGAATAGTTTGCAAGAGATAAGAGTCCAATGATCCCAAGAGAGTATCTACACAATAGTTATACCACTAAATAATTTCATTTTTGCATAGGTAGGAACCATTAACTTGGTTAACCACTAGCTAAGAATCACTAAAAATGTGTATGGATTTCATACCCAAGAAGAGATATATTTGAAGTCTGAGAATTAAAGCCTCATATTCAACCATATTATTAGTGCATTCAAAATCTAGTTGAAATGACAAAGGCATAGGCTTGCAATCTAGAGGAATAAGTATGACCCCCACACCCCCACCATGTTGGCATTTAAATCCATCAAAGAACATCATAATTTGATAGATGTCATAAATGGAGAGTGTTATAATAGATTAATTAGTGAAATCAAGGTTTAAAGGTTGGTTTTCAGGTAAAAGGGTAGTAGCTAACTGGTTAACAATTGTTTGCCCCTTAATAGATTTTTGATGAATAAACTCTAAGTCAAATTCAACAAGAAGCATGAACCACTGAGCTACACATTAGTTATGACAAGGTTTGGAATGCATGTATTTGAGAGGATCAACATGGGTGACCACATAATTTTTGTGATTTAGGATATAATGGTGAGGCTTAGAGGTATAAAATACCAATGCAAGGCAAATTTTATTAGTATGGGTATATCGAGTCTCATAATTGATAAGTGTGTGGCTTATATAATAAACCACCTACTCTCGATGTTGGTCATCTCAATGTGCAATCATATCACTTAGAGAATGGTATGTTGCAAAGATATATAGGTAAAAAGGCTAATTTTACTTAGATAAAATAAGAACTAGTGGGGAAAGGAGGTATTGTTTAAGTGCATCAAAGGCTTCCTAGTAGTCTGTATTCCATTGGAAGGAGACATTTTTTTTAGGAGATGGTGAAAGGGTTGGTAGTGATCTGACAATTAGGAAATGAAGCATCGAATTAATTGCAGTCTGCCTTATAGGATATGGAGTTGTTTGATATTAATAGGTGGGGCCATCTCTAGGATTGGTCTAAGCTTAGTAGGATTGACCTTAATACCATGGAGAGAAATGATAAAACCTAAGAGTTTAGTGGAAAGAAAACCAAAGACACATTTCTTTGGGTTTATTCAAATGTTATATTAGAGTAAATATGGTTTTGAGGATTGTTAAGTGTTCTAGGTGAAGTTTAGACTTGCCAAGTAAGTCATCCACATAATCCTCCATAATTTTGTGTAGGAGATCATGGAAAATGTAGGTCATGGCATGTTGGTAAGTTATACCAGCATTTTTTAGGCCAAAAGGCATGACTCAATAATAGAAATCCCCCATGGGGTAATAAAGGTGGTCTTATGTTGATCCTTGAGAGCAACCAGTATTTGATTATATCTAGAGAATTTATCCATAAGTGATAACATCTCATGGCCGATCATTAGATCAACAAATGGGTCGATACTTGGTAATGGGAAGTCATCTTTTAGATAAGTGAGATTTAAATCATGATAGTTGGTGTAAATATAGATTCCACCTATCATTTTTGTGATAGGAAAAATATTAGAAATCCATTATGAGTAGTTGATGGGTTGGATAAAGTTAATAGAAGGGAGGCATTAGAGGTCTTCTTTGACAAGAAGAGAGATATGAGGATGCATTTTGTGAAGCTTTTACTTAATGGGTTTAACATCTTGATGGGTGAAAATGTTATGGGTGATGATGGAGGGATCAATACTAGACATGTCATTATAAGACCAAACAAAGGCTTTGCAATAGTCATTAAGAAATGTGGTATAATTAGCTTGCTTAGAGAAATCTAAAGATTGGCCAATCTTGAGGATGTGAGGGTTATCATGGGAGGGTAGGTTGATGTTAATGGTTGATTCATTTAACATATCTTGGGTTTTGTATTGGAGTAATCATTGGATATAAGAATCATCTACAGCCATGTAGGTGATAATTACATCATCATCCTGACATTGGATAGTGTTGATAGTGGGAGAATCTTCATCAATTATTTTAGGATGAATGAGAGGAATGGACCTTGTTTCCTTACCCTAATGATAGGTGAGAGGCCCCAAATGGATGGCACTTATATAAAAAAAATTTAGGAGGTATAGATACCTCCAATTCAATAGGTGATTATGGAAAATAAGGTGGAGAAGGAGAGATTGGTTCTTCGAAAATTAGTTTATGGGAGTTTTTATTGAGTTTATTTAGTTCATCATATCCCACCCCATGCCTCTTGTTGGCATTTTAAATGGTGTTGCTAGTAGGATATTCAATAGGCATATGGATACCTTATTCATAATGACCCAAACCAAATCCTTTCTAGCCACACCTATATAGGTAGGTGTGAGTGAATCTAGGGTTACTCAAGAAAGAGAAGTCATAGGTAAATGGTTGTGGTCAAGAAGATGGATTTCTAACAGTGGGAGCTTGATCAATTCCCCCATATGTGAAATTGGTTTGAAGGTTAGGGGGCCATAAGGGATGACCATCCAAATATGTGGATCATAATTTGGGTGCATGTGAAGCATTCCATATTCTTGTGGAGTATAGAACATGTCAAGTGTCAAAAAATGATATTCACCAAGTGACAAACATTCAAAGGTCTCCTCCATGGGATCTTTGTCAAGAATTTGTGTTACTAGTATCTGTGTAACTACAAGATTGGAGCTTGTGGAAGCTTTAAAAGAATCATGTGAGGAAGATGATGTTTTCAATGGGATGAGAACATATTGGGACTATAGGTCATATTACATGTTTTAAATAGAGGTGGGTCAGTAGGTATAACATGTACTTTTCCATCATGCTCAAACTTGATACAAGAATGTAAAGTTGAGGGTACACATGCCAAAGCACATATTCAAGGTTATCCAAGTAGTATGTTATATTATAACTCTCCTTCCATAACATAGAAGAGTTTGGGAATTGTGTGGGGACCTACATGAATATGTAAGACAACAATCCCCATTGTAGTAGATGTAGTGTTGTTAAAGGAATAGAGTACCACATTAATTTGAGACATGCAATTTTTAGGAAGGGCTAGTTATTTTTTGGAATGGGTGGAAATAATATTAATACTAGATCCCCCATCAATCATAACTCTCTTGATATGAGTTTGATCAATATATGTGGTAATAAAAAGGGTATAATCTTGATCTTTATGGTGTTGAAGTGGAATTTATGAATTATTGAAAGAAATCAGGGAGGCAAAATTAAGGGAACCAACCAAAGCTGTAAGAGGTTAGGGATCATATAATTGTACCTTAATCACTTGCAAAGCACTAGTCAAATCTTGATGGTGTTTGAATCAATTTTGGATTAACTCATACAAAGACATTTTCATAAGAGTTTGGTGAAGCTATTTTACCATTGAGATTTAAGTAACATCTGAAGATGTTGTTTTAGGAATACCCAAGATGGAAATCTTAGGGTTAATATGGGGAGTGTCTTTGGTGAAGGGATGGGTCCAAGGTGTAGTGACCTTTTCCTTAGCTTTATCTTTTTGGTTTTGTGACTGTGTGGCCAAATTAACTATGTTGGTTTGAAAAGTTGGTGAAGGAGGTGGTAAAGGGGTGATAATAACATCTTTCGGTTTGAATTTTTGTTGAATAGTAGGAGGAACTATAGATTACAAAGGTGGAATAACAAGAAGGTTAATATTAGTGTCATAAAAAAGGGTGTCAACATTAAAGTATTACTGAATAACTATTACGAGAGCTTTACAATTCTTAGTATTGTGTCCACCTGAATGATGATATAAACACACTTGTGTATCATCAAACCAAGATGGCTCTATTCTAAGAGGATTATAGGGCTTAATGGGAGGAATATTTATTATGAAATATTATAATAATTGATATAATAAAAAGCTTTGAGAGCCTGTAAGTAGGCTTGTGCTTATTGCACTAATAGGAGTAGACACATTCTTTTATTTTTGTGTTGGAAGAGTGATTTTAGGTGTTATCCTATTTGGTGATAGTGAAGTTACATGTTTTTCTATCACTTTTTTAGTGTCAAATGTGAGAAGCCTACTAGATGGCAAAGGCAGGAGTGGAGGTAGCTTAACCTTTTATTTGGATTGGCTAAATGATATTCCAACTAAAGTAGAAGGACGAGGCCCCAAAATGGATAGTAAAGTTTAGGGTTGAAGAAGGTATTGGTGAGGTCTAAAAGGCTTAACATTATTCTATGTTTTAGGGTGAGAAAATCCAACTTGTGGTTGAGTTAAATCTAATTTCACCTATGGATGAATCAAATTAGAAACAAGGTATACACCTAAATGCCTAATTTGCTTTAATGTAACATATTCTTACAAGGATGAGGGTTCTATCATAGATGGCTAAAGTTCTTATTCTTTTGGTGAAGAATCTCTAGATTTTTCAAATACCTTAGGTTAAAGGGTAGGAAGGGGATTGGTAGTAAAGTTTGACATTTGTTGTGTTGGATATGGAGTCTTAAGCTCATCCCAAAATGTCTCATGGTCAAGCTTCATGGAGTCAAGAAATTTTAGAATTTTGACCAATTATGAGAAGGGTTTTGATGAAGTTGATGTAGGCCTTACAGTTGTGTCTTTAGAAAGCTTTGGTGTTTGGGAAAGAGGAAATTTTTTAGTTTTAACTACTTCAAGCCAAAGATGAGAAAGAACTACAATAGGGTCTTCTTCAATAGAGATAGGAGAAGAGACTTGATCTACCATGGGTGGAGGGGAGGTAGGAGAAGTAGGTTCCTAAAGAGGGTAAATCATAGGTATTATGGTTCCCTCAAAATGTGGGTGAGGCATGGGTAGATTATGATCCTTCATAGGTAAAATAAGGGCTAAGAGTGGTATTATTGGAGTAGGCACAATAGGTCTCTCATCTATTATGGAAGTAGATGATATGGACTCTTCTAGGTGCAAAGGTGAAGTAGGTGGGGTACCACTCTCTATAGGTAGAGGAGAAATAGGGGAAGAAGGTTCCTTAAGAGGGTATAATGTATCAATGATGTTCCCTTCAACATGTGGTTGAGGAACTAGTAGAGTATGGTCTCCAAGTGGTAAGAGGATAGGTAATATTTTTGTAAATGGAATTGAGATTACAGGATCCTTAGGTGATAAAAGGAGTGGCAAAAGAGGCTCTTCCTCTCAAGGGAGTGGAATGGGTGAAATGGACTCTTCTAATTGAGGAGGAATAATGGGAAAAATAGGTGACACTGAACGTGGGGGAGGAGTCGATGAAATAGGTATGTCCTATTGAGGAGTAGGTTAAATTGAAGATAAAGAAAAGACCATATTAACTGTATGGATATTATGATCACCTGATTTAGTTGTGGACTGAATAATATTTTGGTTTGGTGAATGTTTAGGAAAAGGGTGTTTGAACACATCCATACTTTGATTAGGAGGTGTGTTAGGATTATCCAAGATGAGCTTACCTCTATCAAGTATATCTTGAACAATGTTCTTAAGTGTCTTGAAATTACTAGAGTTATGGCCTTTAACTCAATGGTAACCACAAAAATCATATTCTTTATATCATGTTGGGATAGGATGGGAAGGATCAAACTATATAGGAGGTTTAATTTGAGGAAGGGTTATGACACCTTATTGTAATATTTTCTCCAAGATGGATGCATATGACTCCCCAATGGGAGTGTATTATCTTTGTCCATACCATTGCTGGAATTGCTTGGTCAGATTTGAGAAGTCAAAGAATTCAATTGGTTTGTGGTTATGGAAGAGGCTGACTTAATGACCACTATGTTGGTAGAGCCTTTAGCCTTTTGGTTAGATGAAGAATTTTTAGAGGAGTCATTTGTCTTAGTATTGGGATTCTTACTACACAACTTGACTTTGCCTTCATTAATAGCATGAATGTTGAGTTTTTTTGCCATTGTAAAAGCTTCATGAGATGTGCAAAAAGTTTATACATGAAGTGTGTATGAGATGTGCTTAGCACATGCCCTTGAGAAAATATCAATAAGCTCAAGTTTGGGTAAGGAGAAGGAGAGTTGATTGATCAAACTTATCTAATGAGTGATAAAATCAACAATAGACTCACCATCAAATTGTCTAATAGAATAAAGGTCTATTATAGAAACCTTCTTAGAAATGTTAATAGAGAAATGGTCTAGGAATATTTGTGCAAGGTAAATGAGAAAAGAGAGTGCTAAGGTATAGATCTATACCAATCCAAGGTAGCACCTGAAAGAGACATAGGGAAAGTGTTAATTAGTAACACATCATCATGTCCTATTAAATAACAAGCATGTATAATTGCTTGCAAGTGCTATTATGGGTCCTCTTTACTCTAGAAATGAGTAAATTTAGGGAGTTCACATTGACTTGGACAAGGGTGAATAGGCACATAAGGATGGATTGGTTCATTGCATATATGATCATTAGATAATACATTATTTGAACTAGAAACAAATGTCTCTAGGTTAGACATCTTGTCCATTAGTATCTTAATGAGGTTTGAAGAGGGATTAGTTTGGGGGATTCCTCCTAAGTTATAGGGAAGCTGATAGGAAGTAGAGGGAAAATATGACATAGGTTCTTGAGGTTGTGTCAGGGCAACATAAGGATAATGAGTCATAAGCTGAGGTGTGAAAAGAGAAGGGACTTGTCCTATTGGGTTAGAGACTATGCCTTGGTTGTTATTACTACAAGTTGAATTATTAGCATGGTTAGACTAGATGAAGGGTGAGTTGTAACTTAGGTAATTATAGGCATGAGGGTGGATGGAATAGGTACCACTAAATTCTAAAATGGGGTGTGACTTGACTAAACTAGTTATGGTTGTAAAATTAGGGAAGGTACACCAGTGTTTAGGTGGGATTGGATGGTTGGTGGTGCCACATTTTGGACATTGTTTATAGTTGGGTTACTCATCAAAGTGGTGGTTTGGTTAACTATGGATAAAATAGTGGAGGCAAATAAAATTGAGGTTATCTCCACCAAAGATGTTGGCATACCATAGATTGGGTCACCCATAGAATTACAAGTTTGTCTCATACTAAGGTAATGTTGAAGGGCTACCACATTGTGATCAAGAAATTTAGAAAAATCTTGATCTCCCTCAGGCACAATGGGAATTTGGTTAAGGTTGGGAGTATGCTCTATATCTGAAGTATGCTCCATGATAGAATCAGAAGTGAGAGGGGAAGGTGGAAGCAATTTCTAGCTTACGTAATCAGCAATAATTTTGGCTTGAGCTCATGTCAATAGCATGCAAGAGGTGGTTTAAATAGTCTTACTACTCTGTATTTGAAATATAATAAAGAAAAACTAGGTTTGAGTGCAAGAAAATGGGCTATTTTAGCTTGTTGTTTTGAGCAAATGTAACTACATAGTTGTCAATGTCGGTAAGGATAATCGATATTGGTAGGAATAGTTTGTCAACATTGGTCTAATAAATGATGTCAGCATGTAAAGTCTACTGATACCGGTAGGATTAACTCATGTTGATCACTATAAAATCCTAAGAAATAGAAGATTTGATGTTTTAAAAAATTAGAAGCTGAAAATAGGTAAATAATGGATGTAAAAAGGTCTATGTAAGAGGAATAACACTCAAAAAACTTGAGATAATAGGTTATATAAACTAAGCTTTAGAAATAGTATTGATTTTATGAATCAATAGAAAATCATCCTTACCAACTCAAAAATATAGAAGGCAATTGAAAATAAAAAAAAGAACATTTAGCCAGTTACTATTAAATCCTAGAGATTAATTTTTAGTCTCATGTTGGCTTATGCCTTAATCAAATAGTTAGAAGAGAATTTGGTTATCAAAGGTATTAGAAAGAAATCTAGAGCTAGTTTTAGGTTAGTTTTGGTTCTCAAGAGGGAATATATGTTAGACCAGGTACGTGGCTTATTATAGCAGCTTGCTCTTTGCATTTCATGAACTAGGAGCTGACCCAAGTTACTTAGCCAAAATATACCTTCTATCTGGAGATTATACTCTACTAGATAATGGAGTGGGTTATCCCCTTGGTGGTGAAATCCAAGTAGAATAGCCAAGTAGGGTAAGGTGATCCACTAGTTGATAAAATCTTGATGGGTCTTTTCTCAGGTGAGTTTAGATGCTTGTTTATGTGAATGTGATTTGGTTGTGTAACATAGGTGTACTATGATTTATTCAAAATGCTTGTAATTAACTATGTGAGTTAATATGCAACAAGTAAACTATGAAATGCTATAAGTTTTAAGCCCAAATCTTGAAATGTTTAGATTCAAATAAAAACAAAGAGGAAA
Organism: Torreya grandis; assembly: GCA_037957365.1. Taxonomy (NCBI): domain Eukaryota; kingdom Viridiplantae; phylum Streptophyta; class Pinopsida; order Cupressales; family Taxaceae; genus Torreya; species Torreya grandis. The sequence continues at coordinate 1,826,467 of JARHVA010002693.1, forward strand.
TAGGAATAGAATATGAATTTCACTATCCTAATGCACATATAAGAGGAAGTAAAGAAGGGATTCTCTTTTTTTCTATTAAAAAAATGACAAATTGATTTTAGAGGCAAGGAGAAAATAAATAGAAACTCAATTTTAATACCTTTTAAACAGATATTGAATTTTCCATTTTTAAGAGAAAAGAGAAGGAAGAAGTGAAAGAAATGAAATTTTCACTATAATGAACCTATATGAATGTTTAAAACAATAAATGAGCCCAAGGAAAACTCTAGGGTCCCACTGGGCATGCCATAAATGTTTCACTAAATTTTGTTTATTTTAAGTTTAAAGGAAAATAAAAAGAAGGATGGGGATAAGTGATTAGAATGAACCCAGATTTGGTTTGTGTACCATATCTAGACATTGTGAGCACTCCTCTTTGGCTAGGGAGGACTACCTTTAAATAAGAAAGAGCTACCACAAGATGTTTGTTATCAGATAAATGAGTGGCCTGCCAAGCTATGTGTTTGTTCTAGGAAGTGTGATACTTCCCTAGAGATGTCGATCCACTTTTGAGAGGCAAAATAATAATAAATAGCTGAAAGAGAGGTAAATAGAGAGTAAAAGAGAGATAAAATTACCATTAGTAAAAACCTATTCATAGTAGAGAGTGATAGGGTGTAGGTGAGGTTATTTGTTAGTACTTTATAAGTTGTCTTAGTAGGGTTTGAAGAGGCTAGGGAATTGGCAGTCATCAACATTAGTAGGATTTAACCAATATCAGTTAGGCTAGTGAGGTGTCTGATGTTAATTAGGTTACTGAGGTCGATAGGGAGGTGAATGATGTCAGATAGGCTACTGAGGTCAATAGGGGAAATGATTATTTGGGAGGTTTTAGAAGGATTTTTTGGGTCTAGGAAATGGTTTGGATTAGGTCAAAGAGATTGAGAGAGTTAGGAGAGGGAGATTATGGCTTGGTTAAGTCTTGTTAGAGGTTTTGTATACATGTAAGGGGAAACAAGCAAGGAATATTTATAACTCCCTCATGGGGGTACGGTTAGAAGTGCGTAAGGTAGTGCAAGGTAGGTATAAAGAAATAAAAGAATAAATATTTAAATGACCTACAATATTAGTGATATACTTTGTTGTGGTAGTCACTGAATGATAAGTGTTGGATTGATAATCCCTATCAATGAGTCTAAACATGAGTGCTTGAACAAAAAGAACAAATGGTTGTTTTTGGTCCTCAAAATCTCATTTGTTGATGGTGATTGACTTATGCAGGGTGATTGTAAGCCTGAATGTTTAAAATAGAATGCTAAGAGCCTAAACAAGAGTAAGAATTATTTTTCTTAATTTCTACTGACCTGAACTATAGGTTGGAGTTTGGATTATATTTTTGATGTCAGTGATCTCACTGATGTCGATGGTATCCCACCAATGTTAGTTGTGAGTTGACCGATGTCAGTGACCCTAGAATAGGTAAGCCTTTTTATTCTTGCCCTATTTTTTGTTGTTGTGCTTGTCAAGTGTGACACCTATTATAAAATGGTAAAAATAAGAGGTTAGGAAGGAAGTGGTTGTTTAAAAATTTAGTTTGGGAGTGGGAATAATTCTTGGGTAGTTAGGATGGGGGGACTAGGTCCTGAGGTGACTCATTAAGGGAGAATTAGTCATAGGGTGAAGTGGCCATGTAAGGTGGCAATAGGGGTTTTTAATTAACTTAATTAAGTATTTTAAATTAATTAAATGTGTGAGGGGTAAAAGTATGGGTTAGAGAGATTAATTGTTATTATTAAAATGGGCTTTGGGGGTTTTGACACAAGAATTTACGAACATGTGTGTGATGTAATTTTGGCGTCTACAGTAAATCCTTGGAATACAATCATGTCATAAAATCTAAAATAAATATGAATAAAGGATAAAAGTAAAGTATTACATAATACATTTATCGCATAAAGATGTATGAATGAATCTATCTTATCAATTAATATATCAAGGGAGATGAGGGGTTTATATGAATTTTTAAAAATAAAGCTTTTATTTACCTATTGGTCATTTAAGTGGTACCTATGATTGAGAGGCCTATAAAAAATTAAAAGGTTAATATTCCTATTAAATTTGTATTTTTTAGATGGTACTAAAATGTTACACATGCATATTAAATTAAAATATAAAAAATGAGACAAACTATAAGGGTATATTAAAAATTAAAAAAAACATAAATTATTAAAGATACTAAAATATTATAGAAGGCATCTCAAAAATGTTGTTTAAAACACAAGTAGTACACCAATAATATAAAATAAGATAAAATGTCTTATCATTGAAGAGACTACACTTGATGGGATGATCTATAACTAAATAAAGTGTATCAAATTGGCTAAATGCATCAATGAAAAGTGCATTGGCTATGCTGGTCCACCACATAAGTGAAAGTGAATGGCCACATGGTGAGTATTCAAATCTATATGAGTGGTTCAAATCCACTACTTGTATACTTAAGAAATAATGAATACACTATGATCCACCAAATGGATCCATCCAAAGAGACTGTGAATGTATTGAATGAGGAGAAAAAAACATAACATAATTACATAAACTAAATAACTACTAAATTTATATGTTGAGGCATGTTACCACAAGGATATGTAAGTGAGCTAAACACAACATGTGAATAAAGTAGTACAACCCATCCAACCCTTCCACCAGTAATGTTGAATGGGTGGAGTGTATGAAAAGATTTGTATGAGTGTTAATAATACACTAATCAAACACTAAATAACTAATAAATGTTGGTGATATTAAACAATAACACTATCAAGTTATGTGTGTGTGTGTGTGATATATATATATATATATATATATATATATATATATATATATATATATATATATATATATATATATATATATATATATATCACAAATAAATTAAATTAAACAAAGATATGTTGTTAGGGACATCAAAATTTTCTCTTGTAAAAAAAAGGACACCACAAAGGTGAGATTTTACCCCAAAAAATAGACACTAGAATATATATATATATATATATATATATATATATATATATATATATATATATATATATATATATATATATATTCTAGTGTCTATTTTTTTGGAGTAAAATCTCACCTTTGTGATGCCCTTTTTTTATAAGAGCAAATTTTGATGTCCATATATATATATATATATATATATATATATATATATATATATATATATATATATATATATATATATATATATATATATCACAAATAAATTAAATTAAATAAAGATATGTTGTTAGGGACATCAAAATTTGATCTTGTAAAAAAAGGCCATCACAAAGGTGATATTTTACCCAAAAAAAATATACACTAGAATGTAGGGTGACTTAATCCATAGTCATATATGTATGTGTAGAATGGGAATACAAACAAGGTGAAAACCTATATATAAATATATGAATTAATCACTTTTACAAGAGCAAATTTTGATGTCCCTAGCAACATATCTTTGTTTAATTTAATTTATTTGTGATATATATATCACAAATAAATTAAATTAAACAAAGATATGTTGTTAGGGACATCAAGATTTGCTCTTGTAAAAAATGACCATCACAAAGGTGAGATTTTACCCAAAAAAAAAAATAGACACTAGAATATATATATATATATATATAAAAAATAAATTAAATTAAAAAAATATATGTTTTTAGGGACACCAAAATTTGCTCTTGTAAAAAAAGGTCATCACAAAGGTGATATTTTACTCAAAAAAAATAGACACTAGAATGTTGGGTGACTTAATCCATAGTCATAGATGTATGTGTAGAATGGGAATACAAACATGGTGAAAACCTATAGATAAATATATGAATTAATAACTAGTGTTGTATTAGTGGACTTTAACCTTAAAGGCAATCCTTTTACCTGGTTCAATAGAAGGGTGGGGGAGAATCCCATACAAATCAAACTTGATATAGTTTTGGTCTTCCTCAACTGGGATTTACACTTCTCCAGCTCTATTTCCTCCCTATCAAGAATCATATTAGACAAAAATATTATTATTTTTAAAGGTGATAAAATATCTAAAAACAAAATTCAAAATCATTTGGTTACATCATTTAGACATTCACAATGTTATCAAGGAATGGTGGAGGGAACTAGTGGATAGAACAAACATGTTTAGTTTAGTCATAAAATTCAAGATAATCAAATAAAAGATTAGATTATGGAAAAAGAGGTCTTGGGTAATATATTCATCCAAAATATCAACATTTAATAGGAATTTTGAATCCTAAAATATCAAATGAAAACCAATTAAAATGATAAAAAAATTGGTCATTATTGAGAAAAACCTTCTAAGATCCTTCCATAATATGGATGTTAAAGAGGAAGACTTATATAAATATAAGTCAAAATGAACTTGGATAAAATAAGGGGATAGGAATACTAAATTTTTCCACCAATCGACATCAAGAAATGATAATTTTAATAAAATCTCAAAACTACTCCTCGAAGATGGTTCCAAATGTAGGGAAGAAGAGGTAATCAATGAATAAATAATTTGTAACTTTAATGGTCAGTTAAGAGAAATAAAATATGGTGAGAATTAGGTGGAAGATAGTCTCCTAAATAATCTCCCCTTGGTTATCTCCCTGATGGATAATTACAAACTCTACAAACCCCCATCACCTGAGGAAGTATGATAGGTGGTCTTATCTATGGAAGGTAATAAATCCTTAGGCCCAGATGGTTTCCACCACCTTATTTTAAAAATTCTTGGACATAATAAAACCCAAGGTGGAGGCTATGATATGATAATTATTTAGGGGAGGAACTATCATAAAAGAAGTAAATAACATTTTCCTAGTTCTCATCCAAAAGAAATAGGGTGAAAATTAGTTAAAAGAATTCAGGCCCATAAGCCTTAGATTTAAAACATACAAAATTTGTGGAAAATTACTTTCCACCTACCTAAAACCCCTAATATAAGTATCCATATATAAATAACAAGGAGAATTTGTGGCAACCAATCAAATCACATATGTCGTCATAATCATCCTTGAAACTCTACATTTGATAGCTAACTCCACCAGATCAGACATGTTTCTCAAAATTGATATGAATAAATAGTATGACATAGTATCATGTATATTATTGGATAAGGCACTAAAAAAAACTAGTTTGAAGTAGATTTTAGGGGTATGATCCATAGTTTAATTTCTACTCCCATATGCTCCATACTAATCAATATAGTCCCTAAAGGATTTTTTGCAGCTAATAAGGGAATAAGCCAAGGAGAACTCTTTCCCACTACCTCTTTATCATGATGGGTAAAACACTGGGTATAATTATTATAACATATAGATAATAAAATTTAATTTAGTGATTAAGGATGACATGAAATATGGATGCTATCACCCATGAATAGTTTTTAGATGACACATTCCTTCTTGGAAAGGTCTTTGTTTTAGAAGATTCAACCTCTAAAGACATCATGATGAATTATTAAATAGATTTAGGCCAATTCATAAAATTAAACAAAAGATATAACTTCTTCCTGAACACCCTACCATCCCTCCAAAAAACATTTGGCAAGAATCAAAGGATGCAAAATCAGCATGCTTCCCTCAACATACCTTGGCATGCCACTGTTTGAAGTAAAAATGCATAAATATCTATGGAATCCCCTAGTAGAAAAAATCCATAAAAATATTTTTGGATAGTTAGTAACCTTAGTATCATAGGTAGGAAAGATTCAACTCCTAAAAAGTTTTTTACAAAGTATCCCAATCTACTTTATGATCATGTTCTAAATCCCTAATAAAATTACTAACAAAATTGAGAAGATACAAAAAAAACTTTCCTGTGAAGGGTAAAATAAGAAATATTTATATTCCCACTAGTTACTTGGGATAAAGTCTACCTCCTAAAGGCACTTAGAGGCATTGGGCTTAGAAGAGCCAAAAAAATGAATCAAGCCCTAACTGCTAAATTTAGGTGTGAATTTATGAAGGAAGATAACCACTAGACTATGATTATCAAAATTAAATATATCAATGACTAGGATGAAGATAGTTTTATTTGGGAAGAAAGCCCCATATATGGATCTACCTTCTAGTCTACTATCTGAACCTCAGAGGCTCTATTGAATAAGGGAAGCATATGGTAGGTCATAAATGGAGAAAAATTGGACTTTTTGGAAGACCCCTAGTTCTCTCCCTCCCCTAGCCTCACATCCCCATGGAACACCCTTAAGGAATCCTTTAAATAATATATAGTTCCCAAGGTAAAATATTATTGGTTTCAAGCTAATGGAAGAACAAAATGGATTACTTTGCCTCTGTAACTAACTATGTGGAAATCAACTAGGAAATTACCAACCTTAACTCCCAAATTTAGTATATTCACATAGCTTTGTTCCCAAAATAAGATACTCTCCTCTAGCTTATAGAAGATAGAAAATATTACATTGTCAAATCAGGCTTCCTTGTCTAATTGGCTCAATCAAAAAATTTAATTACTATAAAAATCTCTAGATTAAACACTTTACTTATAATGTGAAAAAAATTCCTGCTCACAGCCCATAACAAAATTCTTAGTATTGACAATCTAAAAAAGTGGGGGATGACCATCTTCAATAGGGGTACCCTTTTAAAATCATCATAGGAATTTATGAATCATATGCTCTTTGATTATTCATTTAGGGTCCAATTTTGGAATCTCCTCCTTTAGCATTTCAACTTATCTTGGGTGAAGCCTTGTTTAATCCTAAACCACATCATCCAATGGAAACCCCCTAAAAGCTCCCCTCTTTGGTATTCTTCTAGTTTCTTTCCCTTCCCAATTTTTTACTCATTTTGTCTGAAATAAATGCCCACATATTTGGCCATAAATGTTTTAACCCCTTAGGTTCTTTCTACAATCTCCAATTTGCTATCATGGAGAATTGGTAGATGATAATACCAAAAGATAAATTAAAATCTTCTGAGACATATCAAATCATACTCAACAAATGAAATATCATACCCCATCTCATTAGGCCTACTCCATATAGGAGGTTCATAATATGGGATCACCCTTAGAGGGGTGGATAAAGCTAAATTTTTAGGGATCATATGGGTAAGGTGGGGAGAGGCAGAGTCATCAAAGATGAGTCAAGGGCTATAATTATGGATTATTTAAAGCCAATGAGAATCTAATCCAACCATGTAACTAAAGCTAAAGGTTCCTTATAGAGTATCCATTTGGGATTCCAACTCAACATACCTAAGTTGGATATGGAAGGGGACTTACTCAACATCCTAAATGCCCTATTGGTAAAGTTTCAACTATCCCACATAATCAACAAAATCATAGATGATGCCAAATATTTCTTTCACTCAATTGAGTGTATGATCTCACACATATTCCAAGAAGGAAACATAGTGGTGGACAACCTATAAAATATGGGCATACTTAGATCATAAATCTCCATGTAGATCAAACCCTTAAACATCCCATATTCACCCCTTTATCAATAATGATGCAAAAATACAATATCCTCAAGATTATGGTGGGGATGCATGTGAGAGTAATAGTCATGATTAACAAAAGGTCTAAAATCACTTTATTTCATAATAATGAAACACATCATTTCAAAATGACTCTTACCAATGGCTATGGAATAAAATAAAACATTGTAATATTAAACTACTACTTGGCCCACTATAAACCTCGATGTATAAGGAAAAATTAAAAAAATAATATGAGAGGAGATAGGGACTACTACAAACCAATTTCTTATGCCAAAGCCCAAGCTAACTAAAATGTTTGGAGGAATTTTTTGAAGGGAAAACTCATAGAGTTTATGCTCAATATTTAAGGGCATGATGAGATTTTGATTAAGAATTTCATGATAGGTAGGAAATAGTGCCATGTGACCTTCAAGGTGGTTACTATGGAAGTCTTTGAGAAACTCATTAGGGATGTTGCCAACATGTCTTATGAGGGCATGAAGGCCTTCAAAGATAAGTGGTAGAAATAGGAGCTCGTCCAAGCCTTCTTCGAGATGAACACCATCTACCAAATGGACAAGAAGGGATTTTCAAAGGCCAACCTCCCATAAAGATGATCAGATGTATACTTATAGGTAATGTGCTAGTTATATCTATAAGGAGAATTCACCCATATTTTTTGGCACCACTTCTTACTATTTACCCACTTCAAAGGGCATCAAATTAGTCTTTCATACTATCTCCTCATGTCCCTAGCATCCTTAATATTATCCTTCTAAGAAAACCCATGGATAACATAATCCACCAAGGATTAAATTTCCTCCTCAATAAATGAGTGACCCTAGTGAGAAGCTAATAAATCCATATAGTGAAAATTAGTAAAGAGAATAAATATAATAAGTATATATTTAATGAGGGTAGAAAGAGTGAGGCCTCCCCTTCCACCTACCTAGCTCACCCACAGGAAGGAGGAAGAAGGAAAAAATAAAAGCCCATGATCCTTCTTCCCCATAAAAGATCTCAATAAATAAAGTCAATAGATTCAATAGAGTCCTTTAATTCTAATAGGGCATCAAAAACCTTAAATTCAAAATCCATGAATTAAAGTAGAGGTTTGGAGGAGGTATAAATATGTAACCTAGTTTCTAGAGGGTTATAGGTAGAATCCGGTTGAGCTCCATGAAAATCTACATAAATTGCATAGGTAGTCAGTGTGATACATGAAATAATGGAATAATTTCAAATGGGAAAGTAATGAGTTGAAGGAAAGGATAGGGGAACTATAATTGCAAAAGGAGGTGAACTAGATGGAACTCTAAAAGGCAAATAAATCCTCACCGTCACCTTGAGAGATTCAATAGAAAAAAAAGGAAAATTGATGGTTGATAAGTTCAAAGCCTTGGTAGAACAAGGTAAAAACATGGCAAAAGTCTATGGAATTAAAACCATAATGATGATAAGCAATAGTGCAAATAATAATATATGTAGGAAGGAGAGTCACTCCAAGGAAATTTACTAAGTGGCTTTATTTTTAGGTTTTGTCTAGATCTTTTTTCTAAAATTTTACTAACTTTATGTAACCAATAGGTTTGGCAGGCATTATTTAATTTTTCCTTGTTTATACTTTTTTTCTTATTGAATGATTGTTTTTAGGTCCCTATTAAACTTGAGTTTAACCTATAAAATAAAAAAATTTATTAATGGTATGAATCCACTACTCCAATACTAAGGAGATGTCAAAATTATATAAAAAATTCAATAATATAAAAAATGATATTAAGGATTACATAGATGGTGATATAAGAGGTGAAGTACCCTACAACTGATGTAGGAAAATAGTTCAAAATAAAACAGACATGTGCATGAATGTAGAAAATGATGGAAAAACAAATCCATTATGGCACTTTATATATTAGTAACAATATAAGATATATCCTAAAAAACAAAACAAAAATAAATAAAGACAATGTATGCATCAAAATATCTCCATACAAGGAAATTTTTAATTTATCAAAAAAGGCCATTATCAATTTGATCCAAACAAGGGAGCATTACTAGAAATTATGATAAGTGTATAAAATATGCAACTAAAATGTGGAGGAACCATGTTAGTAAAATCATCATAAAGTGCACTGATGAAAATTACATAAATGTTATGAAATCCATCCTAAATAGTCACAAATATTAAGAAATATAATTGCATGTGATTTGGTCTATTACATACAAATGGGATATGCAAGGAAACATTTGAATCTAAGTAATTTAACCTCACAGATGATTTATAATTTCATGCTTGATATAAGTAATATTAGGTCTCTTATGGCTAAGTGAAGGTGTATAATAACTCATGTGTCACTCTATATCCTCACAGAGAGTGGAGTAAACAAAAACATGAGTTAATATTGAAATAAATATGCATAATGAAGGTAAAACACCAACTTGATATAAATTTTCATGGTAAATAATTTAAATAACATGTTGGATAGGGATAATAATATCTCGAGTGTTTATGAATACAAATGCCAAGATGACCAATGAAATGGAGTATCTGAGAGACAAAACTAGTGGTATGATTCTCAAAGTTAAGCACATATTAAGGTGGATCTAATGTCCAAGTAGAAATATGTGAAAAAATAGGTGAAATATATACAAAATTAAAATCTTAATTTGGTAGATAATATTATAAAGGTACATTAAATAGATGTGTACTAGATTCAAGAATAGGTAATGTGTCACATGATGTACTAATCTCAATGAAATGGGTGTCTATAGTGTCAATATTACATTACAAGTGTGCAATTATGTTATGAAGTGAGTAAATTACATAATGTTTGATAGAAATGTTTGAAAGACACATGGAGATATGTTTTATAATTTTCTTAATCTCATCAACTAATTTAATCACATCCTCATAAAAATCACATTTTTTAGAGAATAATATGTTATTTTATGATTATAGGTTATTCTTGGTTTGAGTGAGGGTGTGGAGGTTTTGACACAACTCCATTATATTGAAGAAAAAAATTCATTGAAATGAACCTTATATTGAAACAAACTAAAAAATTAAGAAAACTTTCCAACTACCTATAATTACATAGTCTTACAATGTTTTCTTTAATACAATGGTTTTATATGCAACCCAATGTGATAAAAGTAAGTTTTACCCCCTCATAATATAAAAACTAATATCTAATACTAAAAAATAAATATATTTTCAACCCTAAAGTCTAGATACAAAGAATCTAGGGTTAAAGTACTTGACATATCCTAGGGTAAAAGAATGGTAGACTATATCTAAAGTAGGCCAATTGTTTGTGAAACTCAGAGTAAGATAAAACATATATTAAATTTATTATGTTGAGGTATGCTATAATGGAAAGTAAATTGATGACATATATTTAAATGATAATGAAATCAAGATACTTAGTTGATTCTAATGTTAATACAGATCTAGATTTAAAACATGTATAAAGTAGACTAGATATGGATTCTAGATTAGTCACCTAATTTTGGTAATTGTATCCCTATAGTTGTAAGCACTTGTAGTGACCTAGGATAGTTAAATAGACACTACTTTCTATATTGGACACATGTGTCTAATATAGAATAACTACTAAAACAAGATGCAACCACCTAGATGATTCTAAGTTTTGTGTTGTCTTTGATCTAGTGTATTTAGATCTAAGTCATGGACTATTTATACTTATCAAATAGAAAAACCCTAGTTCATCTTCTTAGTGGATATGGGGAAAATGGGTTAGTGGGAAACACTATCAAGCTTCCTCAAAGATCCATCTATCAATGAGTACTACCTACATATATAATACTTTAAATATGGCTTAGACTTATGTAGTTATCCCTACACATTGGCTTGTGTTGACTCATGTAATGTGTGATATGAAAGTAAAACAATGACCTAGCTTGTAACTTGTAAAATGTTGCTCATAGAGTGATACTTCAATAATTTATACCTATTATATATGTTATCCCTATGTCTAATATGGAGATAAGAGAAAATATGTTAGTTTCACTCACTTGAGTGATATTGGTTAGTTACCTTAGTATTTTATAGGTTTGTGTTAGGATAGGAATGGATGAGGGTTTATCTGTCAGATTGGCCATGATCTTGGATCCTTGCATAGAAAATTGAGAAAATCTATGTATAAAGCAATAAAATCATAGATAAAATTCAAAGAAGGAAGAAGCTTGTCTTCACATGGTAATATTTAAAATTATAGTTGCTTGCATAAAATCATATTAACCTATCTAACCTTTGAAAAAGGAAAAATGGGTTACACATAGGGAAAATTAGCGCAACATGAGGAAGCCTATAATTTTATTAGTTAGATAATTACATTAAAATATAATTAGCCTATGTGACACTTTTATAACTAACCTAAGGAATCTTAATTGACAAAGAATGACCATAAGGCCATGTAGGGAATACCCAATGGGAAAACACACTACAGTAACACCCCACTTAAGGGTAGCTTAGGTGAGATGAGAATTCAGTCCTAGCATTGAAATCCTGATGAGGTACCCAAGTACACAATGAAGAACCTCCATAGGAAGAAGGAGAATGTGGAGAAACACTAACCCCAATGAGAGCTCACAAATGAACAAATTTACTCTCTATGAAGGGCTTAATCAAAATATCTACAATTTTCTTTGATGTTGGATAGTACTAAAGATCAATGACTTGCTCATTGATAAGTTCCCTAATGAAGTACATGTGAATCTATATGTGTTTGGTCCTTTGATGGAGAACTAGATTATTGCAAATCTAGATAGTGCTTTGGTTGTCACAGTATATAATTTTTGGCTTATGAAACTAGATACCAAACTTAGTAAGAATCCCCTAAAGCTAGATTACCTTAGTGGTTGCATTGAAAGCCCCTTTGTATTCTAACTCTATAGATGATAAATCAATTGCATGATACTTATTGTTTGACCAACTTATTGGACCCAAAACAAGTTAGAAACTATAGCTTGAAGTGGACTTTTGACTCTAAATATCTCTAACCTAATCTGAATCTATGTATCCAATCAAATCAACCTCTATTCTTGCTTTGTAGTGTATATAATAGCTATGCAAACCCTGAATGTAGTGTAAAATCTACTTAACTACTTTCTAATGCAATTCATGTGGCTCCTACATAAACTGAGAGACCATGCCAACTACATAGGACATTGTAGTGTGTGTGAGATAGATGAGACTTCCCACAAGTTGTTGATATGAAGTTGCATCAACCAATGGTGTAGGACAATTAGCCTCAAGCTTCACACCAGATAAGAAGGGAGTAGGAGTAGGTGTATAATTATCCATGTTAAACCTTGTAAGTAAATAATGAGAATACTTGGATTGTGATAAAGTTATCTTGAATTTGACTAAATGATTTCAATCCCAAGAAATTAATGAAATAACCCCATGTGTGTCATTGAAAATCTATCTAAAAGTGTAGTTTTCACTGTGGAGATGGATGATCATGAGCTCCTTCTAATTATCAAGTCATCCACATAGAGAACTAGGATCAATAGAGATTAATCCTACTACAAGATGTAGACATTATGATCTGAGTGGCATCTGGTGAACCCAACCATGAGGAGAAAGTAGTCCATCTTGGCATACCATGCCCAAAGGGCTTGTTTAACTCCATAGATATATTTCCTAACTTTACATACCAAGGAAGAATCTTCCATAAATCCTTTTGGTTGCTCCATGTAGATCTCTTCTTTGAGATCACTATGTAGAAAATCACTCTTGATGTCCATTTGGTGAACATCCCATTGATGTGTGGTTGTGATGGCTAGAGTCAATCTAATAGATGTCATCATGGCTATAGGGGCAAATGTCTTAGTGTAGTTTATGTCAAGCACCTAATAAATCCCTTTAAAACTAGATGAGATTTATACTTATCAATAGATGCATCTACACCATACTTAGTTTGATAAACCCATTTACAATGGACCAATTTTCTTCTTTTAAGAAGAGAGACCGAGTCTCATGATTTGTTTCTAATTAGGGAACTATACTCCTCCTACATAGTAGAGTCCCATTCTAGAATGTTGGATGCCTCATAAAAGGTTTGTTGATTTGAGGCCATGGAAAAGTAGGCATGTGAATCCCCTAAAATTTTGAATGTGTTTACCTTATATCCAATGGATTTCTTACCCATTTCACACCACTTTGAAGTGTCTGTCTAGCCCAAGTGGAACTAAAATTATATGAGATTGGAGAATTAGGAGGTGATTCATCATCATATAAAGCGAGTGTGAGATGGAGGATAATCCTCACCATTTCTCTCATCACTTGAACTTGAAGAATAAGAGTCACCCTAATCATCAGGGGGATTTTGAAGTGGATGAAAGTTACTATTTGAGTTGGAATTAATGTCTAGTGAGACTTTTGAAGAGTCTGGAGTGCCAGTCGTGATTTCAAGTGTGCCCTCACTAAACTTGACACTCCTTTAAATAAATAAATCTTGAGTTTTAGGATGAATAATTTTATATCCGTTAGTACACTCTACATACCCCGCAAAGATACAAGACTAACTTTGAGGGTCCATTACCTTGTATTTCTTCTTAGGAACATGGGCCATTTTTGGTGATACAAACACTTGAAAGTGATCTAATACAAGATTTTGACCATCCTAAGCTTCAAAAAGAGTGATTAATTTCAAGTATTTATGTGTAAAATGGTTCTAAATATAGCACACATAGTTGATTACTTTGACCCAAAACTAAGGAGCAAGAGACTTTGATTGAATCATGCAGTTGGCCATTTATTTCAAAGTATAATTATTATTTTTGACCACACCATTATATTGAGGAATATATGGAAATATGTGCTACATCTAAATCCCCTATAATGTTAAAAACTACTCAAACCTATTGTTGACATACTCCCCACCATTATCAATCCTTAAGATTTTGATGGAATAGTCTAACTACTTCTCTACAAGTGCCTTGAAATCCTTAAAGTGATCAAAGACCTTAGACTTATTTTTGATTAAAAACACCCATGTGTACCTTGAAAATTCATCAATGAATGTGACCATATATATAATATTTTTTAATGAAGGTTTTGGGAATGGAATTGTTATGTCAATGTGGACAATTTGTAGCTTCTGTTTGGGGCTCTTTACTTTGCCCTTGTCATATTTATCTTTTGGATGTTTTCCAAGAATGCATCCATTTCATAGGCCATCCATGAATTTGACTTTAGGAAACCTTAAAACCATGTCTTGATGACTGAGGTGCTCCAAGTAATGGTAGTTTAAATGGCCAAACTGTTCATGCCATAATTTTATCACTCTATCTGCATGAGTAAGTAGTGCAACAAAGGGCTGATCTAGAGAAAATTGTGAGAAGGTATATAGCCTAGACTGATGATGGAGCTTCCCACAAGACACTATGGTGTCACTATGTATCTCCTTGATAACCATTAAATTAGGTGTGGACTCAACTCACTTCCCTGCACCTATGTGAGTGATTTCATACACTAACATAAGATTGGTGGATATTGAAGGAACACACAAAACATTATTGAAGGTCCTATCACTTACTTCACATGATCATTTACCACTAAATTCTGCTAAAGTATCAAAACCCATAAGAATTGAAGGGATATAACATGGCTCTATTTCTAAAAATAGATCCTTTGAAGAGGCCATGTAATAAGAAGCACCTAAGTCAATAACCCAAGTAAAAGGTTAAGAGGATATTACAATAAGTGCCTTGCCCTTATTTTTACCTTTTTTTATCTTTATCCTTTGTAAAATATTATGTGGACATGTTATGAGTTGAGGAATTAGGAACACTAATGTTATTCTTCTTAAGCATCTTAGTCAAGGTGTCAATCTTCCTTTTCATGCACTGATATTCATCATGCCCAAGTTTCTTATAAATGTTACATTTGAGTTTCTCCTTCTTATATTTCCCAATTAAGAAGGACTCATTTGATGATACATTAGGCTTGGCATATGATTTCTAATTCTTCTTATGCTTATGATCTGGTTTAGACTATTTCTTCTCCTATCTTCCACTACTAAAAGGCTTCTTCTTATCCTAATTGACAATCAAGGCATGCAATTTTGAAGAGTTTAGTACACCCATTTAAACCTACATATCTTGCTCTTGAGTCAGATTGGAAAAAATGTTATCAAATTATGGAATTTTCCAAGTGGACCCAAGTGCACATTTGGTATCATGAGATGTAGAGATGAAAACTAAATAGTTGTGAACTAGTTTTGCAAGCATAGATAGAATCAACTGGTCATTTATTTTCTCAATGCCACATTGTTTCAATTATAGTCTTAGTGATTTAAACTTTGTAAATAAGTCTTTTAGGGTGTCATAATTACCTAGTCTCAGTGTGATGATTTCATTCTCTAGCTCATGACCCCTCATGATGTCCTACACTCCAAAAAGCTTGTCTAGAATGGTCCAGACTTCATTGGGAGTTTTTGCAGATTCAACATGAATAGAAGGTCAAGAGACATTAACAAGCATAAGAAACCATAGGCATCATCACATATATTGTACTACTTAAAAAAAAAATCATCTATAGATGGCTTAGTTTCCTCACCCATAATGATATGATAAAGTCCTTTACCTCTCAAGGTGAGCTGCATTTTAAAATTCCATTTGAGATAGTTAAATGGTGTGAGTGGTTTAATGTTTATATCCATTAGTGAATATTAGATTAAGACAATTTATAGAAATGAAATGAAAATAAATAATATATTGCACATATTAAAATTATGCCCTTGAACTATCAATAAGACCCCCCTTAAGTTACAATACAACACACACTCAATATTGGATGTTGGGCTCCATAGAGAATGCATCTATGAGAAATTAATATGAGAGAGTATGAGAGGGATGTCAGGCACAACCAATAATGCATCCAAGAATAAATTTATAAAAGGTTTGAATTGATTTTTAAGACATTATACCATGAAGAAATGGATTTTTAAAAGGTTTAGAAAATATCACCAATGTGTAAATCTTGAAAAAATATGCACTTTCGAAAAAAATAGAACCCAAAAAGGAGCTACAGATTGAAATTTATGGCACTTACAAGTTATTACTTTGCATATTCATGGACCCTTTACCAAAAAAGATAAAAATGGAAAAAAACTCAAGTAATACTACCCTATAAACCTGATCAGTAAAGACCCTCCAAAATTTTGAGTTGGTCCATAAACAGTAATTTAGGTTTCTTAGACTACTATACATGAGAAGTAATCGGCCTTCAAGAACTTGAGTAGTGTTATTCCAGAACCTTGATTAGTCTATGAAGATTAATTTGGATTTCTTGGAATATTTTATGTGAAAATTAATAATCCTAAAAAAACTTGAGTAGTGTTATTCTAGAACCCTAGATTGGTCTATAAAGAGTAATTCAAGTTTCAAGGACTGTTTTACTTGAGAAGTAATCAACCTTCAAGAACCCAAGTAGAGTACTCCCACAAAACCAAGTTGGTCTATGGGAAAGTAATCTAGGTTTTCATACCTTGATTACTTAAATTAGTATATTATAAGTAAATCAACTTCTAAAACTTGATTTGGTCTGTAGGTAAGTGATTAGACTTATCAAACAACTTAACTTGAAAAAGGTGAAGTTACTCACTGTTGGAAGTTTGAGTTGGTCTGCTGGCTAAGTAATAACCCTCCAAAATTTTGGATTGGTCAATACACTCTCCAAATTATGTAACTTGAATTTGATTAACTGTTGAAACAAAGTAATGACTTCTTGCATATCCGAGTAGCATAGAGGTTTAGCGGTATGAAAATTGAGGTAAGGCAAAAAAAATTAAAATACTTTAGCTATGAAAAATATGAAAGAGACCCATTTGAGATCTCAACCCAAGGAATAAAACCCATAATTTAATTTTACAATGCCAATGAAAAATTGGGCCTTTAGATGCCAAAAAGGAGGAAATTTTGACTGTTCCAGAACTAGGTCAAGTTTACAATTGATTCTAAGGTTTTGGCACCTTCTAAAACTAATGCCATAGTCAGTTTTGAGATTTGAATCTACAATAAAAATATTTTCATGAGTTCTACAAGGAATCCCACCAAACCCTTCCTTTTGTTGGAATAATGAATGTAGCAAGATTTCATTACAAATATTGTTCTAATACTAGTAAAAATAGTTCTCATACCATGTCAGATTGGACACACTCTTAGATCCTTGTATATAATATTGAGAAAATATATGTATAAACCAATAAAATCATATATAAATTATAGATAAAAAAATCTTGTCTTCACATGATAAAATTACAAAATATAGCTACTTGCATAAAATCATATTAACCTATCTAACCTTGTAAGAAGGAAAAATGGGGTGCATATAGGGAAAACTAGGGAAACATGAGGAATCCTCTAATTTTTCTAATTATATAATTACATTAAAAATATAATTAGCCTATGTGACCATTTTATAAGTAACCTAAGGAAGCTTAATTGACAAATAATGGCCATAAGGCTATGTAGGCAAAACCCAATGGAAAAAAGAAATACACTAACATGATCTTATAATTATATCAATACATTTATAGAATATATTTCATTAAATCACTTAAGATGACCATATAAATACATTTCATTTTCATATTAGATGACTTTAGGGTATTGAACACTTTCATTGGAATAAGACACTTACATTGATGTAGGAGTTTAACTAAGATGACAGTCTTTGAGAAGTTAAAAAATAAGTACAGGTTCAAAACTTGTAAATATAGAATATAATTAATTTTACAATATTTTGGGAAAAATAATAGGTGTTAGTCATCATAATAACATTGGTCTAACTATGAGATAAGTAATGAAGAACATATTGTATGCAAACCTATTGGGAATAGAGAAAGTATAGAAGTTGAAGGTACATCCATGATATGTATTTTACAAGTGTAAAACATTGTGGTGCTATATAATAAAAAAATAATGACTACAATTTGCCTCTCCTTTAATATCATAATTAAATTGATAGTTTAAAGGAAATAAATGTGTGCCTAGATGTGTATAATAAGCCTTGTCTTTGCTTGAGTCTAACTGGAGTGCTTTGATGGTGACTAAAGTACAACTAATAAATAGTTATAGAATATAATTAGTGAATATAATCTAAAATTAAAATCATTTAAATAATTAAAAATGAAGGAGAGAAAGGTTTAGGAGCACACCTATGTACCGATGCAAATGTTTTGCTTTTTGGTAGTTTGACTTGAAAGATGTATAATTATGAATTAGTGAAATTAAGACCAGGATGAATAGAAAATACTGAAATTACATATATCTAAAGAAATATAGATATATTTTAGGATGCATGCTATGAACCTTGGAGGAAATGTAAGTTTTTACCTAGTAGTTGAGATTAACTCAATCGTGTAACCCAATAATACTTTGTAACCTAGTGAGTGTGAGTGAATCAAGTTAACTCACACTATAAAACTTACAAGATTTGATGATGTAATCAATTACAACATATAAAATTGTTATGACTAAGTGATTTAATCATCTTAACCATACCAAAAATTGAACTAAGTACTACATTATATTATCTCAATACATTCCTTAAAATTCCAATCTAGTGGGTGATGATAGTCTCTAAAATTTTTTGGAATCTTAAACTTATTTTATTTTATAATATTAGGTACACATTAAATAAAATATTTACCTTATATATGTATCATGTTGAAACTATGTATAACAATGGTACCAATGTATAAAATTATGCCACAAATGTTTATCTAAATCATATAATTAAATTTGAAACTATGTAAGTGTGGATAATATGTTTCCCAAACATGCCCCCATTATAATCTAAAAATATAAATTATTTTAAGTTTAGAGCAAATGTTTCCGAAAAAATGCCCCCAATACAATCTGAATTGGAGAATTGGTGTAATTGCCAATGTGAATAAATATAAAAACTAGTATAAGTACCAATGTGGAGAACATGTTTCCAAAATAAGCCTCTAATATAATGTGGGTATGATACACACTAAATCATTTTATAGAACATGTTTATAAAACATGCCCCCTTTAAATCTAAAATTGTGACAAATGTGGAGAACATGTTTCCAATACATGTCACCAATTCAATATAAATTTGTGAAGTAATTTGGTAGTTATGCCTCCATAGCATGTCCCCACTGATATGCTTCCCCTTTTAATGTGAGGTAAATTAACAACTAGTAGTTTCCATACCTCAAAATGATAATATAACCATGTAAATTTTGAATTTACCATGTAACATATAAAAGAACCATGTATAGGTAGATATATCATTAAAATATGAAAAATGTCATCACACCAAGTCCTAAGATGCATGATTTAGATCATGGTAACCCTTAGATAGTAACAATACAAGATAAATAAGTAATCAAACACACACACAAAAACACTCAAAATAAAATCAAAATAAAATGGTTCAAGGAGACCTTAAACAAGGGGCATGTTAGAATGTTGCATAATCAAAGGGACATGACTTAGTCAAATGTCCACAAAATCAAGAATGACATATTCAAATGTCAAATAAAATAAATAGTGACATATTCAAATGTCAAAAAATGAAAAGAAAGGCATAGGAGTCAAAAATAATGGAACATATTCAAATTCTCAAACAATCAAGATAATATCAAGGTAAGACATTTAATGAAGTTCATAGTTGAAAAAAAAAAAACAATAATCAACTAATATAAAATTACATATTATTCAATGTATATAGGTGTTAATAAAAAATGTCAAGTACATTTCATATCAAGTACATTGTGAAAGATATAATCATGGATAGAGACATTTGTAATTACAGATATGAGATAAAATATGATAATGTAAATTTACTCTATCATGGTATAATCTTGATGTATCATGATTATAGATGTGGATGTTCCCAATGTCCTAGTGACATGAGTAGAGGAAAAATATAACATTCAAAAGTGCAGAAATCATTTATTTATGTATGTATAAATCACACTCAAAAGATGTGTAAAACATATTTGTATATATAAAATACTGATATGCCATCTACCAACATAGAACCAATAACATGTATGATAAGGAGCTAATAAGATATGTAAATGTTGAACATATTTTTGAGTTTTTTTTTTGGAATATGTGAGACATTGAAATATTGAGTTAGATCCTTTACATTTTTTTAATCATGGTTATATAAGTTTAAATCATCTATATCATTCTTTCTTCATGTTTTACATATGTAGTATAAGAACCAATGTTATCATTTGGATTATGGATCCATTTTCCTTCATGAGAAAAATAAATACCTTGCTAATTTTGGTCAATTTTTACTTCCATTTAATATAACCATAGAGTTCCCAATATAAATGCATATGGAAAGGTTTTTGGCATAACAAAAAACTTGTGTTTGAATAATTTTAGGACTAAAATAAATTGGTAGTGTTATGTTTCCCAAAGGTTCTTTCCAACCTCCTTTGATTTGTAAATATTTTAGATCAAAGCCAATTTGTTTTAAACATATTAAATTGAAAAAACAATTGTGGTTGTGTAGGATCAATATGGTTATGCCAAATTAAGCATCACACATGAATAATGTGATTCTAAAATCCTTTTTGTGTGGATTATTTTTGGGTTACTCACCTTGCCATGTTTACATAGGATGTGGACCTTGGATTAGTTTCATATTGAGTAAATTTTATAAATCTCCCATTTAAAGATTAGGAACACCAAATTTTTGTTCATAATTTTCATTTAATAATTCATCTCCCTCTTTTGTGTAAGGAATTAAAATTTGGTATTTATAAGGGGTATGTTAACCTCCTTTGGATTATTGAGTATGAATGAATCATATCTATGAACATCCACATATAAATGTGTAAATGACTTAAATTTTTTATGAAATGCTCTTTCCTTCAATGGAGAAAGAATACCTCTACTAATAATAAATTATAACTCTAAATTTGAAGGTCTAAATGCTATCTCATACGATATTCTTTTGAATTTAATGGTATAATCTTGAAAGGATTCATCATCACATCATTTAAAATTTTTCAATTATTATAATATAAGTTTTGATAACTTATGGATATTTAAAAACCATGAACAATGCATCTTCTAATTGTGTAAAAGTGGCTAAGGAACCTTTTGGTAGGCTATTTCAATGGTGAAAAATTTCATTCCAATGAATCAACCATTTCACCTATCACAAAGGTTAAAATGGAATCATACTAGTTTAATCATAAGGGTTTAATGAATCAACCCTTTCACCTATCACAAAGGTTAAAATGGAATCATACTAGTTTGGTAGGCTATTTCAATGGTGAAAAATGTCATTCCAATGAATCAACCCTTTCACCTATCACAAAGGTTAAAATGGAATCATACTATTTTAATCATAAGGGTTTAATGAATAATAATTGATTACAAAGATGCATAGAAGTGATTTTTAATAATTCTAGGAAATAAAAATTAATTTAAATTTCAAATAATGCATAATTATAATTCATAAATCAAATACCTCTTAAGTTTCAATAAAAGAGAATCATATTACAACAATATAATCTAACCTATCTGACAAAGAAATCTTATAGAAAAGGAAGTCCCTTGAATGAAAGATCTCTAATCCTTTATAATTATATTATATCAATTTTGTTTATAATATCTTGATATTTATTAAGCTAACCAAACAAATAAAAAACCAAAGGACAAGTAAAATAAATGAAAATAGACACCAAATAGAGAAACATAAACAAACACTAATGTATCAATCCAAATGCAGAAGAGAACATTAATATGCCTAACTAATGCCACAATATGGAATAATAAGTAAATGTGTGTACATACATACATACATACATACATACATACATACATATATACATACATACATACATACACACACACACACACACACACACACACATATATATATATATATATATATATATATAGTGCAACAAGATCAAATGAAAGTAAAATAATAAATAAAATAAATATTAATCTATGACATAATTGAAGACCAATCTAAGAATATAACTACTTGTTATAAATATTATCTAAGTCAAATAAAAATAAATTATTAAACAGAAAGGAAATTTACGTAAATACTTAAATTAAGAAAACATTATCAAACTATAACAATTTTAAGAAAATAGTATTAAAAAAGAGAATCTAAGCTAGAAATCAATAAGATAAAAGGAAAGAGAAAAATGAACTAATTAAAATAAGAACAAAAATAAATGAAATATAATTAAATCTAAATTTATCTATTGTATAATTAAACTATTCTAAAATATATAAAATTTAAATAAATATAATAAAATAAAAAATTATGAGTCTTGAGACAAGAGTTATCATAGAATAAAGTGAAATAAGATTTATTAAGAAACAAAAATTTTGAGTACAAATGGTCTTCAAAAATACAATAAATTAAAATTGAAAGATTAAATTTTGATGTGATGTATTAATCATTATTCAGGTCAATTACATAGAGTTTGCTCATCTGACTACATATCTATAATCATCAAAAGATATTAAAGCCTGATAGCCTTTAAATAATCATTTTATGAAATAAATATGAAAATTAGATATACCTAAGCTAAACAAGTGGGTCACTTCATGATCAAAAAATATATTGTTTTGGCTATCTATAAATAGTGATTTAATCTAAAAGATGTTTACATAGAATTAAAATAAGGATGGATAAATTTTAAATCAAAGAGAGATCTTTAAATATCTCTATTTTTCCCTTTGTAATGTATTTTTGATTTGATTATAAAATATTCTCTTTAAGTGATAGTTATAAAACAAGTTAAATCCAAATTTTAGTTATCTTTTGTAAAATTTAACTATCTTTTAAAATTAATTATTTAACTTATGAGTAATATTTATAATTTTAGACTTGAAATAAATTCTATTATATCAAATAAAAATATAATAGACTAATAACACTTCTAACATGTGGGGGACATTGACTCACTTGCATAAATTTAAATAAATACTCTAATTATACACAAACAAGGATTTGTAATATTAACAATCAAATAAATTCAAATTATCTTAACATCAAAATCCATAGTATTTAAGTAAATATGTCAAATAATTATGTTCTGCATAAAATGAAACTTTTGTCATACAACTATACTAAACACTAGAAAATCATATCTACATGCTCATAAATAACCACCATGATAGTAATTAAAATTATGAACCATGAATACAAATAATATAACATTTTAATCAAAATCTACTTCAAAAATTAAATCGACCAATAGGGCACCCTTATTAGTTTGGTAATCCATATACTCCATAGATGCAATAGGAAGTTCAATAAAATGAGTGCCCTTAGAGCCAAAAACCTCCAATTTTAATTTCATCAAATTTTTAGTCACCAAGACCTCTACTATAAAGATAATAAAACATTTATTTATAAAATAACTAGGTCTCTCATTCTCAAGCAAATTAATTCTATTAAATGACATAAGTGAATTTGGTGGGAAAAGTTTTACAATAACTTCAAGTACATTTTAAGGTTGTTCAAGTAATGGAGTTGTAATCACCTAAAATTTGTAATTGAGTGGTAAGAATTCCACTTGAGATAGCCTATTCCTACCTTAGCCCTATACCTATCTTAGATCATAATATCACACTTTTCTAACCTTCATGCAAGCCATAGACATCCATAATCAATCTGAATGTAGTCGCATACCTTCATTTACAAATCTTGGCCCATCATGCTTAGTGTTTTGATAGGTAGACAATAGTGCCACATTAAAGACACTAGAGGCATGTGGTTCTAGTGTCCCCAAAATTTTACCTATGTACTTTACCCTAAATTCCCCAAACAAATATATTTTAGAAGTAAAACCCTCCTACAGCCAGCCTAAGCATATTTTATTATCTACATAAGAAATAAAACACTATAAATACATAAATTTTAACCCTTTATCCATTATATGGGTATTAAATTCAAAATACCTATTCAAACATTAAAAAATTTGAGCAAAATTAGGTTAAAATCACTATTCTACCCTACTTCTACATACTACCATCTATAACAACCCTAAGATCAGATTTTATAGTTTTGAAATCTCAAGTGCACTCAAAGAAATCAATGTCACTATCATTCTAACATAACTTACACTTACACAAAAACTTAGGTGGGGAGAACCACATCGATCTTGATCCATCCTCAAAGTAGGAAACTCTCTTCACAATGGGGTATTGAGGCTGTTTAGACTATCCTACTAATGAACACACTTTTTATCTCCTACCTTACTTTCAATTAGGATTAGGGTTCACATAATAAATTAGATATTTTAATCACAACATATAATTCCAAACTTCATATGTATATAAACAAAACCTATAAACACAAACATAGGTGTACCCAAAAAATTTGGATAGTCTTGCATAAAGGACATTAATGTCATTATCGAGAAACTAGAGCCACATGATGACTCTATCTAAATTTGGAACTAATATATAGTAGGGGTTCTTATATATGGATCCATTTGATAACACTTAGACTTGTTCATATCTCAATTTATAGCACTTAGATCATTCGTATTAGGTGTTTTCTAGATAAGTCTTTATTTTCACATATTTATTACTATTTTTAGAAATTTAAAGCTAGTCAAAATTTGTAACAAATCAATGGTTATTTTATGCATATTATTTCACTAATTTAGATTAATCAAACATAGGATTGACATATGTAAAACCCTAAAAAGGTTAAAACATGGTGTATCTAACTTACTTTGAACATTGCTCAAACCCTAACCGTAGATGCTCCTAGAGTTTGTATCATTTTTTTCCTATTTTCATTACATGATTTTAAATTTTTAGAGCTCATATATTCTATTTTAATATCTCTATTTTAATTTTTTTACTATATTCCATATAAAAAATCTACTCTTCCCTTAAGAAAAAGTGTTAGACTAGGTGGTAATCTTATAGAGCATATTTTGATTCCTACTATTAGAGATTATAACATGGATATTGGACCTTTTGTGACTCTAGTTATTGATCCTTGACACCCTGATGTTATGGATTTTAATGTTAATACATCCAAAAATTAATAATACAATCAAGAATAATATGATACACAAATTGAAAAGTAAGACACTCTCCCTCCAATTAATAATGATAACATGATTTTGAATAAATATGAGATATTATAGAGCTTCAAAGATAGAATTTAGGAATAACGCATTTATCATGCATAAATCTTACAATCCATATTGGAAATTAAGCATAAAAAACCAATGGTTAATCTTCAACTCCCCTATTTAATAACAATGTTACACGTATAGTGGGGCTAACTCAGCTAACACAACCTACGATTGTAATTGAAAAAAACATAAATGATAGCCACAACTATTTTGGCTAGTCCCTCTAATCTAAATGTACAATCTCTTATGCATATTGAGAAGGGAGCCACCAGGATATCACATGCCTTAAATTCTAATATTCTCTTATATACACCTTTATAACACCACATAGTAGGAACACCCTTTTCATATAGATTTATGTCACCTAAGATTACATTACATTATGACAAGGGTGACCATAACACCATCTTAGAGCTTTTCATGTAGCATGTTTGAACTATGTGCCAAACGATTAGATTCCCACAAAGTTATTTCCATGTAGTTTAAAGTATTATGTTATTAAATGGTTTTATGATTGACTTAATCAATATTTCACAACATTTAATCCTTTGGTAGACATGCTTTTAGCACACTTCTCCATCAATATTAGTGACAATATCTCATATGCCCAAGTTGCATGATTGAAAAAAAAATTACAATGAACCTATTGTAGAATATATATTACAATACAAGACTATATTATCTAAATTTACTAGTTATATGGAAAACAAAGAACTTCAGGACATCTTCAAATAGAGTCTTTTACCAACATTACATGAAGTTATCTTATTTAATAAGTTTCCTACATTCACAAATTTATGCCACACAATAAAAGAAAGAAAATTCAAGCTTTTATCAATGGCAAAACTAAAATTTAGAATCAACTACTAAGATTTCAAATAAACCAACATATAAATTAAGGGACAATTAAAAAGAGTGATCAAAAGGACACAGTCAATGTAGCTTCAAATCCATCTCCTAGATTGGTTTTATTCACTCCTTAGCATTGAATATTCACCAACCTTCCAAATTCACCAGCACAGGTTCTCTAATAGCTCTTAGAATGCAATGCCATATCTATCCCTCCCATTAAATATGTTTATATGACATTTCCTCTTCTAAATAAATATGATTTCAATGAATTATGTGAATATCACAAAGCACCAAGCCATACAAAAAATAGAGGTATAATCCTAAAACATAAGATTAAATATTTAATTGAAGCTAACATTATTGATGTGGTAACACCCATAGAGGCACTAAACATACAACAAACAAAATGTAAGGAATTAAATATATTCTCAATTCTATTTCCAAAGCACACAGTGAATGAGTCATGGAGCACATTAGGTGTTCACTACACATATCAAGCATAGCTACCACTAATTTCATATCATAGTTTTATAGAAGAGGCACATCCATTACATAATATCATTGTCATGTACCACACTATAGTTCTAGCTAGACCAATCATAACCTTCTTAGATTAGGATATTGTTGATGATGATATGGATTTACATGTACTCTTTATACGAGTATACATAGATCATCATTCTATCCAAAGTGTTATGATTGGCAATGGGTCAATCATTAGCATGTGCACTATGAAAATTTTACATCATTTAGGGTACTTAAAGTAGAATATATTTACCATATACATAGTTATTATTGGTTTTAGTGGTCATGTTCATATCTCCATTTGGGAGATTGTGATTATATTATGGGTTAGACTAACACATATAGCCACTTAGTTATTAGTAGTACCTAGTGCAAGCATATTTGATTTGCTATTGGGTAGGCCATGATTACAATAGCTATAATCCATACCATACTTAATACACATATGTTTAAAATACATACATGTAAATTAGGTGATCAAAGTTGAGGGTCTCCCATATGAGTATCCTCTACATATCCCATAGACAATAGTAACATAATCATTAATTATTGTTCTAGCATAATTACTAGATATAACATAATTATTAATTCCAATGTAGAGAATAGTTCTTATTGATACATCAAAGATTTAAATAGAGCCACTAGTTTAGGTGAATTCTACTAATATATTATCAACATGTACTTACTCTCCCAAGGAGACCATTATTAAAGAGACCCATACATCAGAGATATGTCATAGATTCTCAAGGGTCTTCCTAAACTCACTTTTTGCTAAGATGATTATAATTGGTTTATCATATTTCTTAGCACATGAAACCTATGTCACATATAAAATTATTTTACCAAATAGGTTATTAAGACCCTTATAGTTCATAGGACACCATAATCAGTGCTACAAATTCCTATCATAAATACACATACATATACAGATACAAATTACTTAGTATAAAAAATTATGGGATCATAGCTTCACTTTCACATAACATGCATGATCACAATTCCCCTATTTAAAATAGGTCATAGTGATATTGAGTCTCCCATGAGACTCATCAGTTAGTATGGTTTCTCTTTTCTTGTACATACTTTCCCTCTCTTTTTTTCCTTGTACATAGTTCATTTTCATGTTGCTTGTACATATCTTATTTATATAAAATATAAAAAGAATTTAACACATAAAAATACACAAAAAAAATCAAATATTACTCAGATAACATAAATTTATAGATTGTATGCATTATTATTTTTACATTTCTTATATTTTCTAGACATTACATATGCTATCTATAGTATAGTCAGATTTATCATACTACATGCTTCTCTATTCTTGTTAAGTGCTTATTGATTGCTTACAAGAGTTAGGTTCATCACACTGATGTAGACTTATTATTATCTACCCACTAGGGGAATATGTAATAACTCATGATTATTCATTTGACACATTCTCTTACTTGGGGGCATATTATACACAATTTATATTACCAAGTTCTATCCTTACATACTTTACATTATAGTTTTAGCATTGTTATATATTGATATTGATCATTACTACTATTACTCATATTTTTTACTGACTATCACTATTTTATACTCATCATATGCACATCCTCACTATTACATATATTTATACTACATAAGAATGCATTTTTCATTTATATCTTATCTAGTTTAGACTTGATTATATTTCTATGATTCTTATATTTGAGGGAATTTGAATATTTCATTATTATTTAGATGTATGCTACTTCTATTCAAAATATGTATGCTTTGGACATGTGCTGATGTCCCTTATGTGTGATTCTCTTGATTGTGTATGCAAACATTTGAAAATGTCCTTCTATGTAGCTCTAATCCAACTTACTTATTGCTTGTGTATGTGGACAATTGAACATGTCCTTGTATGTCTTATTTTCTTAGATTTAGTGACATGTGCCTATGTCCATTATATTGTGTTCCCTTGGCCTACTTTGTGTGACTGATGTAAACACATGAAAAAATAGTGACTTAGAAATTAATATAGTGACACAAATTTCTTACCAGATAAATATTAATTCCTAAATAGGGACACTAACACCACATGGTGATACTATACAATATGTGGTGCTATTATCTCATAGCCTCAGTTGGCTAGTAAAATACACCAAGTAAAGTATGGGTTTGCACAAATTTAGTTACAATTTTATCAGTTATATTTAGTTTTTACTTAAATCCAAACTCACTTAGCTTAGGTTCATATCAATTGCTCAAATTAGTGGCATCATGTGTCACATTATTATTTCCTTAATTAGTTTATATACTTGAATATAATTATTATAACTTAGTTTAGAATTAGTATACTTAGATAGTAGATGGAGGGTATGTGTGTGACACTTTATTTCCATATACTCAATTACACATTAGTTGATAAGATGGAATGGAAAATTCCATGTCATTGTATATGATGTATATTCTTGACACTATATTCTAGGTTTTCACAAGTTTCATGATTTACACCATTTATAGTGGTTGCATTTTTAACTGGCCTAGAGCTACCTAATGCACCTGAGTGGCCATGAAGTAGACATACATAGTTAGATATACTTAGTTAGACATTTATAACAATTTATGTAGTTTATTTTAAGATGAATCTAATACTAATGGATGGGAAATTCTAGTGTCATAACCTACTTGAGTTTTTAAGCCATCCACATAAGAGGGTTGTACACACTATCATTCCAATCCAAGCTACTCACAAGTCAATATCAATCAAGAATGGGTGGGAAATGATGGATTTAAAAGTGGATTGAGATTTTTATCCAACTACATATGAGGATTGAACAAGCTATTAGCTTAGTCCAATCTATTCAATGATTGATCACTATATATATGCACATACAGAGGTTGCCATCAGGTTCATGCATTTGTTGTGTAATAACAAGGTATATTCATTCATTTCCTCTTTACTATCTATTTACTTAGTTAATTATTTACTTAATATATTACTTTAATTTTGACATATATTAAGGACTAATTTATGTATATTTCATGTGTAGATCATGCATTGGATCAAGTTTCATGTACATGGACCCATCTTCACATACTCAGATTCAGCTCAACAGGCTTCACTTCCTAGGTAAGTCTAGGTATGCTTATTTTTCCTTTATACAATTAATTTCACTTTATTTATTTTCTAGCATAAAAGGGGGACAAATGTAATCACCTAAAAGTGGTATTTGAGTGATAAGAGTGCTATTAGGGACTACCTATTCCTAACTTATCCCAAGACCTATCCTAGATCCTATCATCATAATTTTTTAACCTTTGTATGGGCCACAAGCATCCTTAGTTAGTTCAAATATAGTCACAAACCCTCATTTATTGATATTAGCTCTTTGTGACTAGTGTTCTACCAGCTAGACAATAACACCACATTAAGGACACTAGAGTCACATGGCATTAGTGTCCCTATAATCATGCATTTATAATGAATATATTTTTGAAGGTAAAATACTCCTAATGTCAGCTTAAACATCTTTTATTATCCACACAAATAACATATCACTATAAATAAATGACTTTTAACCCTCTATCCAGTAGATGGAGATTAGATGCAAAATACCTATTCAAACACAAAATAATTTCAATCAAAATAAGGTTATTAATCCTTATCCTTCCCTACTTCTACATATTACCATCTACAATATCCATGAGCTTATATTTTCTAGATTTCCAATCTCAAGCACACTTAAGGAACTCAAAGACACTATCATTTTAGCATCACTTACTCTTGCACCAACACTTAGGTGGGGAGAACTATATGAACATTGATCCCTCCTTAGAGTATTGGTATGTAAACAACTCTTTTCATAGTAGGGTGTGGAAGATATCCAACATATCCTACTAATGGACACACATTTTAGCTCATGCCTTACTTGTAAGGATGATTAGGGTTTGCATCATAAATCATCTATTATAGGCACAATATAAATTTATATACTTTGTTCATGTAGGAATAGAACCCAAAAAAACAAACAAAGGTGCACCTAAAATTTTGATATATTCTTACATAGAGGACATTAGTTTCATTATCATGACATTAGAGCCACATGACACCTCTATCCAAATATGGCATTGTTGTCTAAGAGGGATTCTGATTTATGGATATAGTTGATGACACTCAGACCTATTCATATCTCAATTCACAACACTCAAATTATTTGTATTATGTTTTTTATAGATAAATCTTTACTTACACATATTTATTACCATTTTTAGAAAGTCAAAGATAGTCAAAATATGTAACAAAATAGTGGTTATGTAATGCATATTATTTCACTGATTTGGACAAGTCATCCCTTTAATCAAACATAGGATTTACATTAGTAAAATCCTAAAAAGGTTAAAACAAGATTATTATGTGGATCATATTAGATAGTAGTATGCATGTATTGAGAAGTATTCACAATCCTTTATTTCCACAGAAATTTAAAGATATAATAAGCAAAGAGTCAAGTACATTCCATAAAATTGGATCAATAACATCAAAATGAATAGATAATCATGTTTCATAATTAAATGCCCTAGGAAAAAGTTAACCCTACAACCATGAAATAATGTACCTGTATAACTACCTCACGAAGGAGTATTCTCATTATGCTAATCATTACCTCTAACCCAAACATTTATAGATGATTAATGTAATTCTAGAGTTCCCTAACATATTGAAATAAACACCCAACAAATAATAGATCAAAATTGAATGTATACCACCTAAAAATATTAATTTTTTAAAGAAAAATCTAGATTCAATTGAATCAAATATATATCAACTATCTTCATTTGAAAAATAGATAATCAAATTATTTTCATAAAAAAATGATTATATCAAATTTTGATAATTCACACTTCATATATTATATCTCAATAATCCTTATCAAAATATAAATTTATGCATGAAATGCAAAAAAAGAAGACTTAACATATCTATTTCAACAATGTATTTAAAGTATGCTTTGAAATCGATAATATATAATAGAATATTGATATATTTTATTCATTAATTGATAAAAAATATAAATTATAGGCATATATTTATATAAATATTGAAATGAAATGACTAAATGTAAGATTTAACCACTTCCCTTCCATCAAAAAATAAACAAAAAATCTACACTTTATTATTCATATAATAATAACATCATATGTTACATGAAATATGACTTAATTCCATAATTAGTTAAAAATCTCTTTTATACTAATAAAATGTAGCATAACATCTCAACTAAGCCCAAAAAAATTAACCATGCATTACGATCCTTTTTAGAAAAACCACCTAATATTCTACAAACCCTTAAAATAATGACATTTTAAACAACTTAGATTTTCTATCTCTTGATAACCTATTCCAATTTATAACCAATTCATATGAATCTGAAAACTTCAGAATGCTAAAAATTAAGAATATTGATATCCTTCATGAAATTATTTTGCATGATAAAAAAATTTTGAATCCATAAAATGCATATATTCTTCAAAATAACCAACTGTGATGTAGATATAAATATTGTAAGCATTAATCAAACCCTAAGAAGGTGTACACTAAGAACCAAACTAAAATATCTATATCAAAAAACATAACTAGTCCTTATAAGTGTTGTAGATTAAAATTTTACCCTATAAGAGTGTTCTTTAGGATCTCTCCCCTAGATTCACAATGGGATCAACCCCAAGTTGTGGGTATCCTATGGTGGGGTTAAACCTCTAGAGAAGGCTGGGTCCTCTTGGGAGATCACCTAAACTACTGATTTTGCTTGGGATAATGGATAGAAAGGTTACATGAAATGAATAAATCATAAAATGGGTGATATACTAGAATAAATGACACTATTAATTGATCAAAAACAAATACAAATGAATATCAAATATCCCTCACTCACACAATCTCTAATACTAGTTGGTTTATATGAATAGTTCTAAATAATGCCTTCTAGACAAGGGTTAAAGTATAGAGGAATGGTAAAATTTAAATTATACCTTCACCTATGACTTAAAAAACACAAACTCAGACCTAAAAGCACCTTAAAACACCTAAAAAAAGGGAAAAAAAGAGAGGACAATCACCAATAAATAATATTTCTTCATATGGAAGTCATAAACAAGCTACCTAAAACATAAAGTGCAATAAAAGAGATAGGCAAAATAGGTAATCTTTGAATTTAATCCTCCATAAACTTTATTTATACACCATATTATGCCATCCAATGTAGAATAATATGAGTAAATTTATTTCAACAACCTTCCATATCTCTTAGGGACTGATCATGCTTTGTTTTTTAATCTTATTTGATCAAAAGGGGATTCAAGAGTAATGGACAAAAAGTGCTTTATGAATACTAATGTCATCATACACTATTTAGAGAAAATGTATTCCTCTTATATAAGTATAATTCAATGCCTTGATAATCTTTATCAAACCTCCTTAACTCCTCTTAACTTCTCCCACTTTCCTTCTACATCATTTTTTCCATTTGATCTTTTAGAAGCTACCTTGACACTTAATGGTTATTCATACTAGCATATGATGTTTGGTAGACATTAAAGATGAATTTGAATGTCTCCTTTTAGTCCTAATATATTATTCCCTTCTTAAACCTTTAATAACACCATGAAATGTGCAACTCTTTTGGACTTTATTAAACTTACAAAAATACCATTAAACCTACAAGTTTAAGTTTTGCTCACTCTTATCCATAAAAGGCTTTTTAAAGTTTAATTAACAACCATGATAGTCCTTGATTAGGATTTATAATATTATCATAGTTATGTATATATTACTTCAAGGTGTTTCTTCATGTTTATAGGACCATCCATGGCCATTTTTGAACCTACAATTTCTTGACTCCAATAATGGAGGACTATAACTCTTGACTTGATTTCACTAAGGAGTCATAAAACTCATCCTAGGTCATAAAAACACCATTATCATCCACATTATGATCTATATTAATTTTTTAAGGAATTATAACCATTTATACAAGGGTGAACATGAAGATTTAGGTCTCTCTAGACCTACAATCTTGTCATTTAGTCATAATTTAGACCTACAACTTTTGAAAATAAAACTCCATGTTTAGTGCTTGGTCTTAGATATTGAAAAAAAACCTTGAATTTCATTTTAAAATGTATTATTATATAATTTAACACTTATTTTAGGCCTAAAAGGTCATATTTCAATCATTTAGGATCTTTTCCACACTAAGAACATTCATTCTTGATATACAATCAACCATTTTAAGCTCAAATCCAACCCACACATGCCAAATTTATATTTTTAAAAGGTTCAAAATGTGTCAATTAGAGTAAAATTATGTTTTCATATATTTATAGGACCATTTTAGTTAATTTTAGATGGTTTCAAGAAGTTTTTGGCCAAACAGGTCTTTTGAGAGGGTTATGCAAGCTAAAAACCTATAATTACCTTTAATGATAGTTCTTGAAGCTCGAGGTTGAGAAATAAAAAATAATTATTTTAAAAAATTAATAATTAATTCCCAAAAAAATACCCAAATTATTATCTTCCAAATATGTTTTTTTTAGCATGCCAAGAAAAAGAAAAAACATATCAGATTTTGAGAAAGGGCAGTTTTGAGGTTCTAGAGTACTTGATGGTCTAAAGGATTTGTTCATAAAAATTTGGGAATATTTGGATTTATAAAAGAATATAAATTTAATAAAATAACCTTATCCAATACATCCTACAATATTGATCTCCAATTCAACATTCCCTTCATGCACTAAGCAAGTGAAAACTCATTTCAAACTTGTACTTGCAAGCTTGGCCAAGAGCGTGCAATTTTGAGCCAAAAGCCAAAATTCGGTTTGAAAGGTATTGAAAACATTTTAAATTTTTTTAAACACACTTATAATTCCTTTAATATAAAAATACATTTCTATCTATCATCACTCATGGTCAAAACCTCTTAGACCACCTATAGGTGGTGATAGGCTTCTTAAGGCTTGAGATAGGTTTCTTGATCTTCATCTTGCTTGAGGCCTATAATGGTAATTCCAATGGATAAAAAATATTATAATGGTGTTTTTACTTATTTTATTACCCCTATCCATCCATATATAACACAAAATCTCCATTAATTGACTTTGGAATACCTGTAAGTGTTTAGGCATGAAGGTGTGCATGGTGTCTCAAGCTAGTTTAGGCTCCTCAAACTCCTTTCAGATTTCTTAGGTGATTCCATGATGTCATGTGTATCCTCATAAAAATTACTAAACATTTTTTTATTTATATTAATACACTATTAATCCACTTTTCTAAGGCTTTTAGGCTTACAAAATTTATTAAACTCCATTAATAGAGGCCGCCAAAAAACCTTCTTGAGTATGGTGGATCTTTTATCATATTTGGTCTTTCCATATCATAAATATAAGGTTAATTTAACTAATAAATTTATCTAACATTCCTTACATGATATTAAACCATTAATTTAAGTTCCACTTCTTTCCTATACACCTATAGGTGGTTGTTTTCTCTTAATTTGAGGCTTAAGTCTCTCCACTCAAAGCCTCAAATCTTGGTTTGACCATCAAACATACAAATCTATTGATTCTATGGAATTTATAATCATAAATGGACTTGTGATGACTCTCATTGGCACCTAAATTGATCTTTAAAACCTCGTTTCATGATTGAGGCTCATACAAGGTCTTGTCTCCTTGTAGCACTAAAAACATGCAAAGATCCTTGTTGGGAGTAATATAGAGGTGATATAAACAAAAAAAACATAGTTTTGAGTACCCATTTGTCCCCTCCTACTATGTGAGTCATTTCATTGTCATAAACCTAAGGCAAACATGTTTACTCTATTCTTCTCTCTCCAACTAAGCTTTTAGCTCTCAAGATCAAATTTTGGCCCCTTTTGAATGATCACATATGGTAAAACTCTTAAAAGTTCTTGATTAACTTCTAGGGTGTTATTTTAATTCCACATGAAAAATTTGAAGGTTTGAGTCTTTATGCTTAAGTGCAAACCAAGAAATTCTCAGATGTGAGGCATGCCAAATTCATAGGCCTAAGAGGGTGATGAACTTGGAAACTATTGGAGAGGGTGTGTGATGATTTATGGGACTTAAGAAAACCATAAAAAACTCCCATGTACTTATGGCATAGTGGAACTAGGCACAAACCTTGTTGAAGGTCCTATTTCAGGCTTGGACATCATAGGCTAAGGGCCTAAAATCTCTAGAGAATATTTAATCTTGATACAAGGACCATTTTAACATGTGATGAGACCTCTACCTCCACCCCATGATAACTTATATTATTATTTTCTACTATGAAAAGTCACAACTGAGAAATACATGCCTTTTGGATCATGAAGACACTTAAGAGCTAGTTGATGGTTTTCTCTCAGTATGAAAAACCAAAAACTTATTTCCTAAATCTAACACTTGGGAAATTTTTAAGATGATTCTAAGGACCTTTCCTTATTTCTAGAAAACTTTTTATGTGTGGTATGTTTTTTTAATGATAGAAAACCTTCTTCATCACCACCCTATAACTATAAGTCTTGTTGAATTTTTGATGATTTTTGTGGCTAAAAATAATTGTATAGGCATTAGGGATGACATTAGAGACACCTTATATGCTTGAAAAAGACAATCAAGTTATTTTAAAAATAAAAACCCACACCTATGCAACCATGCCTCCAAGAAGGCCAAAATTGCATCCTTTTTCACTCAAACATCTCTCCTCCACTCCAAACGTATTTAAATGGTCTAAAACATGTTTTAAAGGGTTAAATTATCTAAAATGATGTGGAATAAGTCAAAACCCATTTGAATTCTTCAAAAATCCAAACTTTCACTTTAAATTTTTATTTGAAGCCTCTTAAAGTCATCTAATACACTTTTATTATATTTTTGTTAATTTGGCTCTATAAGACATCATTTTTGACTTTATAAAAGATATTATTATGTGATTACCTTTTATTCTATATAATTCATTCCATTATATACTTAAACACCTTGGCAACTAGTTAGATCCTTCACTTAGATCCTAAAAACCTATTTCTAGGCCTTTACCTTAAATTTTCCAAATTTACCTTAAACCTTGCTAAAGTGTTTCAAAAGAGTGGAAGGACACTAATGTATTCCAATAAAATTTTATTCTCTCTCCATAATTGGATCACCCACTAAAATATGATCCTAAGATAGTTTACAACACCATTCCAAGACCCTCCAAGATAGTGAACTACATCATTAAATCATGACTAAAAAGAGACTAGTCATCAATGTAAAAAGGGGTCATTGAATGGCTTGGGAGAATGGTAAAGTCCACTTAGGAAATTTTTTTATATGTAGGCCAATTTTTTCCAACATTTATAGATACCTCCTAGGATTACATGGATTTCTATGCAAAAGACTAGTTGCCTTAGTCTATCCATTGGGCTTTTGGAGTCATAAAAGTCTCCCTCAAACTAATTTTCAACTCATAACAAGGCTGCCAACCTCTGAATCAACCTCTAAAAACATCAATAACAACAAGAAACAAAAGACAACATGTGCTTAAAGCATGTAGGTAATAGAAAAACATATACTTTAATATATACAAGGCTATAAAACTCTTCTAATAACAAGGTTTTAGATGGATCCCATTGACTAGGATAGGTAATACTTCTCCATTCATCCTAAAAACATGAAAGGCATTATATTTTTTGTATCTATGAATCAGGTATTTTATACTCCATAATTTATCAAACGTTATATGGTTTCCTGGTTTGGTCTTATTAACATCCCACCTTAAGACGAGATCACCTTCCTTGAAGCCTATTGTAATGGCTCTCTTTTCAAAAGCCTTCTTGACTTGAGCTTGATGTGATTCCATTATCTTCATTTTATGGTCTCTTGTTTCTTCTATCTCCATGATTTCTACCATTATCACACCCATGGGCTCACTTTCCATCAACTAATGTTGATGATATAGCTCTAAATTAGGTAGTTCAAGAGAGATGGGTATCTTGGCCTCTCTCTCATACATAAATACAAAAGGTGAGTTTCTAATGGCACTTTTGGGAGTCACCCTATTATAACTCAAGTTTGTTCTTATATTGTTATGCCATACTATATATTTATTCTCCATGTTCCTCTTGATTATTCTAATCAAGTTCTTGTTTGTTGATTCAACAAGCCCATTTCCTTGGGGGTAGTAGTTGGATGATGTGCTAAGGTATATACCTAGATTAAGAACCCATTCACTTATTTTCATGCTAATAAATTACAAGGAATTATATAAAATTATGGTGGATGGTACCCAAAAACTTATCAAAATAATATCATAAAAATCCAACACTACTATCTCATTATCCTCTTTTATAGTAATAGCCTCCACCCACCTAGTGAAGTAGTCATTGAAAAGGAGTACCCACTTGTGCCCTCTACTAGAAGGTGTATTTATCATACCTATAAATTTAAGGCACCACTATATTAAGGTATGATCTACTTGAATGTGGTTAAAATTAAGGTCTACTAGTCTTTGTTTTCTAATGAAGAGAGCACACTTCTAGAACCTCCTAACCAATGTGTTGGAATCTTTGAAAATGTTGGTCTAATAATAACCATCCCTCATGATTTTTTTATTATTGTCCTTGGATTGAGGTGACCTATTATAGGATTATCATAGAACTCCACCAATTTTTTTTCACCTTATCAACATCTATGCACCTAAGAAACACTCCATTAAGGTATTTCCTAAATAGTACCCCATCAACTAAGGCATAAGGTATGGAATTAAATCTGAAGTATCTCCTTTTAGTCCTATACATAATTTGAGGGCATTCACCTATCATTAATAATATAATCATGTATTACATAAAATGAATGGAGATTAAAGGTTTAGGTGATTTTAGTTTATATGGTATCATTAGAGCAACCTCTTTTTTCCTTATAGGTCTATGTCCAAGTGCTCACACAAACCTTTACCTCTTACTAACTTAGTAAACTTGATCTCAATGTCATGCTCCATAAATTTAGTGATTTATCTAACCCTCTTAACTCATTTTCTTATGAACCTAATAAGACAAACATGACTGATCCTCTTCAGCCTCTGATGGTTCTCAATGACCTATTTGTACTCCTTGATAGAGTTCTTTCTTTCGCTTTAGTCCATACTCTCTCTACACATCAAATAGGCCAATTAGGCCTAGTATATATACCATACTCACATCTAAACCATCTTGGTCATTTAATATGTTTAAAATACTTTTATTATCATTAAAAAATATCCTAATACACGTTACATGAATGGGAAAATCTCTCCATAGGTCAGTCATAACCTAAAACACCAAATAGGCCAAATAGATACCTAATTGAATTAGGCCTACAAACCAAAACATTACACCTTAGACTCCTTGGTCAACCTTAAAACTTAACCAACATATAAAAAACATCAAAAATACCTCCATTATACCCATTAATACTCCCACAAATGTCCATGCCACCTGGAACACCAACTCACCTCATGAACCAAGCCATTTAGACTACTCACTAATTAGGTCTTCACACACTAAAAACACTGTCTCACACATATTAAGTGTAATCTAAATTATTCCACACAAAAATATTAATAAATCATATTAATGGGTCCTACATGACCTAATAAACATCACCAAAACCATTTTTATTCACTAAATAAGTTTTAATCATCTAAAAACACCATTATCATAGGCTCACTCAATTCTGGTAAAACATAGTCAAATTATAGTAAAGTATTTTTTACTCACCAAACTTGATTATAAAAAAAACATGCCTTATAATACCTTATCATAAATATTTTATACTTTTATAACATCTTCATACTTATTTATTTCTTCAACTCTGCTCAAACAACTTCCAACTTACTCCTTCAAACTGACCACTTAGACTGCCTGCAACTTCCAACAGTACAATCATGTAGATGTTATTATCTATATCTTGAAAGAACACTTTAATAACATATAATAAATATTAATATATTATATATTATCTAAATATCACTCTCAAGTATATATTTCTCTTGTTCTATCATCATTTATTGGTCTAACAGACCAATTCCTCAAATCACTATCTCACAGTCTTCATTACTCAAATAAGTCACTTTAAAATCTCTATTTCACCTATGTATGATCATCATAAAAAATTAATAACTAAGGAAAAAAAAGTAATAGGTTTTAAAAAATGACCCAAATCCATTGGAATCATCCCTATTCACTGATTAGGCCTTCTAATTCCTCTTTTCACTCTAATTGGTCTTTTTCACTCATGGCACCCTTTCCTTCATATCGACTAGGAAATTTTGAGGACCTAGAAATTTGACATAGAGAAATGAATATTTATAATACTTTCCATTTATTTTTGATTAAATTCATAAGCTTCATTTCAAACCCATTGTTTCCCTTGGTTACTTTCATAAATCTCTCACAATATAGAAAAACAATGCTAAGAAGCACCTTTCTATGGGACCCACAAATAGTCAAGATTAAATAAACACATCCTAAACATAATATTGGAGTCATATAAAAACTAAAATAATAATAATATCCATACACCATATTTCTGAGTATTTAAAACCAAGATATTTCACATCAAGTCTTAAGACTAGGAATTTTGCACATAAAAACTTGCTTACCTTCTTAGCAATCATTTATAAAGAATATGTCCTTAATCCATGAAATAATTATTGGAAAACATTATTAGGAACCTCCCTCAATATCTAAAAAATTATCATATCCCCATGCAAATTATACATGAGTTGAATAACATGAGAACTTTCCTCTCAAGCTCAAAATGTACCATTCGAGCCACCTTTGAAGCACATAAAGAATTTATATCTCCCTATCTGGCATAAAACCTCATAAAA
Source organism: Torreya grandis (assembly GCA_037957365.1). NCBI lineage: Eukaryota > Viridiplantae > Streptophyta > Pinopsida > Cupressales > Taxaceae > Torreya > Torreya grandis. Next base: position 1,867,356 of record JARHVA010002693.1, read on the forward strand.
ATTCTTTAAAAAACTTTATTAACCATATCCCATGTAAATATAAGCTTCAACAATCCTACAAACACCCTTTGACCCTTCACAAGGCTTTATAATCCCACCTAGGTCAACTAGGCCAAGACCTAAACAACTTTGCAGACCACTTAGACACATCTTGTAAAACATATATCTAAAATCCTAGCATCATATACATTTCCAACATGTATATTCCAAGAATAATGAGATCCATACCATGGCATATAAGCCATAGGACTCAAAACCCTATAGGCAACCATGCATGGTCAAACCTACCAGACCTACATACTTCATGAGAACCTCATGAAATCTCTCTAACATACATAAAACATTCCAATATCATGTATTTTGATAAGAAAACATGATCCATGCCACCATACATTCATATAAATAATCTTCATTCCATCATCTCACTACACCAAGTACATTAGACCACCATGCTCCATCTCACTACACTTGTTAGACCACTTTGTCATTGCACATGCCTTGTAGACATCGATGATAACACTTACCATAAATTTACCAAATATTACAAAAACTATAAAAAATTGATTAGCATGAATGAATTTCATGAATTTATGAACTTTATAAGATACTACTTAAAGTGTCTAGATGTATGGTCAACCAAGTAGCATATCAAAAACTCATGCACTAGGAATTATAGTGAATGGTGTGGCCACATGTGTTGGACTGACATGTAGAGGAAGTACTATCTCACCCAATGAACTCTGTATGTGCCTACTAAATCCACTAATAATTATGTTTGTTAGGATAATATCCTACTCTGAATATCCCAAATTTTATAATAATGTCATAGTGCACATGTTCACACTAGATCCATTATCTATGAGAACACTTGAATATAATGATTATGGATGTAAGATATAATAAAGAGTTCATGATAATTTTAGTCATCCTCGATGATATCCTACTCTAAGAAGGAGATGGAAGGTCTAGCAGTAACTCTAGGAATTGTATACACCAATCACATTACTCAAAGGATGTGTCTCAACTAAAGGTGCCTTATATGTATCTGGTGATAGATGTGCATGATATGAATGGTAAAACCATGATGTGTCCCCTATCTATTGTTTATAATTTTTTGGAAAGGGATCTAATAATATTTTCAAAGCTTTATTTTGTGTTTTCTTTTCCTAAGGAGGCTCAAGTGAAGTGCCAAGATCAATATGATTACCATCTATCAAATCCTATATCTTGTGTCTTAAACTAATGTATCTATTTTTTTTATGGTCTAATACCCTGTGAAACTCACAAAATGCATGTTTATCATATCCTCATGGAAGAGGCTTTGTTGGGTCAACTTCCCAAATAGGATGGAGAGATATGATGTTACATTCCAATAGTTATTCTAAAACTTTGGCTATAAAAACTAGTAGATTGGTGAAGGTTCACCAAGGAGGTGCTAATAAAACCACTCACTAAGGGAGCTCAAAAGTGACATTAACTATCAGTTGATTCTGACTCTTGTTATCATTGACCTTGACTTTGTATGGGACTTTGTTGTTACACTTGTTTGTTGTGTCTAAGATACTTGTGTACTTAAGTTTTCCCAATAAAATTAGTTTGACTTCTCATTCCTTTAGTGTGTGACAAAATTCAATGAAGGAAGAGAATATTTTGAACATGATTTATTCATTCAAAGTTGGTAGAAGACTATGTTTGAAGAGATCTTATAACTCTTGACTGGCCATGGGGCTAGTCATCTTAGCCAAAATAGTCTTATATCAGAGAACATAATATGTGAGATGCTCATTTGACCTTTATTTCTATTTTGGAACTTGGGAATATGAAACCTTATCACCAATGTTAATGCTCAAATGAGCTAGGAACATGTCAGATAAAGGATTGAATGCATTGATCGATTGATTTAGTAGATTGTATAACCATTGTAAAGCATAATCCTTTAGGCTTCATGGAAATATCTTTGTAAGTAGCTAGTCATTGGGCACATAGTCCAAGCATACTATGTGAAAGGCTCTCTAATGTGTCTCTAGATCACCCTTCCCATCATATAGAGTAAGCTTGGGTTGAAAAAAACCTTGTGGTAAAGGTGTATAATAAATGTGACATGCCAATGGTATATGTAATAGAGAAAAATAATCTAAATCCTATGTAGGTATAGAGGCACCTTGCTAGTACCTTAGATTGAAGAGATTTTATTTTTTGCACAAGGGATACCACATCATGAGACAAAGATGTACTAGATATAACTAGTGGCATAGAGATAGGTTGGGTTGTTATAAGGGTTGTTGAGACATAGTCTCCCCCATAGTGTCATTTTTAATTGGTTGTTTTATGGTTTGGGAGATTAACCATTGTTCACTCTTTGTTGGTATTCTTGTAGTATTTTAAGCATGTCATATTGCATGCTAGGGTGTTTAGTTAAGACTTCTTGAAGTTATCTTTTATCAATTTCATCAAAACTGGTATATTAGGCCATTGTTAAGGTAGGAAAACAATCTAAAATTTGATTTAATTTTTTGCAATAATTTGTAATAGGCAAAGTGCTAGAGAAGGAAAGTACTGAAAATAGGAAATGTAAAGTCCTAAATATAATGAACTAAAAATTGTGTAAAAAGGATACAAAGCTCACAAACATGTAAGGTGATATCTCAAGAAGTAATGGAACCTAGTATATACAACTAGGTTTTGATGGATAATTATTTTGAACTTTTGAAATTTGAAGTGAATTTCTGAGTCAGATATGCAAGTAAAAAATTATAAAATTTGTCATTTAATAGGACCTAGTGTATACAAATAGGGTTTTGAAAAATAAATGTTTTTGAAAATTACTATTGAATTTTTAAATTTGAATGGATTTTCTTATTTAAATATGCTAGTAAGAAATTAGAAAATTATTGGAAAATTACTAGTAAAATACTGGGACTTAGCATGGGCAACTAGGGTTTGAAAGAAATATATTTTAAAATTCCTACAAAATTTTAAAATTTAATGCTAATTTTTTATTTTATTATTTAGGTAAAAAATTATAAAAATATAAGAAAAATCAGTAGGAAATTTACCCTAGAGTTTCTATGGTTTTATGCACAAATGAAGTAAGTCAGGTTCACCAAATGATTTAACAATTTTGGGAATATTTGGGTATTATTCCTTATTTAGTTAAAGGGTCTAAGTAGTAAAATTAGTAAATAAATATGAAATAATTAATCTATTTATTTACATAAATTATATTTCAATTTTAAACTTTTTAAGATAGTAATAAGATGGAAAAAATAAGACTTAGCTAGAAATTGGTTGATATGGCTAAAAGAGGGTATGAGATCAACTATATAAGACTAGGACACTATTGAAAATTGATATTTAACCTTAATTTTATGATTGGATAGGAGCACTAAAATCAGACAGGAGTGGCATCAATGTTGTATTCCACCTCTGCTACTATTGTCCTAAGGATCTAAGCTTTTTGGGTTTTGTTCGCCAAGTCTATGTGACCTTGTCTATGAAGATTTGGTAGATATAAGTCTATATAGCTCCTTATATAGAAAATTCCTTATTAAAACCATATATTCCATTATACTTTGTGAAATTTTTAGAAATAAGTGGGTTAATGTGTGTAAGATTCACTGAACATGTATCCACACCCCTTGTGTGGGCATGTTGCCTACATACCAATACTCTGAAGAAGGATCAATCCATATATATTTTTCCCACTTGATGTGATTTATAACATTGATTGTATGAATATGAAAAAAGCTAAACTAGATGTACTTGAGGTGGATAGGAACTAGTGTTAGGATTTGAATAAGCTTGCAAGTATATTAGCTGGTTGTGTGTAGATAATAGGGAAGATTATTTGAGTAGTCTTGCTTGTATTCTTACTTTCTTAGTGATATTTACCAACAACCCCTTACAAATTATATTTTAATGGGATTTTATAATGATCTATTGGTCATGTCTTTAATTTAATCATGTTATTCCAATAGTGAAAAGGATGGGGAACCATAATAAATTAACTGTTGGTGCCAGAAATGGACTTGGACAAGAGAACTAAAAATAGATAAGAGTGGCATTGGTGCTATAGTCATAGTGTGGTGTTATTTTCTTGAGTATATAGGACTTGGGGGGATAGATATATCATGTAAATAGGAGTATAGCTTATCTAAAATCAAGTTTAGAAGGCTATGGATGATTGGGAATCAATGAAAGGATGCCTATGAGGGCCATAAGAGAAAGTAAGGGGGACCTATGAGTTGTGTGTCATTAACCATGCTCAAGTTACCATTTTTTGCTTTTAATATGTCTACACCCTCTAATCACAACTATAATGTCTCACTCCATGTTTATATAGACTCACTCATGGTCAAAACCTCTTAGACCACCTGTAGGTGGTGATAGGCTTTTTAATGCTTGACATAGGTTTCTTTATTTCCATATTTATTTAGGCCTCTAATTATCATTAAAATTAATTATGACTATTGGGATGATTTATTTACTTATTTTATTACCAATCTCCACCCATATATCATACAAACTGAGGTTGGATTAGCTTTGGAAGACCTACAATTTTCTAGGCATGAAGATGTGCATGGTGGTCTCAATTTAGTTTAGGCTCCTCGATCTCATTTTTTCCTCCTTAGGTTCTGATATGATGTCATGTGGATCCACATCAACATTCCTAATAATTTTTTAGGGATATAAATACACTTTTATTCCACTTTTTCAAGCCATTTAGACTTGAAACTTTTATTAAACTGCATTAATGGAGGTTGCCAAAAAACTTTCTTGAGTATGGTGACTCTTTTGTTATATTTGGTATTTCCACCTCATTTATATATGGTTCATTGACATTATAAATTTATATAAAATTCCTTCCATTCTGTTAAACCATGTATTTGAGTTCCACTTCTTGTCTATACACTTGGACGTGTTCATTTTCTCTCAATTTAAGGCTTAAGTCTCTCCATTCAAAGCCTCAAATATTTCTTTGACCATGAATAATACAAATTTATTGATTAAATATACTTTATTATCATAATTGGGCTTTTTCCAAATATTATTTTTACCTCAAGTGCTCTCTAACACCTTGTTTCATGCTTGAGGCTCATACAAGCTCTTGTCTCCTTACAGCCCTGAAATCATGCAAAGTTACTTATAGGGAACATTCCATAGGTGATCCCAAAAAAAAACATATTTTTTAGTACCCATTTGGCTCCTCCTACTATGTTAATCATTTAATTTTTAGATACCTAAGGAAAGCATGTTTACTCCACCCTTGTCTTTCCAACTAGGGCTCTTTTAAGCTTTTAGTTCTCAAGACCAAAATTTGGCCCCTTTTGAATGATAACACATGATAAACCTCATAAAAGTGCTTGATTCACTTCTAGGGTGTTATATTAATGCCACGTAGCAAATTTTAAGCTTTGAGTCTTTATACTCATGTGTAAACCAAGAAATACTTAGATGTTAGGCATGGTAAATGTATAGGCCTAAGAGGGTGATGAACTAGATAACCTATGATAATGTCTTTAAAACTCTTTTTTATGGTGTTTTATGATGTATTATACTTTTAAAAACTATAAAAACCTACCATATACTTACAAGGGAGTGGAATTAGGCAAAAATCTCATTAAAGGCCCTCTTTCAGGTTTGGACATCAGAGGCTAAGGGCCGAAAAACTTCATAGGCATGTAATAATGATAAAATTACAATTTTAATATTTATTGATACCTCTTCCTCCACCCCATGATCATTAATATTCTTAGTTTCTACTTTTAAAGGTCACAACCAAGAAAGACCTACCTCTTAGATCATGAAGAGGCTTAAGAGCTAGTTGATAGTTTTTTCTCATTATGAAGAACCAGAAGCTTGTTTCATAAATATATTAAATTTAAAAAGTTTTACCATGATGATAATAACCTTTCATTATTTCTATAAAACTTATGATGTGTGGTATGCTTTTGCAATGGAAAAAACTTTCTTGGTCACCACCCTATAACTATGATGCTTTTTACAATTATGAGGATATTATTATCTATAAATAATTTTAGTGTCCTTGGGGATGGAATTAGAGACACCTTATATTCTTTAAAAATAAAATCAAGTTGTTATACTGAGCCAAACCCAAAAAATCCTATTCAATAATGCCTCTAAGAAGGCCAAAACTACATCCTTCTTCACTCAAACAACTATCCTCCACTCCAAATGACTTGAAATGGTCTCAAACATTTTATAAGGGGTTAAATTAGAAAAAATATATATGTTTAATAATTCAAAAACCATTTGAATTATTTGAAGGCTCATAAAGTCAATTAATGCACTTTTGTTGTATTTTGGGCAATTTGCTCCATAAGACCTCATTTTTGACTTTCTAAAAGATATAATTAGGTGAATACCTTATATTATCTATAATTCATTGAATTATATGCTTAAACACATTAGAAACTAGTTATATCCTTCACTTAGAGCCCAAAAACCCATTTTTATGCCTTTACATTAAAATTTCCAAATATATCTTAAACCTTGCTAAAAATTTTCAAAAAAGTGAAAGGAAATTTATGTATTACAAGTAAATAGTCCTCTCTCTCCATAATTGTATCACCCACTACAATAGAATATTGAGATAGTTCACAACACCATGCCAAGACCCTTCAAGATAGTGCATTGCATCATCAAGTCATGACTAAAAAGAGACTAGTCATCAAGGCAAAAAGCGGTCATTGAATGGCTTGGGAGAATGGTAAATCCCACTTAAGAAATGTTTTTGTATGTAGGATGATTTTGGACAAAAATAACCTTAAATATATTTTCAATTTCAAAAATACATGAATTGAAAATGAAAATCTCAAAATACACTATTTTACCACTTTACAATTCTACATAACCCTTTGAGCATAGTGTATGAAGTCCTAACATTAGATCCCTTTAAAAACTAAATCAAAAAATAATTTCACACAAATAAATTGAAAAAAAACATTGTATTTGTTTTAACCGCTAACCCTTAAATAAAATATATGCAAGCTACTATATATTTCCTCAAATAGTTTTAGACAACAAGATCACTTAGAATAGATAATTGTAATTCAAAATGGTCGTGCCTCAACACATGGAAATGTATTAAAATTTTCATGCATATTTATATTAAAGCCATAAAATTCCTAATATCATAGACATATAATCATTTCATTGTCTCTGAAAATGCTTTAAAAATAATGATTTTATATATATACTCAAATCACAACCCTATAATAACTAGTTATTCTTTTTTATTTCCATCATTCCATAGAGATAGAGAATACTTAGTAATATACCTAAATAATATTATCTTTAAACAATAATTACATGTAAATAAAATTTATGAACAAAATAAAGAATTCATTTGAGACCACTTAATTTTTTCTGAAAAATATCATACAGGCTCTTTCAAAAACCAAAACCTTCCATAAGATTTTAGACTTAAATAATGTCAATAAGGGTATGAATATTATAAAAGATATAACCATACCATTAAATTTTTTTCAAAGTCATGAATCAAATCATTTATTTTCAAGAAAGAAAATATTAATATCAAAAAAACATCCCATATGTTTATATAACTGAATAATATTTCAACCAAAATGAACTACCATCATATGAACTCTACAAACATAGCTTCTTCCCAAAATATTCAAAGAAAATAAACCATAGGATATGAAATAACAACTTCAAACTCAACAATAAAAACTAGAATGTACCTTGTATAGATAACAATTAAAATGTATTGTCATTTGTCTTATCTCAATCAGGTATCCTCTTTTCAGTAGATTTTTTTTGTGATCAATAGGAATCCTAGAAGGGATATTAGTATTGTGTTAGTATGATGAAAGTCAAATAAAAAACACACTAATAAAACTAACACATTAAGCTTAGACACTCAAGGATCAAGAGAACAATACAAGTAACTATTAATAGAAGAAAATATAACCTTTATTTACTTTCCTTAAGAGCAAGAGTTGTATGTTGGCCATGGATGGATGTGCTTGATTGTGTGATCAAAGAGTATTTGGTAATGGTGCTCCTTGTATCGTCTCTCCTTTCCACCCTGGAAATGTTGGGCTTAACTTTGTCTTGGCTCTCTCTCAACAAATGAGCATTATAACACTATAAAGAGTTTCCTTGAAGGTATTTTTGCATCATATCATTACACCAAAAGAGCTTCTTGAAGGTATTTTAGCATAATAACTTTACACTACTAAATCCTATTGAATAACGGGTGAAGCCATGTATTTATATCCTTCCAAACTAACTCTAACCCAAGTGTAATTAAGTTAGAGTTAATCATGGTTAAGTTTAAACTAACCTTAGTTGAGTTAAGGAGGGGAAAAGAAATTAATATTTGGGATAGATATCACATTTATTAGGCATGGCTCTCTATTTATAAATTTAAGGCTTTTAAGGAGATATTTTTAGTTCCTTGACTTTGATGATGATGACATCATGATGACCTCATTTTTATTGAATTTTTTTTTTGTAAATTCATTTTCACTAATTAAACATGGAAAGTTAACTTAAGCATTTAATTTTATTTGATAATTTAATTCATTATGTTTGGTATTTTTACACTTTAAGAATTGTTTAAGTGTCACACTTAGTGGGTCCAAAGTCCAAACTGTCAATTTTCTAGGTCATAAGGTTATTGGAGACGAATCCATGAGAGTTTACTATTGTATATATGATAATACCCCAAATAGATATGCATCAACATGGTTCTAAGAAATAGTGTATAATATGTAGATAAATTGGGAAATTCAGTGATTCATAGGCTTAATTTGCACTATTTAGTAGAAATCAATCTAAAGTCTAGTTGGAACTTAGTTATGGAAAAAATGAGGGGTCTATAGTTTTACCCTATTTAGGAAGATGTTTCAATATAAATGTATAGTAACATCTTTTCAAAGAATTATAAAGTCATTAATTCCTTGGTCAATGCCCTAAAAGGTAATGGATGAGCCTTGGATGCCCCCTCAAGGTAACAAGAGGAAAATAAGGTTAGTGAATGTTACTTTAAAAATAAGAAAATAATACAACCTATAGGTAATGGGGGTGGACACACTAATTTTCCCAAAGGTGATTATAATTAGTGTTATAATAAGATGGCTTATTAGGGTGGATAAAAATAATGATTTTCCTAAAGGTGGTTATAATAATTAGCATAATGAAAATGCCTCAGTAGGGAAGGGTAATGATAATGATTTTCCCAAAGGTGGTTACAATCATCAGCATAGTGAAAATGTCCCAATAGGATAGTGGGGTTAAAATAATGATTTTCCAAAAGGTGGTTATAATCATTAACATAATTAAAATTCCCTAGTAGGGTAGATAGATTGAAACATAATGATTTGGCCAAAGGTGGTTAACATCATCAACATAGTGATTTGACCTAATATGCTAGATGTAAGCATGATACAACTCATCTTTCCCCAGTCAAGAAAATCAATAATGGGGGATTACGTATTGAATCTATACTCATAGATTAAGAGTTAGTAAGTATAGATGATAAACATAAATTTGGGCTAGTTTCTAGGATAGAGATGCACATCCAAACTAGCAAGTATTATTACTCATTTATGATTTAATTAATCTACATTTGGGTAGTGTTTGGATAGGTTATAAATTTTTTAGGTGTGAACAAGGAGATGTACTATGCCACTAGTGCTTATAATCTCCATTGAATAGAATTTTGTAGTAGCTTAGGATATCATATATCATAGTTATAGAAAATTATAATAACAATGTGTATCCAAAGCATAAGAAACTAGTTTGAATTCAAGTAAAAATCACTTAGGTGTAATATATGAAAAATGAAATCCCAAGTGAATATAATTCAATAAACTAAGTGTAGGAATGTACACTAATTGAAAACTTAAGTATAAGATATGAGGAATCTAGAATCAAGTGTAAAAAAAGTATAAGAATCCTATGGTAATCGAGAAAAAAAGGCAAAGAGGTAAAATAAAAATGAAAAAAATAAAAAAATAAAATAGCAATAAACACAATAAAACAACAGTAAAAATAAATAAACAAACCAAAAAACACCAAGAAACAAATAACATAAATACAAGAAATAAACAATTCAAAACAAATAAAAGTGAAATAAATAAACTATTCTAAGTAGATAAAGGTAGAATACAAATAACGGTTAATCACAATGTTAGTATAAATAGAAAATTAATTATTTGTGCATGTGTAATAGAGGTGTTACTTGGGTGATAGGGTGACCCCTAAGATAGGTATAAATGATGCAAGTATAACAATGCTAGAACATAATACTATCAATGTTTTCCCTAGGCTATAGGTAACCATGACACAAAAACAAAATGGGGGGAAAGGAAAAAAGGAAGGGGTAGCCGAGCTAACTCCAAATGCACTAGGCAAGTAGATGTTTCCTTCATATTTCCATGGATACAAGATTCAACTTGAACTTCATGCCAAATGTAGTTCTCCCAAAATATATGATAGAAGAAAATGATGATCTAGAAAACATGATTGTTATGTAGAGGAATACAGGAATGGTATCACAAAATGATGAGTGAATATAAAAAGAGAGGGATGCTATTAAAAATCATGAAAGCATCAACATAAAAAAATCACATGAGCATGAGATTATGGTTTTAGGCTAAAAACACACTAAAAGTCAATAGACAAGTGGTCACACATGAACTGGGTTCATAATTCTTACTATTTCTAAGGCTAAGAATGAGAATAAACTCATAAAATGGTAAGAGTGTAAATAACTCACAAAATGTAGAGAGCATAAATAACTCAAAAAATGGCAAGAGAATAAATAAATTATAAAATATTAAGAGCATAAATAAATAACAGAATGGTGAGAGCATTATAAATAGTTGCTCATAAAATAATGAGAGTATAAGAAAATCCAAGTGGTCATGAGTGCATCAATGTTTGAATGCACAATTCTCACAATATAAACTAAAAAAATAGTGAGAGCATACATCTAGGGCCAATAAGGATGGGGAAACTAAAGCACAAGTGGGTACTTTTGAAATAGCTAGGAGTCCTATAATACTTAATGCCATGAAGTGGTTGAAAAAGAAAGTAAGGTACAACTGAGCTAATCCAAAATACCCCATGTATCTAAGTGTTGCCTATATAGTCTGTGTAAACCTTAGGCCAATGTAGTTCTCCTAGAAATGGGAGGCAAAAGATAAAGGTGGTCTAGAAACAAAGTGAAAAAAATAAGATGGCCCATGCAAAAAAAATTTAACTTTATATTTCATAAGGAACTTCAAATCCAATTTTCATGATTTTGTGATTTTTAGGAGTTTTTAAAAGTTTTCAAATATTTTTAAAAAATTTAGGCATCTCAGCTCAATCAAGAATGATGAGATACAAAATGGTCCAACATGAAAAATGGAGAGAGTGTAGATTAAACATACTCGCAAAACATCGAGAACATTTAAACTTAAATTACTCATAAAATGGTGAGAGCATGGGAAAAGGGGTGACTAAACTGACCACAATGTGAATTGAGCATTGTCTACTAGTCCTAATGGACCTCAAGTCACTATAGTTGTACATACAAAAGGTATGCTTCCAATGATTTTACTATTTTCTATATCTCAACTCAATAGATAATTATGAGATATAAAATTGACAACCCACTATTATATTACTCCTAGATACTACCTATTTGTCAAATACTAAATAAAATATTAAAACTATCTAAATACCCACTATGAAGGTGCCTGAAGAATCAATGGAATGGAACTAAGGTTGAAAATGAGGGGGGTATAGGAGGTTAAAAATAACTTTGGTTAATAGGGAAGGTATGCGACATTATGGTATGATGTAAATAATCTTCATAGATAATAACTTGGGTTACTCAAGTGAAATAACACTTGAGATGTATTATGTTCATAGGCCCATCATGTTCATGTTCATTTGGTATGGCTAACCTATAAGCTCTAGAGCCATAATTAGTAACAATGACATAAGGGCCTATCCATTTAGTCTTGAACTAGCCTTTATTCTTTATCTCTGCCATGTTGTTCTTCTAGTTTCATTTAAAGATAAGATCATAATATTAAACTATTTATGCTTGACACACTACTTATACTAACCACATAGCTAGTTCTGATATGCTTGAAGGATATTTATAGTGGCCATACATTTTTCATCCAATAACTTTAGCTCTTGTAGGTGAACTACTCTATAATCCTCACAATCCATGATGTGATTCAATGAGATGCATAGATAAGGAAACTCAACCTCAATGGAAAGAGTGGCCTTAGTGTCATAGATAAGGTAATGTGGTGTGGCTCCTATTGGATTATAAAAGTGCATGAAAAATCTATAGGTGATAATTGTGGCCAACATCATTGACAATATTCTTAAGAATATTGACAATGGTTTTGTTAGATGACTCTACTTTTCTATTACCTTATGGGTAATATGTAGTGGAAAAGTGTTAGGTAATGTTAAAATCAGCACAGAGTGCTTTGGCATCCTTATTCTAAAAATGATATACCATTATAATATATAATGTCAGATGGGATACCATAGTGGAAAATGATATGTTTGAAGATGAATTTGTAAATTTGTTTTCTATTCACATAAGTGGGGTATAGTTTCAACCCACTTAGTGAAATACTCGATGGTAGTAAGGATATAATTATGGCCATCTAAGGAGGTAGGGTTAATATTCCCTATGAGTTCAAGTCCATATATTGAGAATGGAAAAGGTGTAGTCATTAATTTGAGTGTTTTGGCCAAAGGATGAATCAAGTTTGCATGTATCTAGAATTTGTTACATCTTTTTACATAAGAAACTACATCATCTTCCATGATTGGCTAATAGTAACTAGTACAAAGGATATTTTTGGCAAGGATGGCCTTGCTATTTTGGGATCTACACACTCTTTCATGAACTTACCTTAATGCTAATACAACTTTTACCAAATTCAAATAATGAAGAAAAGTTACATCAAATCTTATGTGGTAAAGGGTTGGGTCAAATAGGGTATATCAAGAGGCTTTATATGTGAAGTATTTTTTTATTTATGTGAAAGGTTTAGTGGAAGGATGTGGAAATGAAGGTAGTTATATAATTCTAAATACTAAATAGAATTGGGACCAATAATTTCATAAATCATTGAAATGGTTAAAGGTTCATGAGCAGGTGTTATAAGATGTTCAATGAGGAACTGGTAGTCTTTTGCTTGTCTATGTTATGGATCAAAGAACCAATGGTATCCATGGAATTTGTTGTCCTATTATTTTCCCAAGGTATGTGTTCAAACTAAATGTTGTAAATATTCTACTTAAAAGTGTCCACTATGGCCTTTTATGATACCAACTTATCATATTTGATCTAGAACTAGTCTATAACCTTATTTATGATTAGCTAAGAATCACCATGAACCATGAGATGTTGAATGTTTCATTGTATTGCTTGATAAATCCCTACAATAAGTTCTTCACATTTAACCATGTTATTTGTAAAAGGAAAGTTGATATAAAATAATTTGGGAATATGATACCCATGTGGTGTAATAAATAATAATATGGTACCTCATCTATGATATGTGAATGATCCATCAAAATATAGCTTTTAGTTCTACTCTTCAGGAGGTGTTTTTATGATGGTCCTGATAGATTCATCTGGGAATGTAAAAGTGAGTGGTTGAGTATCTTAAAGGGGAGACTCAATAAGCTAATCTATTATTAATTTTCCTTTATGGCCTTCTGATTGACATGATCAATCTCAAAATATCTTATAATCATGATCCATTTAGCCATGCAACCCTATAAATCTATTTTTAATAATAGATACATGAGTGGGTCTACTTTGGCAATGACTATGTTATTTTTGTTAAGCATGCAATGATGCATCTTCTAGGATAGAAAGACCATATCTAAACAACATTTTTTTATTAGTGTATAGTTATCTTCATATGATACCAATGTATGGATTAAGCATTATATAATGTGCTCTTTTTCATTTTCATCATGCTGAGCTAAAAGTGCCCCCAAGGCAATGCTAGTGGAAAATAGGTATAATGGGAATGTCCTTCTTGGCATTGGTGGTAATAGCATTGGTGGATTAGCAAGGTATTATTTCATATGATCAAAGGCCTTATAACATTATACATCCCAAATAAATGTAATAACTTTCTTCAATAAATGAGTGAAAGGATGGAATTTATCATTTAACTACAAAATACAACATTTGAAAGATTGAATTTTTTCTTACAAACTATGAATTGACTTCAAAATAGAACGTGGTAGCATCTCAGTAATATCTTTTACCTTGGTAGGTGTTTTCAATCTAAATATCACGCTATTTAAATAAATGCAAGAAATCATTCTCTTTAACTAAAACAATGGGATCTTTTCAAAGCATTGGTGACTCTAAAGTGAGAAGAACCTCTAGAGAGGATTGGTTCCCTTGGATCTATCACCTAAACTAATCACTTAGAAAAGGGAGAGAAACAGATAATAATTCTTGAAAAAATGTAAAATAAGGTCATGCACCAAGGTTTTGAACACTTATAATTGCACATGAAACACTATCAAACACTTTTAAACCTATAAATATCACTTCACTTGTTCTTTGATCAATTTTCACATAAGTGTTTCATGAAAAGTCACTAACAAGCTATCAATCTAGCATGGGAGGGGAGTTGTCCACTTCCAAACTAGTCAATAAACTATTTACAATACTTATAATGAACTATGAGAGCTACAAAACACTTCATGAAGGTGAGAAAACCTAGACAAAGGTAAATAAAATCATATATTCACTTACCCACATAAATGAATTCATATAACACACTTCAATTCAACTTACGAATGGAAGAATTTAGTCTTCTATTACATCAAATAGGTTTTAGAGTATAAAACTTTTCATAGCCTAGGCAAGCCAAAAACATAAAAGTCTCTTTTTCACTAGATCAAGATTGTCTTTATAGCATATAGAAGCATCTTCATACCAAAGTAGAGAGTGCACACCAAGTGTTGAGCTAGAACCCTGGTTGATCATCTTGCTAGCTCCATCACCTTGGACCCTCTATACTATGGTCACCATATGTGGCCATTCAAAAATATCACTTAAAAAATTGGAAGCCAGTAACTCACCTACTAACTAGTGCAAAAGATAAGATAATGGAAATCATACCATGTTATTGTCTTGCTTTGGTTAAGAACCCCATTAGTGGCATGTGATCTCCAAACCTTCTAGGATGGTGTTATGAATATTTTGTCATGAATACATTGCTACATTAAATAATATTATCATTTTTGATATCCTTTTCAAATGATAATGCTTTAGATTTAGGTTATATGTTGATGAATTCCTTAAGATCAACACCCTTATCAACTGTATGTGAGTGTCAGATATAGGATTGTAGGTACATTTTGAGTATGATATCATGAAGTGTCATTTCCCATCTTAAAGCTATGATGACACTCTCAATAGACATAATGACCTTATTGAAATGGTTAGAATATGATCTTCCATTGGGGCATCTGTGGTGACCTTCAAGTGTTCTAGCAGCCAAATAGGGTATATCCACCCCGTTGAAAATGATATCCAACTATATCCTTGCTTGATAAAATTCCCATTACACCATGGACATGAATTTCATCATGATCTATCCATGTGAGCCTATCCATTGTACTAAAAAATAGGGTTTAGAATCCCTTTTTCCCATCTAACACTCTCAACACTTTCTCTTAAGGGTTTCCTTAGCTCCACTGTCCTTATATACCATTTTCAAAAAGAGAACTCCCAAACCTTCATATCCATGACCATTACCATGCTTTGATAGTGAGTGATGATGAAGTATCTCGAGTAGCTTGACTGAGATTTAATGTTGGCCTTACAAATTTGAAGTGTTTACTTTGGTAACCTGTGTGTCTGTTAATGTAGTGTTTTTTCCCACTGGGTTTTACCTACATGGCCATATGGCCTTTCTATGTATTTAAGCTTCCTTAGGTTAGTTATAAAGGGTTGATAGGCTATTTTTTTAAATTAGTTAATCAATAAAATTAGAGGCTTCTTCATGTTTCCCTAATTTTCTCTATATGTACCCCACTTTTACTTTTTTGGAAGGCTAATCGAATCATTCACATTTTGTAATAGACAAGTTAATGCATATTTTTACTATCTAGGAATTTTAAATCTCTCTCTATAGGAATTGACATTGATTTCTTGAATGCTTTTCAAATATCTTGGCACACTCTTTCATGGTACTAGAGCTATCTTGATAGTTTCATGCATCAGACTCACTGGTAAGATCCTTGATGCATTCACCTTACTCATTTTTCTTCTATCTTGGCCACTATTTTTGACCTTGGAGGCATTTTCAAAATCTACTTCAAAACTCATTCCAAAAGTCCTTT
This sequence comes from Torreya grandis, assembly GCA_037957365.1. NCBI lineage: Eukaryota > Viridiplantae > Streptophyta > Pinopsida > Cupressales > Taxaceae > Torreya > Torreya grandis. Next base: position 1,883,748 of record JARHVA010002693.1, read on the forward strand.
GATTAAAAATATGTTTACATATATTTTTTGGGTTTTTTGAGATCTAAAATGGGTTATTAGTTTTTGATAAACTTCATATATTTTCTTAAAAATCAATTTCCTTCAACTGGTATGGTGCTCATACGGACCAAGTAATCACCCCCACAAACCCCAATCTACACTCTATAGACCAAATTAGGTTCTTTAGGCTTGATTACTTAAACCCATAGACCATTTCAAGTTTCTCCCAGGTGATTACTTGAAGTAATCGGGTTTCTCTAGTGTGATTACTTACTCATAGATCATTTCAAGTTTCTCCATGTCAAAAACTTGAAGTAATTGGGTTTCTCTGGTGTGACAACTTTCTACTAGACTAATTCAAGCTTTTAGGGTAGTCCTACTTCTTTAAGAACCTGATTTGCACTGGGGTAGACCCATTCAAGTTTTCCAAGGTTGATTACTTATTACTTATTTAATTTATAAGTAAATTAGGTTGAATAACTCAATTTTTACTGGGGTAGACCTATTCTGGTTTTCCAAGGTCGATTACTTATTACTTATTTACTTTATAAGTAAAGTAGGTTGAAGAACATAGTTTACACTAAGGAAGACTAATCTAGGTTTTCCAAGGTTGCATTACTTATTTAATTTATAAGTAAATAGGTTGAAGAACCCAATTTTCACTGAGGTTTCCAAGAGTGATTACTTATTACTCATTACTTTCTTTATAAGTAATAAGTAATGTAGGTTTAAGAACCTAATTTTCATTGGCTAGACTCATCTAGGTTTTTGAGGTAGTCTTACTTGTCAGAGAGTTTTAAGTAATGTAGCTACATGAACCTAAAGTAAAGTAGTTGTATAAACTCATGCTACATTCAATGGGGCATCAAATTTGAGGTGAAAGGTAATGAATAAATAGAGTTAAGTTATTTCCTTTTTTAGATTTTTTTTGGATTTTTGGATGAAAAAACACAAGTCTGGACCAAAAATTCCATTTTTGGAAAGGGTCCACAAATATGTGGGAGTAAGAACTAGTGAGTGCAATAACCTTTAATTTTTAGCTCCTTTTTGGGTGCTATTTTTTTTAAGTGCATATTTTCTTGAGCTCTACGCATTAGTGACATTATTTCAGGACTTTTGTAACATCTATTTCTTACATGGTGTAATAGCTTAAAACTCTCTTTAAACCTTTTTACTTTTCCTCTTGGATGTATTCTTGGTGATACTTGATGTCCCTCTCATACTTTATCACATATATTGTTCATAGATGCATTCTTGATTGAGCCTGATGTCCAAGACTGATTGTGTGTGCATTATAACATTAGGGGGTATTCTTGATAATTTTGGGGATACTTATACTATGTGCTTTCTATTTTTTTGATTTCATTTCAATTCTATAATTTATCTCATTCTAATTTTGACTAATGGATCTAAACATCAAACCACTCATACTATTCAACTATCTAGAATGGAAGTCTAATAGGCAACTCATTTTAAGAGGTAAAGGACTCTATCAAATTACTATGGGTGAATAAATTAAGCCATCTAAAAATTCAAAAAAGGTTATGTGGTATAATAGATTTGATAAGGCCTATGGGTTTTTATGCCTGCCAATGTCTCTTGACCTCATGTTTCATGTTGAATCTACAAAAACTCTAAATAAAGTCTAGACAACCTTGGAAAAGCTTTTCAGAGTACAAGACATCATGAGGGGTCATGAGATAGAGAATGAGCTCATCACATTGAGCCTAGGTGACTATGACACCCTAAAAGACTTATTTACAAATTTTAAATCACTAAGATTGTAGTTGAAACAATGTGGCATTGATAAAATAGATGACTAGTTGATTCTATCTATGCTTACAAAATTGGGTCATGACTATTCATTTTTTGTCTCTACATTTCATGCTACCAAATGTGCACTTGGATCCACTTAGAAAATGCCATCATTTGATGATTTTTTTATGATTCTACTTAGGAGTAAGATAAGTTGGTTTAAATAGGTGCACTAAAGTCTTCCAAATCACATGTATTGATTATCAATTAGGACTCATAATCAGGTTTACATAGTTTTTCTCTCTTATGATCATAATAAGAATTATAAATCAGATTCCAAGCCTAAAGCATCATCAAATGAGTCCTCCTCAAGTGGGAAACCTAAGAAGGAGAAACTCAAATGCAACTTTTGTAAGAAACTTGGGCATGATGAATCTTAATGCATGAAAAAGAAGATTGACACCTTGACTAAGATGCTTGAGAAGAACAACATTAGTCTTCTTGAATCCTCATCTTAGAGCATATCAGTACAAGATTCCACAAAAGGTAAAGACAATGAAAAGGCTAAAAATAAGAGTAAGGCACTTGTTTTAGTGGCTTCTCAGCCTTCAACTTGGGTTATTGACTCGGGTGCTTCCTATCACATGGCCTCTTCAGAGGATCTATTTTTAAAAATAGAGCTATGTTTGGTACCTTCAATTCTCATGGGTGATGAAACTTTAATAGAAGTCAGTGATAAAGGATCATCAAAAGTAAGTGATGGGACCTTCAATGATGTTTTGTGTGTTCCTTCACTACCCACCAATATTTTATCAGTATATTAAATCATTCACATAGGTGTAGGGAAGAGAGTTGTGCTCACACCTAATTTAGTGGTCATCAAGGAGCTACATAGTGACACCATAGTGGCTTATGGGAATGCTAATCATCAATATAGGTTTTATACCTCTCATAATTTTCCCCAAATTAGCCCTCAACTATACTGCTTACTCATGCAGATGGAGTGAGCAAACTATGGCATGAATGGTTTAGCCATTTAAACTACCATTACCTAGAGAAATTCAGTCATCAAGACATAGTTTCAAGATTTCCTAAAGTAAAATTATTAGATAGCCTATGCAATGTTTGTATTCTTGGTAAGCATTTAAAAGAAAACTATGACAAGGGCAAAGCAAGGAGAGCCAAATAGAAGCTAGCGATAGTCCACAGTGACTTAGCAGGACCATTGCCAAAACCTTCATTCAATAAGACAAGATACATTCTTAGATTCATAAATGAATTTTTGAGGTACACCTAGGTTTTTTTCTCAAAAAGAAGTATAAGGTCTTTGATCACTTTATGGAATTCAAGGCACTTATGGAGAACTAGTCAGAATGTTTCATCAAAATATTAAGGACTAACAATGGAAAAGAGTATGTCAATAAGTTTGAGTAGTTTTTCACATCAAAGGGGATTCAGATGAAACACATAGTTCCATATAATCCTCAATATAATGGTGTGGTTGAATGCAAGAACCACACCTAAAAGGAAATGGCAAACTACATGCTTCAATCAAAGTCTCTTGCTCCTTAGTATTGGATTGAAGTAATCAAATATACATGATACATTTAGAACTAAGTTACACATAAAGCCTTGAATGGAATCACTCCTTTTGAAGCTTGGGATGGGCACAAGCCCATAGTAGATCACTTTTGAATGTTTGGATCACTAGTAATGGCTTGTGTTCCTAAGAATAAATGCAAGGCAAGGGACACTCAGATTTAGTCTTGCATCTTTTTGGGGTATGTAGAGGGTGTAATGGATATAGTATTCTCCCTCCTAAAACTCATGAGTTTTTCATTGAAAAGAGTATCAAATTTCATGAGGGCCCACCTGAACACAATCCTGAAACTCCAAACTCTTCAAAGGTCTCACTAGACATTGATTTCACTTTAGATAGTGACATAGGTCCACCTCAAGATCCTCTTGACGATGAGGATGACTTTTATTCTTCTTCAAGTTCAAGTGATGAGAGTAGTGATGAAGATTCTCATACAATTTTGGTCTGATTTGGGCTAAATAGACACTTCAAAGTGTTAGAGGATGGGTTGGAAATCCATCAAATATAAGGAAGACATGTTAATAGTTTTAAGGGGCATCACATGCCTACTTGGACATTGTCTTAGATCCAAAAACCTTTCATGAGCCATTTGGCATTCCAAAATGGGATTCTACTATGCAAGAAGAGTACAGTTCCCTAATTAAGAACAAATCATGAGACTTGGTCCCTCTTTCTAAAGGAAGAAAATTGGTCTAGTGTAAATGGGTTTATTAGACCAAGTATGGTGAAAATGGGTTAGTCAATAAGTAAAAATCTCATCTGGTTAAAAATGGGTTTTCTCAAGTGCCTGGCATAGACTACACTGAGATATTTGCTCTTGTATCCAAGATGACATCTATAAGACTCACTCTAGCCATTACAACCACACATTGATGGGATGTTCACCAAATGGATGTAAAGAGTGCTTTTTTATATGGTGACCTCAAGGAAGAGATATATATGGATAAATCACAAGGCTTTTTGAAAGATACCTCATTAGTTTACAGACTCAAAAAATCTATCTATAGACTCAAACAGGCCCTTTAGGCATGGTATGCTAAGATGGACTCCTTTCTCCTCATAGTTGGGTTCACCAGATGTCACTCAGATATGAATATCTACATCTTATGGTAAGATAATTCTCTATTGATTCTAGTTCTCTATCTAGTTGACTTGCTCATTATAAGGATCTCATGATCATCCATCTCAATAGTGAAAACTACACTTTTAGATAGATTTTTAATGACAGATATGGGATTAATACACTAATTTCTTAGGATTTAAATCATTCAATTAGATTTTGGGATAAATTTATCATAATCCAAGTATTCTCTTGATTTGCTTACAAGGTTTAACATGGCTGATTATAAACCTACTCCTACTCCCTTCTTGTCTGGTGTGAAGCTTGAGACTGAATATCCTACACCACTTGTTGATGTAACTTCATATCAATAACTCATGGATAGTCTTATCTATCTCACACACACTAGACCTGACATATCCTATGTAGTTGGATTGGTCTACTAATTTATGCAAGAGCCAAATGAGTTACAATAGAAAATAGCAAAGCAGATTCTTTACTACATTCAAGGTTTACACAACTATGGGATACACTACAAAGTAATAATAAAAGTTGATCTGATCAAATACATAGATTTAGATTAGGTTGGAGATATTCAGAGTTAAGAGTCCACCTTAGGCTATAGTTTCAAACTTGGTTCAAGTCCAATAAGTTGGTCAAGTAAGAAGTAACATGTAATTTCTTTATCATCCACAGAGGTAGAATACAAAGGGGTTGTCAATGCCACCACTAAAGCAATCTAGCTTCAGGGGATTCTCACTAAGTTTAGTTTCTAGTTCTAGAAGCCAACAATCATATATTGTGGCAACCAAAGCACTATCCATATTTTCAAGAATCTGGTTCTCCATCAAAGGACCAAGCACATAGAGATTCACATGTATTTCATTAGGGAGCTTATCAATGAGCAAGTCATTGATATTCAATACTTTTAACATCATAGTAGATTGTAGATATTATAACCAAGCCTTTCATAGAGAGTAAATTTGTTTATTTGTGAGCTCTCATTAGGGTTAGGGATGCTCCACCTTCTTCTTCCTCCTATGGAGGTTCATCACTATGTACTTGGGCACCTCATTAGGCTTTCAATATTGGGACCCAATTCTCATCTCACCTAATCTACACTTAAGGGGGGATGTTAGTGTAGTTCTTTTTCCCACTGGTTTTTGCCCACATAGTTTTATGACCTTTCTATGCATTTAAGCCTCCTTAGGTTAGTTATAAAGGGTCCATAGGGAAATTTTATTTTTTTTAATTATTTAATTAAGAAAATTAGAGGCTTCCTCATATTTCCCTATTTTTTCTATATGTACCCCACTTTTCCTTTTTTGGAAGGTTAATTGACTCATTCACATTTTACAATAGACAAGTTAATGCATATTTTTCCTCTCTTAGAATTTTGGATCTATCTCTACAAGAATCAACATTTATTGATTGAATGATATTCAAAGATCTTGGTACACTCTTTTATTGTCCATAAAATATTTTGATCTAATGTGTCTACCCATGTGGCATCTCCTTTCCATGTTATTTATTTAATATGACCATCATCACATTAGACATGCATCTTCATCTTGTGCCCCCTAAAAATCTATCAAAATCACACTGTTGATGTCCTCAAGAGTCTTCTATCCTTGACTTTCAATTCCAGCCATTGATCTTTGATCTACACTTGAGATTATGACACTTAACTTCATGTGAACTATTTTATATCTATTTGTAGGATTATGAGACTTGGTAGCCTCACCTACCTTCTTATTCCATCTTTCAATATTGTGCAACTTGGAAACTATACATGCATTCTATGGACCCTATTAATAGTCCACATCTAGTTAATGTACTTATTCCATGTGGTGGCCTTGTCTGTAATATGATCTCATTAAATTTTTAACCTTGATATGCACCATCAATCTAATTTTGCATGGTTAAATGAATACCATAGATCTTGATTTGAATAATATGATCAAATACAATCTATCAATTTACTTGAGAGTTCACTATTATTGAGACACTTGGCACCATCACATTCATTCTCAAGATCCTCTGACCTTTTAACCTCATGCTCATCATTAATCTTTAACTACATGATTGAACTCACATCATTGATCTTTCTTGACTTATTGACCTTAGCTATCACCTATGTGTCATCAATCTTTTCTACATAATTGAATGTGATTTTGACACTTGGGAACCCTGCATTCAACTCAAAACTTGTTGAAGATTTTTTAATCCAAATGATTATTTCATGTGGCCTTATTTGGATATTTCCTGGCACATCCCACACTACTAGATCATTTTTGAAGGCTTATATCTTGAGATAGAAAACACATTAAGACACCAAACTTGTAGGGGATACACATGGCACAAAATACATGATTTTCATATAATTCAAACATATTCACTATGGTTTATATTAATAATTTTGAGGCCTTTTCAAGACTAACTCATTGAATTACAAGACAAACTAGTATGATATAAAAAAAATTAGAATGGTAGAGGTGATAATTTGATTTTTGAGGTCAAAATTGTCCACATTTTGATGACTTGAATAGGGAGAATTCCTACTATGCTTGAGAAACAAGCCATTTACATGAATTTTGGACTTATAAACAATGAAAATTATGATCCATGATTGTAAGTAGCCTTTTGACTTGAAATTAAGAAAACCCTTTCCTCCAAAATAACGAAGGAAACACACAAAATAGGGAAAATAGCCTAAACAAAGAAAGTGTGAAAATAAAGCACTTATTTGGAACAAAACACAAATAAACCAATGTGATAGGAAATAAATTAGAGGAAAATAAACAAATTAATTATGTACAAGGAAATAAGCTCTTCAATAAAAATGTTTTATATGTATCCCATTAACTGGGATAGGAAGCTCCTCACCATCCTTATTTACAATTTATAAAGCATTGTGGGATTTTCAACTATAGATTGTGTATGGACCATTCCAAAGAGAGTCAAATTTTTTATGTCTTCCTTATTTATCTATATCCTTATCCCACTTGAAGACCAAATCTCCTTTGAAACTTCATGAAGAAGCTTTCATTTAAAGGGCTCTCTTCATTTATGCTTGGTGGATTTCCATGGATAACATGGACTAATTTTTAACCTCTTCTAGCTCCATAAGCTCAACATATCTGATCTCCATTGGTTTATTCTCTAACACTTAAGATGATGCATTAGTTCTAAAGTAAGAAACTCAAGATTAATAGGTAACCTTACTTCTTTACCATATACCAGCTTGTATGGAGAGTTAGCTATTGATATTTTGTAGGTGATTCTATAATCCCATAGAAATGATTTAAACTTGAGATACCATGACCTCTAATTATCTTTAATATTCCTTCTTATGAACTTTAACATGTTCTTATTTGTGGACTTAGCAAGGCCACTACATTGTGGATAGTAATTTGATTAAGTGCTAAGATAGACACCATGTTGAATAACCCATTAGTTGATCATAGTCCCCATAAAGGCCATGCCATTGTAATAAATAATTGTTGAAGGAACTTCAAATCTAGGAAGTAAAACTTCATGGAAATATAGAACATTATATTCATTTGCTTCTTTTAATACTACTACTTCTATCCATCTAGTAAATTAATCTATAGTAGTTTATATCCATTCCTGAACTTGAAGGAGGATTAATGAAACAAGTAAAGTCTAATACCCATTTGACAAAGGCTAAAAGTTTCACTTTTCCTACAAAAATAACACACTATTTGCACTTCCTAACCCATGCATGACAATCACCAAATATGTTTGTCCAATAATATCCACCTCTCATGATCTTGAGGGATGTAGTCCTTGTGTAAAAATGTCCTCCACCATGTCCATCATGAAAATATTCAAGAAATATATGTTTCTGGCTTGGATCTATGCATTTTAACAACATTCCATTAATATCTTTCTTAAACAAAACACCATCAATAAGAAAAAATGGAATTGATTGATTGTAACCTGAAATATCTTATTTTTAAAGCATTGAGATGAGAAGGATAAATACCATCTTGTAGATATCTTTCCAAGTCATAAAACCAACTGGAAGGTGAGGTATAATCAATTGCAACCACTTCATCATTTGACACCAAAGCTACCTCATTTACCTTTATTGGTCCCTTAATTCATCTAAGTATAGATCCACACCAAGTCAATAGACACTTTGGTGAGATAATAATTTAGGATGATTGGTATTTTGATATCCTTTGTACCAAATAGAAGAATTGATGCACACCTTATGATAAATGGTAGGTTGTTAACTAATTTTATAATGACTTGGGCATCTTCAAAGAGTGGTAGCATGTGGTGATCACAACATGAAAGGTTAAAAGTAAAGGAGCCAATGGAAGGATTGATATAAGTTATAAATAAACACCTGGTGTGTACCCTTGATCCTAACATAAAAATGCTCTTAAGTGATATAAAGCTGATCTCAAAATAGAGAGCTATGAGACATGACTTTGATGTAACAAAGATCTATAGAATTGGTTGTAGATAGTCATAATTTGACCACCTTTTAATCTAAGGATTCACATGAATGCCTTTAAGGCTCCACATTATAGTGCCTAAGCTTGATTGTGAGCCTCTAAGTAGTGTAGTATCTTAGTTATCATTTAATCTATTTTACATAACATGGAATCCATTTTAAATTTAAACTTTGAGTAATGAAGAAGAATAGTTTTAATAATTCATGGTGTTCCTTGGTTTAATGTATTTATTATTGTTATTAAAATACATAATGATCTTAATATTATAAATTCAATCTAAATGCTAAGAAGGTTGTTTTCAAGCTTTTGATTCATGATTTTCATGGTGTCTCTATAATTTATGATGGTGTTAGCATATTTTATGGAAATACTTAAGTGTAGGAAAGATCCCAAGCCAAGTAATGATATTTGATGTAAAGTGCTAGCTTAAGCTTGAAATCTTGATCTAAATCCTTCCATTTAACCCTCTAAGTTCTTTAATTATGCTTAGATTAGTAATGAAAATGTTTTCACCCTTAAAACATTAAAAATAGCCCAAAATAGGCTTTACACCTATATGTAAGCATTCTAATGTAACTAATTTCATAATCATAGATTGGGTAATAGCCTATAGGAAATGGCCTAGTACCACAAGTCATTAGTACAAAACCATCATCATCTTTGATGCTAGTACTAATAAAGAGACTAGTGCCTAACCCATTAGCTAGAAGCATTAGAGGGCCACCATTAGTGAAAGTACTAGGGGAAAGTTCCTTAGATTCTAGTTCCCCTAACTAAAAATCTACTATGAAATGGCCATGCACTTGTTATAATACCATTTCATGGAAAATTTTGTAGAGCATGTGCTAAAGTGTGAATTATAATGGCACATTTGGAGTATTACCAAATCAAATTATATGGAAATAGAGTTCATGATAACTATACTTTATCATGGTCATAATTAGTATAATAAATTTGATCCTAACTAGGTTATGATTGACTATGACATCTTGAGGAAGCATTATTGAAGTAATTTGACATACTTGAGTTTGAAAAACTAAGCATCATTGTGCTCAATCAAATTAACTAAGGGATATTAGAGAGCATGTGCTTGTATGATACCAGGATCAAAACTCTTCTTTCCAAGTTTTCTTATCACATTAACCCTTCCTAGCATGCATAATGGTTCATTAGAGGATTATTAGTACCATTTAAAAGAGTGCTCTCTATGAAACTATTCATAGATCCTTGAGAAGAACTTAAATGTACATTTAGAGCCAAGTTAGTCAGAAGTGCCCACACTATGATCAACCCATTTATGGAGGTGTAGATCACATCTATGGCCTCCACTCTAGAAACTAACTATTATTTCATTATTATATTCTCAAAGTAGATTATGGTACATTGAATATGAGATGGAAGGCCATAATAGGAATAAATTCCCTTGAAATAATTTGTGCACATTGATTCAAGGCTATGAGATTTGTCATGAGGCATATGATGTTCATAAATACTCTTTGTTGAAATGTACCAGTCAGGTTAACTTAACCATATATTTCCATTTGTGTGATGCCTACACTCATACCAAAGTTGATTACTATGTAATTTATGAGATGCATAGAAACACAGAGAGAGGTGCATGGTAAGCAATTATAGAATCTAGAGGAAAAGAAAACCAAGGAAATAAGGGCTATGGATAGTAGAATGAAAGCTATGGGATGTAATGAGTCACCAAAGGGAAAGGTGGAGGATGTGGTAGAGTAATATTCCCACTATAATCATGTTATAAGTATGGTTCAACTGAGCACTATCAATGTGACTTCCTACACATCCAATGTGTGGGTATTATTGAGGAACACACAAGGCTAAAGAATACCATGACTTGTATAAAAAGTTGACCCAAGGCCAACTTGGCATAGATAAAGGCATAAGAATGATTTGGTGTGAGATAAAAGTAGAGAAATAGGATTTGAGGTCATAACTAACCAATACCAAGAAAGTCAAGGTGTAAATGATTACTCATAATGGGCTTACCACTCATTTACTAGTTGTACCCATACCATAATTAGATGTAGATTATGGGGAAACAAGTTGAACTAAGTGAATCACATGGTCAAAACCTAAAAATACACCTTACCCTAACCTTACATGCCATAAGGATGTCTTATAATAGGCAATGAGTGAAATTTAAAGCATCCAAAAAGAGATCTAACTAGCATGAGACCTATAAGTGTAAGCTACTACCAACCACAAGAAGAAAGATAACTAGGTGGCTAAGGTACAAGAGTTAACAGAGATATTTCACCTCTTATAGATAGAAGGGATGTTACCCCTACTGAAGAACATAGTTTTAGATCATGTAGGCTAGAAGCTAGTTAAATTTGTCATGCCATGTATGGAAAGGGAATGAGAGGTTAGGCATACACAAAATGTATAGTATAATTAAGAGATCTTGGTAAATGCCACCATTAATATATGGTCTATATGTGAGGTCCTTGTGGACATAAGAACCATGGTTAATATCTTAACAAATAATGAATGGCAGAAGATTAATATGCCAGCATTGATACCTTCCCCTCAAGTTCTTTTAATGGCCAATAAATCTAGGACATAACCAATTGGGATTATAAAAGGTGTCATTATATATATTATGGGTGTTGAGTTCCATGTTGACTTTGAATTGATTTATTTGGCTAAGTAAGATAATTATCCAATAATCTTGGGAAGGCCATGGTACTACATGAATAATGCCTACATGTGCTTCAATAAGTGCTATATGGCCTTTGAAAATGGAAAAGAGAGGATTGTGATCCCCCTTTTAAGTGACCAGGGACCCCCTTACATATAAAGTGTTGATCTTGAGGATGAGATCAACCATATCTATAACATCATGGTGTAAGGTGCTGAGACTATCAACCCCAATGATTAAGGAGTGTTTTATTTGGAAGATATATAGTTAGAATTAGACACCACAAACATAGCTTGTGATGAATAGATCAAATAGGATTATGAATTATTAGTGAGAATAAAGGTGCCAAAACCTATGAGAACTGGTTGGGTCCAAATTGATCACACTTAACAAAGAGAAATCCCTTGTAATAGGAAGAAGGGAAATAGAGTGTTTTTCCTGAGCAAAGGTAAACTTTTATCACTCTTGTGATATGAGGGGAGTAATTTTGTAGAATAATATGTTTGTGACTTAGAGTCTTGCATCTCAAAGGAAGTAGATAGGATGGGTGTACCGGTGTATACTTTTAGAAGCATTGTCATTCATTAGTGGGTAGTGTAGAGGTATAGCTTGACAACTTGGCAAGATGTTAAAAAATCCATTTATACCATATTTGGGAAAATAAATGAGGAAATGGAAATTTATGCATACTCTAATGATTCAAACCCAATAACACACATAATCTTGTGTAAAGAAACATGGATTAACCACAGTGAAAATTCCCCAAGGAATCTATGGGTGCATGCCTTCTATAGAACCTTAGAGACATGGATATGATCTTGGTATGTGGTCAACTAAATGCATTATGATACATCTAGTTGGGACGTTTTGAAGGAGAATTTTTTGCACACCTTCTCCTTTTCATCACATAACCTAGAATTGATTGAACCATTGTAATTAATACAAAAGGTAGTATTTGAGGACACTAAAATATTAGAGGAGTGTTTATTATAGATTTTTGAGGATAAATTATTAGCACCCCCAAATCTATTCAAGGATTAGGAACTCAATAGTGACTTGAGTGACAAAGATATATATGTTTGGAAAGTGTGATATTGGATGTCCTTAATAGGAAAAAGGAAGCTCATGTACCATGTGGATGATAGTTCCCCTAATGAGGAAGATTGTACTCATCTCCACATCAAAACAACTAAGGTAAATAGGCAAGTTGAGGACACACATCAAGAGATAAATGGTCCTTACCACATGATGCTCAAGACCACCTAAGTTTATATCAATATAGAAGAGGAACCAAAGGTAGCTACTTTGGGTGCATATTGGTCTGACACAGAGCTAACATGAATTATGGATCTCTTGTTTTTGCATAATTATTAAGACATGAAGGTCACCTACCCATCCCTTGGGAAGATTAGCATAAATATGGTGGATTAAACATGACCTAGAAAGCACCCCTATAAAATGAACCCTAATATTTTTTCTAGGATCAAAATCAAGACTATCAGTATGTTGGTCATAGGAGTGATCTACCTGGTGTAAGAGTTAAAGTGGGTGATCCCCATGGTTATTAGAATTAATAATTATGGGTGCATCTACATTTACATTGATTACCAATTTTTGAATGTTACTTATGTCATTAACCCCTTCTTGACTCCATTCACTGATGAAGACTTAGATGGAGTCACAAGATGTAAAATATATACTTTCACTAATGGTTTTTATGGATACCATCTAGTCCAAATTGAAGAGGAAGATAGGACTAAAACAACATCTATGATAGATTGGGGTTCTATAACCTATAACATGATGCCCTTTGGGATCAATAATGTGCCAACCATATTCTCTAGAGTGGTCATCACTACATTTAATGATTTTATTCATAAGTTCCTCTAGGTGTACCTTGATGATTGGAATATGTATAGGCTCATGAAAGAACATTATGACAAATTATGCCTAATTTTTGGGAGGTGATGATAGCTACAAATATATCTTAACAACATCTTTTGTAACCTTGCTTAGGCACAACATCTATAAAGATGGTTTGCTCATTGATCCCATGAATATTGCCATTATTTTATAGCTCCTAACCCCTTCCATTCACAAAGATGTTTATGCCTTTCTTGTTAATTATGTATATTATAAAAAGTTTATAAATATATATTGAAGGATTTGCATACTTCTAGAGGAGATTTTTCACAAGGATGGTCTATTCTATTGGGGAATAATGCAAGAGGGTGCCTTTAAAACTCTAAAGCTCAAGTTGGCTAATGCAATTATTTTAAAATTTTCTAACAACTCCATTCCATGTCCATGTTAATGAATCTAGTTCTAAAATTGGTTTAATTATGGCGTAACATGGTGAAGGTATGATGGATCATCCTATCTCCTTCACAAGTCAAAAATTAACCCAAGTAGAGTAAAACTACACAACTACCAAGTGCAAGGTACTAGCTATGGTATACACCCTATAAAATTTTATGAAATACTTATTGGTGACTCCATTCATATTTTTAATTGATCATATGGCACTCAAGTAACTTTTGAATAATCTAATTCTCCACAAGAACATTTATATATAGATAGTTATGTTTCAATAATTATAATTCTCAATTATGGTAAAGCATGGAAAATAGAACTTAAGCTTGGACTATTTGTCCCACATTAAATATAATTATTTAGTAGTGCCCATTGAAGATGGCATGCCAGATGCACAAATTTTTAGGGTCTAGAACATTTTTGAAGACTTGGTAGAGATAGATGCTTTTATAACATCTAGGTTTGTGTCCCAAACCATGACAACCAAAGAGAATAAGTAGCTTTTCATTCATGTTTCCCCCTTTTAGATCATTAATAGGTAGTAATATATATTAATTGGAGATGAATTCTTATAATGATGTGTTTTAGAACATGAAAGAGACCCCATTCTATGCAAGGCACATGAGGGGATAGAAGGAGGCCATTACACTAGAGATGTAATGGCATACAAGGTATTACAATTAGGTGTGTGGTGGCCAAGTCTATTCCAATATATAAAATATTTCACCATGGCATGTGACATATGCCTCTCATCTCCATTTTTACCTAGATTTCATTAAAAAAATAGACCATTGATTTTATTGGGTCGATCACTCTTGTAGTGAAGTACATAGGCTCAAGATATATTTTGGCTACCACTGACTATTTTATCAAGTGAGATGAGGCATTACCAACCAAAAATTACACAACCATCACTAATACAAGGTTATTATAGGAGAACATTTAAATTTGATATGGGTGGCTACTTATTTTTACTAGTAATAGAGGCACATAATTTATCAATGACTGTGTACATCTTTATGATAGAATACATGGTGGTACACTATAAGACAACACCCTATCATCTATAAGCAAATGGAATAATTGAGTTATTTAATAATATCCTAGTGACATGCCTCAAGAAGATATGTGATGTTGATTTTATAGATTGGGATGATTGAGTGTCAGTAGTACTATAGACATATCACATAACCTACAAGCACCTAAATAAGGATACACCATTCCAAATGGTGTTTGGCATAGATGTGATTCAACCAACGGAGTTCATGGTGCCATGATTTTGCATTATATGTATTAGTCTTTTGGATGACCAATAATCATTAATTATAAAGCTGGAGGACTTGGAGCACTTAGATGAGGTGCACACCCAGGCAAGATAGAACTAGTAAATAGATGAGGTGCATCAAAATTTGTGGTATTATAAACATATTAAGCACAAGTTACTGACCAAAGGAGCATTGGTTTTTCTCTATGATTCCAAATACCTCAAACACCTAATAAAGCTACAAATTAGGTGGATGGGCCCATATATATCCATAATATATTATAAATTGGTGCATGTAAATTTTACATATTTTCAAGTGTAATTCTCAAAAATTCTCCCTAAGAATATCAACGATAAAAAATTAAAGCCTTATAGGTAATAACATGGCACTTGTGCCATCAGAACATCAACTCCCTGGTGTGTTGTGCTGCTAACCTAAATTACATTTGGTGTAAGCCAAACATTTCCTTTTATTTTATGTTATTATTCTTGTAAAGTGAATAAGTGACACTTTTAGGCCCACAAGAGAACTATTTTGGTACTTACACAAATCAATCTATTTAGGTGAGTTGATCATGGATGCTTTATAAGTACTTGACACTAGAAAACTAAGTATATAGGCATATGAAGCTTACTAGACTACACAAATATGAGTACCAAGTGATGATGAAAAGGACACAAGATGATGAGTGTATATAAGATGAGAGGGAAGTCTACAAAATCTAAGTGCATAAGACAATTGAATCAATTAGAACTAGAGGACTAGTACAAGGGATTTGTATGGGGTAGGATAGGCTAAGGAAAGAGACAAAATCATAGATAAATATACCAAGATAAGAAAGAAATTTTGAAAATAAAGTAAAATAAGAAGAGAAAATGGTACTATGAAGGATGAATCATGTGCATGTGAGGTGTTGTGCCCAAGTTACCATAAGGAAGGTAAAATCTGCACTATCTAAAAAAGTGTAGGATAAATATCATCAAGACAAGCTAGCATCTACCCAAAGTGAGGTGAGAAGTGATTGTTCTAACTACACGTCACTTCACAAAAATATTATTAAGAGGATTTATTAAGGTGACAACAAAGGCACAAATATTTCATTTAATGTGTAGGTGGTACATGATTTTCATGGATTTCATGGGATTTTTCAATTTCCAAGAATTCTAGGCACTACCATGCCATTAATCACCTATAATTAAGAAGATAGATAAATTAGGAGTATAAATCAATAATAGGCTGACTAGTTTAGGTTACAAAGTCAAGATTAATTTTTACCCAAAATTTAGAATTAAATTAGAGCCAAATCAAACAAATGCTACCAGAGTGAAACCTTCAGCACCCATAGATATAAAAAGAGAATGATTGGATAGAGAAAGGAATTACATTCCCTTTGATATTGGCATAAATAATTTTTGGGCATGCATTGTGCATAAACCAAGAAAAAAAAGGTTGAGGTATGTTGAGGACACTATTAACAACAAGTAAAGCTTAAGAGTTGATGTCGTAGTCATAGACCTTACAACTTTTATAAGTACCAACAAACATGACAGGCTTCAACAAGTTAAATAGACCATGTTTAAACACTAGTTGGTTCAAGATGGGGAAGAAACATATGTGTTTTGGTCTACTACAAGTGTAGAAGGATGCCAAAAAGGCATGGAAAATGAAAGTGATGGCCACTAAAAATCAGAAATAAAATCTAGTATAAGGAGTTAGCATCATCAAGGTTGATCTACAAGTTCTTGCAAAGATGTGATACCAATAAATGTAGTTTCCCATAGAGGTTTTGGTAGGAGAGAAATGTAATTATTAATGGAATTTAAAATTAATAATTTTTAATTTTAGCTTTTAGTTTGTCAATTAAAAGAATACAACCACTACACCACAAGTAATGTAAAATATATAGAACAAGATTGGATGGTTGATATAGGGGCTAAGATAGAAGCAAGAATGATATTGTTTGATGTCTCTATCTAGGATAGATTGGTGACTACTAATACAATTCAGCTCTATGAGTTGCCATGTTTTGGGAAGCCAAAGGAATTAGTGTAGTTATTCCTCTCATGCATCCATGAATACCACTTATATATTTTGGGGAGGTGCATGCAGTTATCAATAAGCCTTATTGACGAAATCACTAGGATCTAAAACTCTAGTGTAGACATCCACTAGATGATGGTAGATGATGTTGAAGTTGAAAGGGTCACAAAACTTCTTGGGTAATACAAGGGAGGATTCACATTCCCTATAAAATATATCAATGACCCTAGCATGAGGGTGGTGTATTACCTCATAAGCTCAAAACAATTCCCCAATATTAAGTGGATGGACATCACCAAAGCCTACCTATGCATAACTCATCACATGATGTAGGTGGTCAAGTTTAATATATCAAAGTTCATTACAAAAGAATTGATAAATAATGAACTTGAGAGTCATATAAATTGAGATACCTTTAGGTGGGGTTTAATTCTAATTATAATTATGTTGGAGGAGATTAGTGTACTTAATGGTGATGAGTATAATCTATAGGCCTTCTTTGTGTACCATTACTCCCTAGTGTAGAATTACCAAAACTTCACCTACACCCCCCACCCCAACTATAAGTACAAGACCCAAGTGATGGGGTGGTACATGTAATACATATAGGCATTTAGGATGGAATGGTACATCCCTGAGGAACTCCCTTAGAACATGTTTGGAATGATAACCTTTGTCATTATGTAATGATACTATGCAGTGCACTTAGCATTCATAAACAAAAATAAATTAGGCTAGTTGAAGCTCCCTTACACATTTTTTGCCAAGTACTTTAGGGATGTGCTAAGGATAATTCCTAACACACATTAGTTGGACATCCTAATGAAATCTATGGATTTGGAAAGAAGAAAGTTACGATGCCAATACATGTGTGCAAGAGAGAAATCTACCAAAGATGAGGAAGATGACTTAGATCACATAGACATCCATCCCCTCCAAAAATAAGTGAATTTTGGGCATATCCACATGTTATTTATGAGATGAATCTAAGAAATAATGACACAAGTACTAGAAATGATTATTACCTCCCTCTTTAGATCAGTGATGAAATTAAATTGGCACTAGTAGCATAGAAAAAATATCCCCAAAACAAGTAAGTAAAAACACTAGAGAAAATTCAAGAGCATCTCAGGTTAAAGATCACCTCTATAGATTAATCAACTCCCTCTGCACCAAATAAGAAGCATGTTACCTTCATGCCATGGATTGCTTCACCCAAAAAAAGAGAGAAGAAATAAAAGTTAAAACAGCCCATTGTAATGCCCACAATAACCTTGGCTGAGATGGAGGCACAAGAGGTGCATGATTAAATGGACTCATAATAGGTTCACAAAGAGATGGACGAGGAGGAAGAAGATGTAGGGATGAAATTTTACATCATCCAATAAGAAGTAGTGGATGAAGAGCCTAGAACCAAAGAAGTTAAGGAGGCCCTCCAAGGTGGTAGTACTGCCACACTTGGAGAAGTAGAAAATCTAACAAGTGCCTTAACCAAATAAATTTCCACACAACTTCTTCAGACTAAGGAAAAAAATATAGAAGCATGGAGGAATCTAGGGATGAGCAAGGTATACATGTTGAAGGTGATGGTACTAAAAGAGTGAAGGGATGCCTTGAGGAAGAAAGGCATGACCCAAAAAGAGATTGAGAAATTTGAGGCCAAGGAAAGGAAGGCTAAGGAAGAAAAGGCCTTAGCATAGGAAAAATAGAGGAAGGCCAATAAAATGAAGAAGGCCCATGAATAAAGGGATAAGAAAGAGAAATAAGAGAAAAAGGTTTCCACAAGCACGTAACCAATTGAGTAAATATTAGAAAAGGTGCCTAAAACCCCCACCAACATAGTAGAAGAAGCTATACCATAGGCATGCCCAAGTAGTGAATGGGTGCTTGGAGATAAGGAAGGTGATGCTGTCACCTTGAAAGAAAAAATTGAGGGCATCTAAGAAACCTAGAAAAAATAGGAGGGAAAATTTGGCACTGAGGAAGAAGAAGTAGACAAATGGGACAAGTATGAGGACGAACCCCTACTAAAGCAAGAAGAAGGAACCTTAAAGGAAATCACCAAAGAGAGTGATATCACATATGAAGAAGGAGAAGAGTAGATAGAGTTGGCCATAACTAAGGAAGAAGGCACAAATCCAAGCCTAATAGAAAAGGTATAGAAGGGGTGGACCAAAGAAGATTACTACATGTTTGAGTACATACCCCCTACAACTACCATAACTGGGATGTGCCAACAACTATCATTTGATTTTGATAGTTATATGAATGAGCCTCATTTCAAGGTGTTGTACAAGGCCATACTAGGCATATAGAAACTATAAGAAGGGAATCATTCATTTCTCATAAACCCCCATGAAATGAACCTAGTTAGGTTGGCAAACATGATCATCTGGATGACATCCGAAGTAGTGCAAAAAACTTTGTCAATGATGTTAGGGCCTCAAAATTAAAGAAGATATTGTTAGATGTAGAAGAGGAAATAAAGGCCACAAACTTTAAATTTTAGAAAGTAGCTGAGCACATATAGGTAATTGAGTCATCCCTCTTAGATGACATTGACACTTCAAATATTTTAGAGGTTGACAAGGTATACATGCTAGTGGAGCAGATGCTCCCAAGGTTGAAGGTAGAGCCAGTGCCAAAAGAAGAAGAGGACCCATGAAATTCAATAAAATAAGAGATAGATATAAATCTCAAAGAGGTGGAATATTTCTTCACCCAAATTCAAGAGGGTACAGATGTAATTGATGCCATATTCTATAAATTCTCTAACTAGGCATCAGTCATAGATGCGTGCCTCAAGAAGTCAAAGGGGGAGAAGGAGGATTTGATGTTGTAGGTATATACTATGATAAGATCATAGTGCACCTAGATAATGGGAAATTTCAATGCTTTGATCATGTATAAAAAATACCAGTAACAAAGCTTGGAAGCACTCTTTCATGCCTTGTAATCCAAGGCTTTTAAAAAAGAGAAATTCTGGATGGAGGAGTAGAAAAATATAATACAAACCTCAACTCTTTCCAAAAGGAATTAGACAAGATGGATGTGCTTACATTCAATGATACCTATATAGAGATAGACAAATCCATTGTATAACTCAAGCTCACTATCAAGGGATTTGAGGAGTTTAGTATCGAACTAAAAGAGAGCACGCTCAATGTTAGCACAATAAGAGCATTAAAAGACTAGTCCAATGTCAAACTAAAAATGTTATATGGGGTAATTTTGGGCCCCTAATTCATCTAAGTATGGATCCATACTAAATTGATAGACACTTAGTTGTGAGTTAATAATTTGGGATGATTTATATTTTTATATCCATTATGCTAAATTAAAGAATCAATGCACACCTTGTGCTAGGTGGTAGGTGGCTAACTAATTCTATAATGACATGGAAATATTCAAATAGTGGCAGTAAGTCAAGATCGTAACATGAAGGGCACAAATTAAATGATTTCATGGAATGATTTCTAAAATCTCTAGCTTTGCACTTGGTGTGTGCCCTCTACCCTGGCACGAAGATGCTCTTAAGTGTTATAAAGCTGAGATCAAACTGGTAAGCAACAAGATGTGACTTTGATGTATTGAAGCTCTACAAAATTAGTTCTAGATAACACTAATTTGACCACCTTTGAATCTTAAGATTAACATAGATGCCTTTGAGGATCCACATTATAACACCCAAGCTATCTTATAAGCCTTTAGTCCATATAGTATCTTAGTTAGCATTTGCTCTATTTTATGTAACATGGAGTCTATTCTACAATAAACTTTAAGTAATGAAGAATAATCGTTTTAGTAATTCATGGTATTCATAGGTTTAATGTATTTAGTTTAGTTATTGGAATACATAATGAATGTAATGATCTTAGTATTATAGATTCAATCAAAATGTTAATAATTTTATTTTCAATATTTTTATTCATGGAATCTCTAAAATTTATGATGACACCAACAAATTTTATGTAAATAATTAAGTGTAAGAAAAATCCCATGCCAAGTAATGATATTTGTACCTAAAGTGTTATCTTAAGCTTGAAAACTTGATCTAAATCCTTCCATCGAAACCTCTAAGTGCCTAAATTATGCTTAGCTTAGTAATGTCAATGTTTGCACCCTTAAAATCTTAGAACCATCCAAAAATAAGATTTGTGCTTATAAGCAGTTAGACTCTATCTAGAATGGCTTGCATTGATAAATCTTTTAATGTCATTATTACAATGATGAAGTCCTAATAATAATGAGTTACACCATAACATAACTAGCCCAACGTAGGCCCCATTTATTTATCTATTGTACTTTAGGTGAGCACATAAGGCTTACACATTATGTGAATTGATGTCAGCATAGTCAAGTGACAAATATTGAGTGCTACAAGATAATTCCATATTTTTACCTAGTTGTAACAAGTCTAGACCTTTCTTGGATAGTCAGACAAGTACTTGATAGAAAATGAATTAAGATCCCAACTTTTATACAATATCATCTTTCAAGTCTTGGGATAGATACTCACAAATTCCTTTTCCTCTAATTAGATTTGTGACATTAATTTCCACATCATACTCCATTACCTTAGTTATCCAACCATCTCTCAACTCATTTATATCTTTGTTCAATAATAAATCCTTAATGCTTGGATGGGCAACCATTAGGTGTATATTATTATTAGACAAGTATCTTAACTTTAAGAGATACATTATAAATTAAAATACATGCTTTTCAATGAAAGATTATCTTGTTTCATACTCCTCTAAGCCTTAACTAAAGAAGGTTATTGACCAATCCAAGCCCTCATTATTCTATTGCATAAGAATGCTTGAAATGGTGTCCATGTCAGCATAGGTGTAAAATATGAGATATTTAGTGAAATATGGATTTATGAGTGTAGGAGCACTGGATATGGATTTATTGATCTCTTCAAAACTCTCTACTCCTTCCTTAAACCAAGTAAAACTCTTAATCTTCTTTAGCATTGTTGTAAGTGGCTTAGCTAAAGTGGAAAAATATGAAATATGTCTTATTATAAAATTGATTTTACCTATGAATATTTTCAAAGAATTTTTGTGCTTGGGAAAGGAATTTCAAGAATTGAATCTATCTTTTTAGTATCTATACTCAAACCATATTTTGAAATCACATGTCCAAATACCTTACCTTCATTAACTAAGAAGACACTTTTTGGGGTCGAGAGATACCCCAAATTGTCTACACCTTTCAAACACTTGCTTAAGGTGAACCATGTGCTCACTTTCACTATTTGAAAACACTTTTATATCATCCAAATATACCAAAACAAACTTGTTAAGAAGGCATTGGAATTCCATATCCATGGCCCTCCAAAAGGTTGCTCCAACATTGAATAAAGTGAAGGGCATCTTTTTATATGAAAATGTCCACTGCTTTGTAGTGAAGGATATTTTGAATTGGTCCTCATACTTGACCAAAATATAATTGTAACCACTATATCCATGCAATGAATAAAACCTTTCTAAACCTACAACTAGCTATAAAATTTGTTCCATAAATGGTAATGGATAGTGATATTTAGGGAAATCCTTGTTTAAATCATAGAGGTCAACACATAGTCCAATCTCACCATTATTATTCCATACTGGAATAAGGTTTAGAACCCAAGTTGAGTGCTTTATTGGAAACATAATAGTTGACTCTATGAGCTTATAAATCTTCGCTCTCATCATAGGCTCAATCTTTGGATTGATAGACTTTTGTCTTTATCTTACTAGTTTAGTTTCAACCTCTAACTCAATGGTGTGTTGAGATAGATTTGGATGAAATCACTTGAGATCACTATATTACCATTCAAACACATCATTTGAACTTGCATAAAATTCAATAAAATCTTCTTTTTTTGAAGGAGTGTATACCTTACCCAACCTCAAGTTCTTACTAGCTGCAATCTTGACATTGGCATAGTGTTCCTCCTTTGTTGACAAAGATGAATTTTCATTTCTAAGCTCATCATAAATAGTGAATATGTTCTCATGTGTGACCAATCCCTTTGACAACTCATTTTTTTTCAGTTGCACAATCTGATCACCAGACTATTACAATAAATTTGATTGATTTATTAAGGAAAACTCAACTTTTTCTTATAAGAACCTGATAATTTTATTGTCATCTTTAAACACTTGCCAATTCTCATGGTTATCTGATATAAAAGGCATAAAAAACACCATAATGTGTGACTAATTTTTTTCACTTTTTATATCAGATGGGATACTAAATTGTGCCCCGATGACATCCATCCTATCTGCATGTTTGATTTCATATCTTGGTATTGTCTAAATGTTGAAATCCTAAAAATACTCATGTCCCATACTATATGATTATAATATCTAAGAATCAAATTTTTTAACTCATTAATGCTTCTTACTTGGTAAACTATAAGTTCACTATCACCAAAAAATTTCAAGGTGTTCCCTTTCATCTTCCTAGCCCACTATAAACTGTGAACTAGTGCCTTATATTCTACAACATTATTTGAACAACCAAAATAAAAATTAATAAAAGAGAAATACCTTTCATTTATTAGGTAAATAAACATCATTACAGCCTTAGTACCATGATTATTCCTTAATCCATCAAAGTATAATTGCCATAGACCATCACTAGACTCATCATCCTTCATCATGGCTAGAATTGGTGCATCATTATCATAGAGGAAATAAACACCAAGTTCCTCTTATTTAATTATATTATAAGGTAAATTTTCATGAAACTTAGAATCCCACTCATCAAGTAAAAAATATGAAATTCCATCTAAAGGTGATTTGGTTTCTACTCCACTAGTTTCTATCACCTCATATGAGATGATATATTTAGTGTTCACAACACTTGGCATATATGGCTCCAAATGGAAATGTGTTATGGGTTTAAAATTTATTTTTACCCTAGTACCATACATATTTATGAAAATTAGATATTTCTAATCAGTTGATAAATATCATCCAATATTTGAGGAGAAATACCTTAAAAGACACATGGAAAAATATGGAGGTAGGTCTACCACAAATACATCATGTTGAATGGTAACATTAAGACAAGAATATAGTGTTAAATTTAGATATTTAATAATTCCTATAATATTTTTTGGTTACCCATATATTTACAATACTCCCTTAGTATTTTTCTCATAAACAAGACTAAGCTTATCTACAATTTTTTTAGGCATAATAGTGCTACTAGCTCCACTATCCACCAAGTAGTTGTGAACTAAATTATCACCAACTATCAAATAAAGGTATAAAGGAGGAGTTTTATGTTATTTTAACTTATTTTTGTAAACATTTACCATTTTATGTACCTATTGTACTTGTTTATTAATTAGTTAGTCTGAATTAGTGAAGACAACAACTTCCTTCTCAATCAGTTTTGGAGATAACTTAAGAGCTAAAAGATTTTGAATGAGCATGTCCTTTTGTCTTGGAAATTAGAGGTAATCCCACATGATAATTCTGATGTTATAATTATTCATTTGATATAATATATTGAATTTATCTCTAATAATTTTTGGATTTAATTTTTGAACTAATGGTTTCTCATGAACTAGAGGTATATGATAAATCTTTCCAACCTATATATTCCATTTTTATATGTTATAAGGGTAGTAAGTTTATCCTTGGTATTATTTTAAATAACATTAGGAGTACTTTAATCAGTTATCACATCTTGAACATCATCAATAGCTCCTATTTTACCTCTAATTGCGACTAAAACTTGACCACTTAAAGTTTTAGTCTCACCATCCTGATTAAAAGCAAAATGATCATCCATTTTCTAATTCACATTAATAGAATTAGACTAAACTTGAACTTATTGAGTTTCTCCTTGTGATACCAAACTCATCTCTTGATATTGACTTCCTTACAGAGAAAACTCTTGTTGTGTCATTTGTGGCATAATAATATTTTGTCACACCAAGGATTGGTTTTGAAAATCATTAAGATTAGAGGGATACCAACCTAAATCCTACATCAAATTATTTTATGGTGATGTGGGAACAATATCATTTAAATTAGAAAGTACATTAGGATCAAGAGATGCATATGGATGAGCTTGAGTTATGGCTCCTTGTTGTTGGTAGGGTGGTCTATTCTCTCTAAACCCTTGATAAGGAGGCCTTTGATTTCTAAAGGGGTGATAGGTGGTCAGATTTTTTTATTGATAAGTCATGTTAGTCTAATATTACCATCTCTTGGGTTGTACTATTTCATTTACAAAAGATTGTATCAAACCTTTCATCTCACCAAGCTCACTAGCTTGACTATAAGGGGTTACAACTTGGGTTTAAGGAGATGGAATAAGACCTAATGATGTAATTTGAGTGACTTGAGGGGCTAGTATGGACCTCAATTCTAGGAATATAGGCATTATAGTCCTTAGAGATAGCTTACTAGCCTATATCAAACTATTCTCTACCCTTAATACAACATTTTAAGTATCTAGAAAAGTAATACCACCCATTGATTGTATCATCACACCAATGTCAGAGTTAAGGGATTTGAGATAGTATAAGAAGGCATACTCTAGGAATGATCTAATTAATATAGGTATCTTGGTCCATGTCTTTTGGAATCTAAGGTTAAAATAATACATGAACTCATTAGAAGCTTTTTCTATGCTAGTCATATATTCAAATAAGGATAGGTGATAATATTAATCCTCAAATTTTCTAAGGCTACACCTAATTCATCCTAGGTGGTAATGAAATTTATTAAGAGGTTTCTATACCACTATAGTGTTTTTTATTTGAAGGAAGAAGAAAGTAGTCTAATAGATACATATTCTTAGACAATATTATGCACTAAACAAAGGTTGGTAACATCCTTGATGTACTCAATAGGATTTTTTTGATCTTCTCCCATGAATAATGGGATAATCTTAAGAGCAGACACATGAATTTCATCAAATTAGGCTAAATTTAGTGGACTACCTCTATTGAATGGAATAATCACTTATTTTTTAATGGCCATATGGATAACGAGTATTACACTTCTTAGGATAATAGTATGACCATGAGATACATATTGATTTTGAGGATAAGGTTTTGTTATACTAAACTTTTCTCTTTTATATGAAGCATAAGGCAACTCAATGAATTTAAGAGGATTACCTTTACTAGTTGACCTTGTGGTAACCTTTGGCATGAAAGTATTACATGGATGATGTTATAAACTATAAAACTTAAAGAATATTTATCTTTTAATGATGATGGATGTCTTCTTCTACTACAAATAATTCTCATCAGCTCCAAACTTCAACTATGCCAAGGAGAATGGGTCCCACTAGGCATGCTATAAACTATTGTCAATCTAAAGAGTACCTTATTTGAAGAAATGTGAGAAATAATTCTCTTAATCTATAATAATAGGATATTATAATAGCTTGGGTGACTCTAAAGTGAGAAGAACCTCCAGAGAGGGTTGGTTCCCTTGGATATATCACCTAAACTAATCTCTTACTTAGAAAAAGGAGAGAAATAGATAATAATCAATGAAAAAATGTAAAAGGAGGTGATGCACCAATGTTTTAAAAACTTATAATTACACATGACACACTATCAAACACTTTCAAACCTACAAATATCACTAAACCCACTCTTTTATCATATTTCACATAAGTATTTCACAAAAAGTCACTAACTAGCTATCAATCTAGCATGGGAGGGTAGTTGTACACTTCTAAACTAATAAATAAACTATCTATGACACTTATAATGACATATGAGATCTAAAAAACACTTCATGAAGGTGGGAAAGCTTATACAGAGTTAAAGGAAAGTATGCATTCACTTATCCACATCAATGAATTCATAAAACACAATTCAATTCAACTTATGAATGCAAGAATTCAGTCTTTTATTTCATAAAATAGGTGTTGGATTATAAAATTTAGCATAGCCTAGGTAATCCAAAAGCATAAGAGTCTCTTTTTTTTCACTAGATCAAGCTTGATTTTATAACACACATAAGCATCTTCATGTTAAGGTAGAGAGTGCATGCCAGGTGTTGAGATGGAACCCTGGTTGATCATTATACTAGCTCTAATACATTGGCCCCTATATGTTATAGTTTCTATGTATATCCATTCAAAAATATCCCCTAAAAAATTGGGAGCTAGTAACTCACCTACAATCTGGTGTAAAAGATATGATAACGAAAATCATACCAAGTGATTTCACTACTTTGGTTAAGAATGCCAATAGTGAAATTTTATCTCCAAACCTTCTAAGATGGTGTTATGACTATTTTATCATGAAATCCTTTCTCCTCTAACTAATTTTATCATCATCGATATCATTTTGAAATAATAATACTTCAAATTTAGGTTATGCCTTGATGAATTCCTTAATATCAACACCCTTATCAACTATAGGTGAGTGTCAAGTATGAGCTTGTAGGTGTATTTTGATCATGATATCATGAGGTGAAATTTCCAATCTTAAAGCTATGATGACACTCTCAACAAACATAATGACCTTATTAAAATGGTCAAAACATAATTTTCTATTAGGGCTTCTGTGGTGACCTTTAAGTGTTCTAAAATCCATAATAGTGTCTATCCACCCACTCGACAATTGTATCCAAATCAATCCTTGCTTGATCAAACTCCTATTACACCATGGACATGAATTCCATAATTATTTTTCCATGTTATTCTATCCATTACACTAAAACATAGGGTTTAGAACCCCCTTTTCCCTTTTGACACTCTTGATGCCTTCTATTAAGGTTCTCCTCAGCTCCATTATCCTTATATACCATTTTCATAAAGGGAACATATCCAAAACCTTCATATCCATGGAAATTACCATGTTTTGATAGTATGAGTGGTAGTGAAGTCTCTCAGGTAGCTTGACTAAGCTTTAATGGTGGCCTTATGAGTTTGAAGTGTATACCTTGGTAACCCATGGGTCCACAAAATATTTTGATCTAACGTGTCTACCCATGTGGCATCTCCATATCATGTTGTTTACTTCAATATTACCATAATAACTTTGGAAACATTTATTAATCTTGTTCCCGCTTGTAACTTTATTAAATTCACATTGTTGATCTCCTCAAGAGTCTTTTAGCCTTGAATTTCAACATTAGCAATTAATATTTAATCTGCACTCAAGATGGTGACACTTGGATTGATGCACACCATTAGATATCTATTTATAATATTATGACACTTATCATCCCCACATGACTTTTGATTTTAAATTCTAATATTAGGCCACTTTGTGACCCCATGTGCCTTTTATGGACCTTGTTGACAGTCCCCATCTAGTTAACATGCTTATGCCACATGGTGGCCTCACATGTAATCTAAGCTCATTGAATTTTTGACCTTGATCCACATCATTAATATTATTATACATAGTTGAATGTGTGTCATAGATATTTGTTCTTCTAGATCAAAAGTGTATTATTGATCTTTATCTAAATAATAAATCAAACATATTCCATCAATTTACGTAAGAGTTCACCATGATCGATACACTTAGCACCATCATGTTCATTATTAGGATCCTCAAACATTTTGACCTTGTTATCATCATTGATATTTAACTACATGATTGAATTCAAATCATCGATCTTCCTTGACTTATTGACCTCAACTATCATCCATGTGTTGTTGATCCTTTCTGCATTATTGAATGCAATCTTGACACTTGGTATCCTTGTGTTCAACTTTAAACTTATTGTATATTTTTTAATCCAAATGGATTTTTCTTGTGTCCTCATTTGATATTTCCCATCACATCCCACACTACTAGATCATTTTTGAAGGCTTATATCTTGAGATAAAAAACATATCAAGAAACCAAACTTGCATGGGATACACATGACAAAAAATAAATCATTTTCATGTAATTAAGACCTATTCACTATGGCTTATATTGATAATTTTGAGGAATTTTCAAGACCAACTAATTGACTCATTGGGAAAACTAGCATTATATTAATAGTTCTAAATGGTAGAGGTGACAATTTGACCTGTGAGGTTAAAATTATCAATAGTGGGACCAAATTAAATGCCTCAATGAGAGACAATAAAGCCTAACAATTTTCTTAAATTGATAATGAAGACTCACTTCTTGGGATTAAGTTCAACCTTATACTCATGAATCCTTTTAAATATCCTTCATAATATGGCTAGATGATCTTCATAGGTCTTAAATTTACCCAATATGTCATCTACATAGTGTTCAATAATATCATGCATCATGTCATGAAATATAATTGTCATATCTCTCTGGTATGTGGTCCCACCATTCTTGAGGAAAAATGGCATAAAATAATAACAAAATGTTACCCAAGGGATGGTGAATTTTATTTTGTGTTGGTCTTTTAGCGCAATCCTAGTTTGGTTATATCCAAAAAACACATCCATAAGGGAAATCATTTCATACCTGACTATGTAGTCAACTATCATGTTGATATTTGGCAAAGGAATGTTATCCTTTAAGTAAACATTATTGATGTCTCTAAAATTAGTGTAGATTTTGATCATTTATGTATTTTTTATGATAGTTAAAATGTTTTATATCCACTTTGAATAGTTGATCAGTTGTATGCATCTTGCTTCCTATAGTTTTTCCAACTTTTTCTTAACCAATATAAAATTACAAGGATGCATTTTATACAGTTTCTAATTCATGGGTTTGGCATCGAGATATATATCAAGGTGGTGTATAACCAAGGTGGGGTCTAAACCTAGCATAAAGGATAAATATCAAAAAATTCCCTCAAAAGGGATATAAAAATGTCATATTCTTTGTTAGTGAGGGATGTACCTAATTTGATTTACTTTAGGTATTATAGAGTCCCAATGTTGAATTCCATAGTATCTTATACTAATAAAGTTGATCCATCTTCCATAATAGTTGGTAAAGATGTGAATTATCCTCCAATGGAAAAGTCTTCTATTCAAACTAGTGCTTCAAGCTCTCCTAAATAAGATGAATTTCAATCTCCTAATGGTAGTAATGGCCATATAACAAATGTTCTATAACATTCATAGATAATTTGATCAAAGGCATGTTGAACCTTGATACTAATATTAGACCCAAAAGTAAATTCATTATTGGTGGTCTCCTAAGCTTCATTCAAAGAAGGGTGAACATCTCTATTTAGTGGTGCATGAAATAAGTTTTCACCAGGAGATTGGCTATTTTTTAACTTTTACCCTGGTCTAAAAGCACCTCAAAGAGGTTTTCACTTTGGGACTTCAATGTTTTATTATTTTATTTTTAGCTAAGGGTTTTCACTAACTCACCAAAATAGGATTCAAGATATATATTGATAGAGATACCTTGTTTGTCGTCTCCCAATGGAGCATTATCTCTTAGGCCTAAAAATCATAAAAGGCCTCATCATTATCAAACTCATGTAAAGGTATTTTATATTCTTATTAGTTATATTCTATAATTTGAGGATCATAAATGACAAGTTGGGAATGTTAGATTACTAGTGTAATGGTACAAATGGTATATGGGTAAAATAAGTTGGCACTAGAAAGGTACTCATATATTCTATGATCAGACTCTACTTCACTTTTGGCATCATCATCACTAGTCATTAGCATTAAATCATGAATAAGATACATGGGGTCACCCCTAAGTGGTTTAAATATAAGAACATGAGTTCTATTGTATCTAGTCATAAAAATGGGATCAATATTACCCTATTTATTTGTTCATAGGACTCTACCTTCATAGTTTGGTTATCCATGATCCTATTAAGGATGTGATACTTTTTAGTATGATAGAAATCAGCCAATTTGTCATTATATAACTAGAAATCATCATTTTAAAGTGGGTCTTTCTCTTGTGTAGTGGTAGGTGTGAAAATAGCAGGTATTGGGCTATAAAGTTTGACTTTTCTTATTCATCATCATTACATACAAATTGTCTTAGCTTTAGAACTTTCATGAGAATTGGGGTTTTGCAAAAGTTTGGATATGTGGAATTTATCATGGGTAAAATAATCTCTGAGACCATTATATAAAATATTAAAATGATTAGACATTTCAATAAGAGGGGCATGTCAATATGAGGTAAGGATATTATGTTCTACGAAGTTAGATTCTATAAATTCAAAAAGTATTTATTTGTCTTTATCCTTCTTTATCATTGAGTCTAGACCAAAACGGTAATTGTAACTTTCATATTCAACCTCCTAATGCTTGTAGTCTTAATATTATTTTAAATATCTATGTATAGTTACCTCCATCCCTCAGTGAGGAAACATGATACATTAGGTAAATGTTGAATGAATTGCATGAATTACATATATCCATGGTCTACCCAAAAGTAAATTGTATGACAAATCTAGGTCTAGTACATGGAAAAGTGTATCATGGGTCAAAGCCCTAATGATCATTGGAAAACTTATGGTTCTTTGTGATTCTTTATCTTCATTATTTTAGGCCTTCATAATAATAGCTTTTGGTTAAAGGTCCATGGTTGTATATCCCATATGTTTGATTATCTTTAGAGATAAAATATTTAGGCCTGATCTATTGCCTACGAGGACACAATTAGATTTGTGCCTCTTGATGAAAAATTCAATGTATAATGGGTTATTAGGGAGAGTGCCAATGGATGGCATATCACTTTATTCTAAGGTCAACTATTGTCCTAGGAGTACATGTTAAACCAAAGTTAAAAATTTATGTTGGGTAATGTCATTTTTCACTTGGGATTGATCTAGGATTTTTGTAAGGTTATTATTGTGGATGATAGATGTAGACAACAAATCCAAAATTGAAATTTGTGCAAGTTTATTTTGTATTTGTTCCATAATATCATACATATTTTACTTAATAGTGCTAATTGACTTACTCCTATCTGGCATAGTGGGTTGGATTGGCTCATTGGTAGGGGGTTTTAGGACTAGTATAGTGATTTTAGACCAATAAGTTATGATTACATAAACTAGATTGGATACAGGACCATCATATCTAGGAAATGATAAAGATGGGATAGAGAGGATAATTATTGATTATTAATTCATTTAGTTACAATCACAAGGTAATGATTTATCATCATAGGGTCATTAAATGGTAATCCTTGGTTGGTCTTGTGCTTGGCTATTGTCATAGGTCAAGGACGGATTACTATCATAGGTAGGTTAATTGGGATTGTTAAATAATGGTCCTGGTATATTGGTATTCATTCTAGGATTGATGGTAATGGTAGGTACATGACCTCTCATAATATGACCTACAAATTTATTGTAGTCATGTGCAAATAGATGGTAAATATGTTAGTGGTTGGGATCATTTTTTCTTTGGTTCCTTCCATTTTATAGTTGATGTTATTATTTTTATTGTTGATACTATTGTTATTTTTATTGTTGTAAATGAGGTCTTTATTATTTTTATTGATTGGAATTATTATTCAATGGAAAATTATTTTGGTAGATACCAAGCTTTTGATTGGATGCAGATGATATATTATCCAATAACATCTTTCAATTTTACATTATATTTTGAATGAGGTGTTTTAGCTATACACAACAATGTATAGGATGTCCATAAACATGATAGTATTCATATAATTCATTTTTTTACCAATATAGATAAGGTATTCCATTAGGAAAGTATTTATAAAATAGCCACCTAATCGAATTGGCTACAACTAGTTTGTGAAACACTACTTCAATAAGCTCCCCAAGGTTAATTAAGACTCTAGGAGTGGGCCTTGTTTATAGAGGAGGGGTTTTCAAATGTGGTTTTTTGTAGCATTTTAGGTGCTAGCCTAGGTTGAGGTATAGATTACACTTGTTTTCTAGGCTAAATTTGTGGAATAAGTTAAATTTATGGCATAAGATAAGTAGATGGTGTTTTCACTATTTGAACATGTTATGACTTAGTTGTTCTATTACTTACAACATTATTGTTACAGTTGTATGGTTTAGGTTCATAGTTATTATCCTAATCAAGTGTATATACTTGCACTTTGACTATGATAGGGTTTTGAATTGGGCATGCATTTTGGTTTTAGCTCTAATTTTGGTTTGAGGAAGATATCTTGATAATACCTTTGATGATAAGGGCATTTTAAATCTATATGCCTTTATCAATGATACCATTTAATGTGTGTATACACTAAATATCAATGTGATAAGATATTTTGGAATGCAAATTTTTAGTAAACATAGCTACCAATTATTTATCTGGTATATTATGGGTGAAGTGACTAGAAAGTTCTCTCCATCTCTATAAGTAACTTGTAAATATCACACCAACTTTCTTCTTGGCCTAACTCAAATCAATCACATAAATATAATTTTCAATATCATAGGATAAATTTTTTACAAATTTATCTGACAAATCATCAATGCTACTTATCAAGTTCTTTGGTAACTTAAGAAGCCACTCCAAAGCCTATACATCTAGACTTCAAGGAAAAATAATAAATATGTAGATGTAATTATAGGCCATTATCTATAAAATAACAAAAAACTCTTTTAGATGCTCTCTAGTGTCTCTTTTATAGTTTCGCTTGTCAAATATTAGTGTCTCATAACCTAGAAGAAATGGTATATGAAGATACTCCATGTTATATGGTTATGAGCACACATCATCTAATTTTAACTTCTTGGTCTACTTTCCCATTTTAATGGATACAATTTCATCCTTTAACTATTTTAGTTATTAGGACAATAAACTTGATGGCATGTTTTTTGTGGTTATGGCTAAGCAATCAAAGGTGGATTACCTTTAATAGGGTATAATGGAGGTATGGATTACTATAAAACATTAGTTTGATGGACCTATCTATTAGGAATATGCATTCATGAATTAGGATGGAGTTGTTTATATTGCATGCTTATTGGTAACTATTATAATTTTGATTTGGAATATGGCCTTGGGTCTGAGGGAATTGAGGTTTTGATGGAAGTATGTGAATTTGTGTAAGGTATTATGATTGTTAAGTTTGAGTAGGGAATTATTTATAACTAGTTCAGACCCACTAAATAAAAGATACTTGTTGGACATTAACACCTCTTCATTAAAAAAACACCTATTTTGAACTAGATGCTTGTTATGTGTTTTATATTTGTCATTGACCAATATAAATACATTTTTTATTAGAAAACTTCTATGATTCTTGAGATACATTATTTTGTGATTATTGCGGTACATTCATCTCTACCTATTAAGGTGGAACATTTGTTTCCCCCTATTGAGGTGGCATAGTTTTCTACCTCTACAATGTTGTTAAATTTGTCTATGCCTATAACTATGGAATATTATCTATCACTTTTTGAGGTGGGATAAAATTCATCACTTATTGAGGCAAAATATTTCTTGGTGCTTGATTACTTATCCCTAGTTGCTGTGTGTTAAAAGAAGAAATTGGTTGAGGAGTGGGATTAACCTTTTGTGTTTGGAAAGTATGCATTCCTTCTCCCTACTATTATGAACCACTAAGAAGTACCTACTGTTCTAGACTATTCGATGGTGCATTTACCTCACCTTGGTCTAAATTAGAATACACTTATGTGTTATCCACTATATTTGGCACGTGGTGTTGAGTAGAGGCCATAATCACTTCCTCAATGAATGGGACATTAAACATGACACCTATTGAAGTAATTAGGGAAAATGGGTTCACACCAAGATCAATATAACCTAATGAATCAATCAGCACTCCTATTGAAGGAGTTATTTTTATGAGTGGAGCATTTGATATGGCCATGGCATTAAAATTACATACTAGCTTAAGATAAGTTTAATATGCTTGTTAAATTTTCATGATTGATCCTCCATTGCGCCCTTTCCCTTTGTAATCATATTAATATCTTGGTGTGACATAGGCTTGAGATGTTGAGGGTAACTAGTAGAGGCATGTTCAATAGTTTGGGTATAAGGTATATTTCTAAGGACTCTAACTAGACTAGGTACATTTTCTTGGGGAAAGTCTTCTAAAAACTTGGGCCCCACCTCTATAGATATGACCAAAAATTCATCCTTATTTTTAATCAAGTAAATATTGAACAAATTTGGGTCATAGGTTGATGGAATGGTAACATAGTAAGGATATTGTTAGACTTATTTAATAACAAATGACATACTAGCAAGGTATTGAGATATTTTTCTTATTCTTGACCTAGATAATGAGGTGTATTAACTAGGTAATGGTCTAATTGACCTTGTCCTTGTTCCAAATATTGAGTAGTATAATGAGGATATGAATCCATCTCATAAATTATGTCATCACCATATGGGTATTGAACAAAGGCATCATTTATGACTATGTTTTCATAATCTAAATTGTACATGGTCCTATTATGTGTGAAACAATGTATATCTGAATCCATGACCAAATTTTCATGAATAAAATATCAAGACTTTAAAAAAAACTCTTGAAACATGGTGTAAAATAATTGCTCAATGCTTGGTATTTCTATAAACTTGGTCAAAATGGCAAACACAATCTATTGTTACAAATGGTCTAAACTTGGCCTAGGAATGGAGATATTCTCCAAAATTGTCAATGGTAATCTTGGTCTCAAATATCTCCAAGGTATAATATCTTACACAAAAATGGCCAAATAAAAGGCAAATATTAAATTATGTTTTTGGTAAAGTGTTTCCAACACAATCTAATCTAGGTCTAAAATGAAAACAGTGCTAGGTATTTGGAAGCAAGACACAAAGTTAGACTCAAAAGGCATTAACTAAACCTAAAAACTAAGGTAAATTATAGGTTCTTAGAAACAAGTCACAAAGATAGACTATTAAAAATAAATTAGGTGTGAAAACTGAAAGGCAAATGCTAGGTCTTTGGAAACAAGACACAGAGCTAGAATTTAAAAAAATTAGGTCGAGGTAAAAATTATAAGGAAATTAATCTAACTCTAAAATAATTTGAAACACTTTTATTCAATATATTCAAAATAATTCAAAAACAAACTCAAAATTGGTATAATACATTCACCATAAGCACAAGCCTAAAACTAATTAGAAAATTCAATATCAAGTAATTAAAGTACGAGTGATGAATAAAGCATTCAAGCCCAGGTGATAAGAAAGGATAAAATATAAGCTAATTATTATTAATATTATAATTGAAAATAGATTTTTGACCTTAGTTAAAGGTAATAAATAAACTCAATGCACATGAATAATAGACCACTTCTTAGATCTAGGCAAAAGGGGTCATTAAAGCAAGCAAGGAATTAGTCCAAGTTACACAATTCAAATGTTAGAGATAAACGCCCAAGCCAAAATTAATAAAGGTATAGGTATAAACCCCTCAATTTTGAATCTTAACTTTTCAAGATGAATTTTTAACTTGGTTTAAAAGTCTTGGATTTCTCAAATAGATGGCATTCTAGACCCAAATGGATGATATAATGACACCAATTGTAGACAAAAATCATGCATGGTTTTTAACTCAGTTTAAAACAAGGTAATGATTTTAAAATAATATGATAAGCGAAATTATGTTATCTCTATCAAAAGGTATGACAATGGATTTTGTTTCATAACTCCAAGGAAAATACTTGGGACAAAATGGGCAATTAATGACATCACATTTAAACATGTGACACACACACATAAATGTTTTGGAATGAAAAGAATGAGGAAAAAATGTGGTATCAAATAG
Organism: Torreya grandis; assembly: GCA_037957365.1. Classification (NCBI taxonomy): domain Eukaryota; kingdom Viridiplantae; phylum Streptophyta; class Pinopsida; order Cupressales; family Taxaceae; genus Torreya; species Torreya grandis. The sequence continues at coordinate 1,920,578 of JARHVA010002693.1, forward strand.
ATATAATAACACCTTTTAGGCTAAAGTGATTTAACAACATGTGATTATTTTTGGACTTGTTTTGATGTGATAATACAAATAAAGAATTTTAGTCAAAAAACATTCATGTAAATCAAAAAAATATAAGTAACACAAATGGATCATCTTATTCACTATAACTAACATAGGTGTGCATAACTTCATCCAAATTTTCTATAATTATACAAATTCTTGTGAGGAATTAAATGTTAATTCAAAAATCAAAGTATAGGTGGAGGTAGAGTTTTTATGCCCCCCACTATCTCTCAAGCATTGGTATGTTTCATGAACATAGAGTGAGGAACACTTGACATTTGGATGAAATTACATAATAAGTGGGGTTTAAATAAAATATATAAGTTTCATGTATATTATATTGTCCCAAGTGTGGTTAACACAAGGTATTAAACATGTAAATTAAATCCAAACTACCTAGATTACTATGTAAGGGTCTATTCCATTGCATAGTGACTCCAGCTATGTACTATTTAGTGGAGTTTGATGTCTAGATACTGCATGACCTAAGTATTTATTGGGATGGTTAAGCTAAATGCTCACTAATTTTTCATCCAATATTTTTCTAAATTTGTATACCCTGCCATGGATTGGGGTTGGTATGATGTTGGGAGATGAAACCTTAGGTCAACACACTCATAAAGACCTCATGGGAGATGATGAACTCCTACCCAAAATCCAAGTGCATAAAATAAATAAATGAAAGTAATGGGAAGACTTTAGAGGTCGATTTTGAATCACCCAATTCACTAAAAACTTAGGGAGATCATACACAACATTCTTTTTGACATAACTTTTTACAAATAATGGCAATAAACTAAGTTATTTTGGTCACCTAAGTTCCCTAAAGGGGATGAGGAGAGCATACATGATAATGTTTATGTTTCTCTAAATCAAAGAATCTAATCTAATAAATTTGAAAATAGTCTAAATAAAAAATGAGAATTGAAAAATCTCTTTGGTTCTCTAACTAAATATTAAAATTATTTTTATTAACACCAAATTTTAAATATTATTGAAATTTATGGCCCCTTAGCTATGTTCGCACTTGTAAAAGTTTATAAAATGATAAAAAAGATAAATTGTTAAATGAATTTTAAAACACCTTAACCAAATGTGAATGAGTTTTAAACCTTTTTAAAATTTTGACTTTTCCAAAATAAAAAATTGGTTAAAAATCAATCAAAATTCTTCTCCCTTGGTTTAATTCCATACAAACAAGTTAGGAGATTAATTTGTATTTGATCCAAAGTTATATTCTTGCAAGCTATTCCAATAAAAAAACAAATTTTAACTCTCAAGTTTTATAAAAAATAAAAAAATAAGAATTTTTGATGATTCTACTTATCATGGTTGATTCTATTGATCATGGTCGATTCTAGTGATTGTGATCAATTCTATTTGTGATTGTGCTTGATTTTGGTGATCATAGTTGATTCTACCGATCATGGTCAATTTTTTAACCATATTAAAAATAAACATGTTTTGACAAAAAAATACTTGAAAAATAATGTTTTAAACTCAAAACTTCTCACTACCTTACAAGAAGAATTTTAGATATGCAATAAATATATTATTAGGTACCAAGATAATTAATAAAAACTTATTTTTTCTACATTTATAGCTTCTAATTTGGCTATGTTTTTTATGCAAAGATCATTGGTAATTATTTTTATCATGGTAAATTATATCAATTGGCCAAATTCTTTATAGTCATCACTTATTCCTATGGCTCAGCTAAGAGTTCAAAGTTTGTCACCTATTTGGTGATCAATTAAAAAAATTGGAAATAAAATGGTTAGTAAAATGTACTAAAAGGTAGCTATAATAGATTTATGGGGTGTGGGTGCCACCAAGAATGTCATTGTGTAATTAATAAGAATACAAGAGGGGAGATAAGTATTGTTTTAGTATGATGAAAATTAAATAAAAAACACAGTAATAAAATTAACACCTCAAGCCTAAACATTTAAAGAGAAAGAGAACAATACAAGTAACTATAAATAGAAGACAAAACAACCATTATTTACCTTCTTTGAAAGCAAGATATGTATGTTTTCCATACATGGATGTGTTTGGTCATGTGATCAAAGATTGTTTGGCATTGGTGCTCTTGGCATCATCTTTCCTTGTCACGTTGGCAATGTTGGTCTTGGCTTTGGTTTGGCTTGGCTTGGCTTTGTCTTGGCTTGGATTTGGTTTAGATATATCTTAATAAATTAGCATTATAACACTACAAAGAGGTTCCTTGAAGGTATTTTTTCATCATAACATTACACAAAAAGAGATTCTTGAAGGAATTTAGCATAATAAATTTACACTAACAAAGCTTGTTGAAAAATAGGTGAAGCTTATTAGGGATTAGGTGATTGCATTATGTAAGTTTGAGTATTTACCTATAAGTAAATATTATATTGGTCAATAATTAGTTAAGTGTAATATTTTTATAAAAATATTATGATTATAGGTTAGTCATTATTTAATATATAGTCAGTTGTTATATATTACTCATATAGGTGTGAGGAGATAATATTAGAGACATTCGTTGTGATATGATTCACCCTATTTATAGGAAAATATTTTCCTATATAGAATTTTAACACTCATATGAGTTTAATAAAGAAGATAATTATTATCTATTGAAATATTTATCTATGTCTGCATATCTATTTATCATGCTCAAATCTGAACTAGCTTTATTATTAGGTATTAGTGTGAGAATATCAAAGGCTTTTGATTGAAGTATAATTTATTTATAGGGGAAATAATATTACCATTTCACCCCTATATATGAAATATATATTTTATATCCATTTCATATAATAATGATATTAGTTTTATGAGATTATGCCTACCACTCTTTATATGTTTATAGGAAAGTGTGCCATCTACAAAGTTGTATGAGTGTCATCTTGCATTTGAAACAATTGATTGATCCACTATATATTGTAAATAAAACCATGCCTATAAATTTCCATCATATCCATATTTTTGTAAGTAGTATTTGCCTGAAATATAATATTAAATAATATATGCTAGATAGTTGACATTCTATAACTATTTTATACATTCAGTATTGCATTGATCTACTTGCATTCAAAGCTTCCTTGGCACATTTAGATTTAATACCTTGAAATTTTATATAAACATCACTTTAAAAATACATATATAAAGTATTTCACTCTTTTTGGAGAGCTTTCATGACAACTTCTACAATTCTAGATTTTGACATGTTCAACTCGATGCCTTTGCCTCTATAGTGACTCCATAGACTCGCCTCAGTTTTCCAATATCATTACATACATTATTTGATTATAAATTGATGCCAAACACTTTGAAATGATTGATCATTGAATTTATAGCTTAAACCCACCCTTTGTTTATCTATCCACCATCGGATAAATACTCCCACTAGCTATTCTATGAGTTATTTTCATCAATCAATGATTGTTTCCCACCACTGGCCAATCTTTCCATAAGTCAAGTCATGTGCACATGTATTTCTATACAAAAATTTTAAAGGTAGGTGTGAATAAGTTATTACATTTTCATATATTATATATTTATTTATTTAGGTTGGTTTATTCATTAGCATATCCTTAAGTTGTATTTTGTTGAGTCATAATTTTGTCAATAATATGTTATTTATTTATTTAAAAAGTAATATAGTTTAATTTGTCAAATGTGATAAAGTTTTTCAAGTCTTTTTTATTATTAGAGTCAATATTAATATAGTTATAAATTATTTAGTATCAAAATACAAAATAAAAATGAATGTCCTTTATAAGCTAGAGGATCATTTTTTTATGTACAAAAATTCAAAAGTAACGATTATAAAAGAGTCAAAATTGAGAGTTATATTCAAAATTGTAAAAAACAAAAAATTTACCTCACAGACACGTTTTCACTTGTACACATTGTTTGAATTATGGGGGGTATTTCTCATCAATAAATTCATGCATATGAGCTTCATCAATATGTCAGCTAAGTAAGTTGTAGACACTGGAGGAAGGAAGAAATGGATGCTGAAGGTTTTAGAGCCTCTCATTAGTCACCAATGATAGGGCCCATAATATTTTGGTGACATTTTTTATGTGGTGTTTTTATAGTTTCTATTGTGTGTTTTCTAAATAAGAATATAAGAATATGCCTATTAAAGATATTTAATTTGTGTACAAATTAAAAACATAATTCCCTAATGTGAGAACATAGTTAAAGGACATAAAGCACCAATGTAAGTCAGTTCATGGATCTTGAAAAGTTTTGTGTTAGATCCAAAAAACCATGGGAGATAAATAATTGATGTGTTCATGTTCATGTCAAAGTTTTTTGTAAACCTATTTAAAAACATGGAAAGAGTGAGCCTTTATTTGTATCAAGGTCATGAGGAAAATAGGGCATGATACAAGGGGTGAACATAATATAGGTGGGAGTGTGAATGTTTTTACACCATGTAAAAACTAAGGGGGAGTTAGGGATTAGTTTATTACATTGTTTAACTTTGAGTATTTATTGAAAGGTAAATAGTATATTAGTTAGTAATTAGTTAAAAATAATATTGTTACAACAATATGATGATTATATGTTAGTCCTTATTTAATATATAGTCAATTTTTATATTACTCATATAGGTGTGAGGAGATAATATTGGAGAGATTAGTGGTGATATGATTCACCTTGTTTATAAGAAAGGATTTTACTATATAATATTGTAGCACACTTATGAGTTTAATAAATAAGATAATTATTGTTTGTTAAAAATATTTATCTATGTATTTTGCTCTGTTTATCATGTTTAGATCTAAACTAGATTTATTAAAGCCTTGTATTTATATCATTCAAAACTAACTCTAACCCAAATGCATTTAGGTTAGAGTTAACTATGATTAAGTTTATATAAACCCTATTTGATTTAAGGAGGGTAAAAGTAATTAATATTTGGGATATAGATCCCATTTATTAGGCATGGCTCTCCATTTTTAAATTTAATGCTTTTAGAGAGATATTTTTAATTCCTTGACTTTGAGGATGATGACATCATTATGGCCTCATTTTTACTAAAATTTCCCTTTTATAAAATTCATTTTCACTAATTTTAACTGTAAATTTAACTTAAGCATTTAATTTTATTTACTTAGTTAATTCATTCTACTTAGCAATTTTGCACTTTAAGAATTGTTTAAGTGCCCTACTTAATGGTTCCAAATGTCAAGCTATCAATTTACTAGGTCGTAAGTTGACTGGAGGTGAACTCATGAGAGGTTATTGTTGTGTATAGGATAATACAATAAATAGGGATGCATCAACATGGTTATGAAAAATAATTTTTGATGTCTAGATGAATTTAGGAAATTTAGTGATTCCTAGGCTTAATTTACATTATTTGTTAGAAATCAATATGAAGTGCAATTGGAACACAGTTGTGTCCAAAATTGTATGAATATAATTATTTTATAAATATATATTCACTTAAAATCTCAATATTTTCAAATGATAGGTGATAAAAAAAAAACACCTCTTTTATATTCTATTAACCAACTTAAATTCTTTTGGTGATTTAAAGTTTACTAGCTCATAACTTCCACTAACAAACTAAAATGGCTCAACCAACTTAGTAATTGAACTATCTAATTATAAATCTTGTTATCCACATAACTAAATTGATTTATTAAACCAAAAACCAAGGTAAATTTCTAAACATTTTAAACCACTTAACATATAGTTGCCTCAAATCTAGGATGATCAAGTATTGAACCAATATCCCATTTATTTCCCTTACATTATATCTTTGAAGTGTATTACTAATGGTTAAAAATAAATTAATAATGGTTATTTAAAAAAATTATCTATTTTATATAAATCACCTTTATAAATTTTATACCTAAAGGGACCATCAAGACTAGGTCACAAAATCATATCATGATTTATGACTTAGGTCATGTTTATAATCTAAACTTAGGATTCCAATATATATCATATTACTATAAAGAGTTAAAAAACCATATGAATGCTATGATTATAAATATGTCATATATTTTAAAGGTGAATTATAAGAAAATTTTGACATCATTATAAAACAAAAATAATGATTTATGTATACATGAATTATTTGTAATTCAACTACTTATATGATAATATCATTGCCTTGAAAACATGTACAAACTAGAGATTGAATTTACCTTATAATATTTTTGCACACTAAACTTATATTGAATAATTTATCAAAAAAGTATTTTTAATAAATGAAATTAATCATTGATAAGTGCACAACTATCACTGTCTATAGATAGTCAAATCTGATAACAAGTGCCAACTATATAATAGTTTCAAAGTATATTATATTTATTCTAAAGACACTATCTACTTAATATTGATACTTATGTTATCAAAATCACTTTATCGTCATAAAAATTAATAAATAATATTCAAAGTAGACACCCCTCATCTCCTTAAGGAGTATTCTTTAATTTGGCTAGCTTAAGATAGTGGGTCCTTCTTGGTAAGGTTAGGGTACCTTGTTGATATTGATTTAAAGGATAATTGGTATCTATAGCACCATATATTGATAAAAAATATCATCCTAAAAACTTAACATATTTTTTTGGTTGGCATCAAACAATAGAATCTGTATTACTAATAATTTAGACAAGAAGGGAATAACTATCCTTAACTGATACTCACTTTGTCTCTCATTTGATGAGTCTATTTGCCACCTTTTTCTAGATTACTCCTTCAACATTTCTATGTGGAATATCCTACTCCAATACTTCCTTATTTCTTGGGTCTATATCAGCTCTATTTAGGATCTCATTCTACCATGTAAAATTCCTAGTCTCTCTCTTCCTTTTCCTTTTTGTGGTCTCTTTCCCTGACAATAATTTTTGGCCATCTTGAAGGTGAGAAATGATCAGATCTTCACATATTGGAGCTCCTCCATTGGGTACATTTTTAGATGCATGTTTTCCTCTATATTATATAATTATAAAGTATTCACCCCTAAGGATAAGGTTAGTTTATCCTTACTAAATATTCCATCCTACATTTATGGGTGGAAGTCCCAAAATATGTAGAATGTCAGCATTCTACCAAGTGGTATTGTCCCCCACTTAGATAAAGGTCAAATTTGATGACACTTAAAAAGGTAGTCTATGTTATGAAGGGGGGTGTGTGATTAGGTATTATGTTGGTTTGGTTGTTACTTCCTACATGGTTCCATTGGGTCACCAAAATAATCATGTTATTGAGGCTATGGTTACATTTTGACACATTCATCTTGCCTTGTAGATTTGAATCCCAAAGATAATCATTGAGAGACAGTCTCTCATCATTCTCAATGCCCTTGATGTAAAATTAACCCCATCACACACTATTAAAAAAATCATTGATGATCTTTGAGGTCTTTTTCATTCATTTAAGGAGTTCTCTATCATACATATATATTAAGAGGGCAACTTAGCCACTAATTGACTTGCTAACTTTAGAATGGGATCTGATAGTTTGGTCTTGTGGGAGGATCCTAATCAAATTCCATATCATATTTTAAACACTCTTAATCATGATTTCATTCAAACATTATAGTGAAATGGATAGACAAAGCCTAATGATAGCATTAATGGTAAGTGTGTATATTTTGGTTCCTTAGATAAATAAAGATTTCCATATCATATACTACAATCAATCTATTGGTAATAATAATTTGGTTAAATTATCTAGAAACCAAAAGTTTGGTAGTGTGATAATGGGCATTACCCTCTATAGTGAGTATAGGTCTATCAAGGTGATTGTGGCGGATGATAGTGTTCGTCTCAACCAATTTCATGCTTAGAGATTTAGGGTAACAAAAAGGTGTGGAGGAAGTCATGTAAGGGTGGAATGTCTTCCTACATGTAGTGTATCACAGGCCATGATGAGTTACTCTCAAAGGACTTCATGCTTGCTTAGAATAAGTACATGGTGAGAATGAGGGGAAAATGAATTATCATGTCTAAGGAGAGCATAGTGTATGTGATGGATATTTACTGTGAAGGCATGAAGGCATTTAAGGATATCAATTTCAAGCTCAAACTCATGTGAATTTTTTTTAGAATAGATGAGGTCATGAAGAATAACAAGAATGGATATCCTAGGTAGAAGATTCCCAAATGCTAGCTAGATATTTGCCTCAAATTTATGAAGTGCCTAAATCTAGAAGGTGATTTTACCTTGATATTTGTAATCACCTGAAAGTGGTAATTAGATGATAATAGTGTCACTTGGGTTACCTTATCTCTAGGCTTGTCATAAACCTACTATACAGATTTAGACTTCTATTTATATCCATTTAATAGACATTATTCACTTTCATCCACTTAAGCTATAGTCCTTAAACAATCACCTCTAAACCTAATTCAAATTTCTCAGTAATCTTCCAAAAGGACATTAGCACCACATTTTGGACACTATAGCCAAATTGAGTTAGTGTCCCCAACTGGGTGCTATTGTCCTTAGCCCCAAATCTTCCCAATAGTTACTTTTTAAAATATGTTCCCATCCTAAGGTTAGATTAAGATAATTTTATTATCTACATAATAAATAAAGACTTATAAGTAAAATTATAATCCACCTCTATTCATTAGATGAAAAATAGATTTGAAATATATTCAAACCAAAGATAAAGTTGTGTCAAATCAAGGAACATTATCCCTATTCTATCCTAATTTCTAAATAATACTATATATAGTCCATTTTCAAGAATTACAACTCTCAAACACATTCAAGGAATTCAAAGACACTCTAATTCTATCATTCACTTACAGATACATCAAGCACTAGGTGGGCGAACTACATCAGACATGATCCCTCTTCAGAGTATTGGTATGTAGGCAAATCTCTACATAGTGGGGTGTTGAGGATGTCCAAACCATCATAATAACACACTAAAATATCAATCATATCACACTTGTAAAGAGAACTAGGGTTTGCACATCAAATCAAGATTTTTAGGTATAATACATAGCTATAGGCTTTGGTCATATAGGAACAAAACATATAGACATAGGCATAGGTGCCCCCCAAAAAAGGAATAATCTTGCAAAGGTGACATTAACACCATATTTAGGATACTACACATATATGACACTACTATGTAGTGAATAGATGAATATCATAATCCTTCTTATGGTACTCATAATTGCTTAGATCTCAAGTTTCATAACTAGATCATCTGTGATATTTTTTAGCTAAGTTTATATTTATCCCTATTTATTACTATTTATAAAAAGTCAAACAAGGTCAAAATCATTTAAAAATTAGTATGTTAATTATTTAAAATTATTTAACTAATTTAAGAATCTCATCCCTTTAACCAAACATAGGTAATTACACATGTAAACCCTTAAAAAGTTAAATCATTTGGTGAACCTGACTTACTTTGAGCATTGTCTAAAACCCTAGCTTGCATTAATTCATATTTTTGTGTAATAAATTAAGAGGAGTATACTTATAATTTTTTGATTTTATTTAGATAACCTAGATAAATAAAATCAAATTTACATTAGGGTTTTAATTTAATTTATATTGCTGCAAAGAAACTCTAGATTCCAAAACCCTAACCCTAGACAACACGTCTTAGGGTTATAATTTCCTATTTTTTATAATTTTTTATGTATAACCTAGCCATTCTCATCATGATTATATTTAAAAAAAGAAATAAATTACAATTTGTTGCAAAATTTTATACCTTCCTTTGCATACTTATTCCCTTTAATTCAAAATGAACTAGGAAAAGACATAGACATATGCATACATGATTTTTTAAATCGACTCAAATATCTTTGATGTTACATTATTTCCATAGCATGTTATATTTATTCTATGTGAAAAATATATAAGACATTATTATTTTGTCACATAGACATATGCATACATGATGTTTCAAATTAATTAAAATATATTTTATGTTACATTATTTCCATAGCATGTAATCTTTATTATATGTGTTGAATATAGAATACATCATTATTTTATCACATAGACATATGAATACATGATGTTTTCAATCAACTAAAATATCTTTCATGTTGCATTATTTCCATAACACGTATCTTTATTCTATGTGAAAAATATATAAGACATTATTATTTTATCACATAGATATATGTATACATGATGTTTCAAATTAACTAAAATATATTTTATGTTGAATTTTTCCCATAGCATGTTATCTTACTTCTATGTGAAATACATTTAAGATAATATTATCTCCACATATAGATAACTTGGTAACTCAAATACAAGTTATATTACCTAAAATAATTCAATCCCCCCTAGATGCATTTTGGTCTCTGGTACACTCATTCCCCATCATAATTATTATACATATAGGGGAATCATTGGTATTGATTATCCCTCCTTATTATTGATCAAAAACATCTAACTCACATCCTGCATCTACTTTTAGCTCTTCACTATTAATAGATACTGTAGTCTAAGTTATGATATCCACATGTGATCCAAAATTTTGGCTTGCTTTCCACACCTATGATTATATATTTATGGATCATAATGGTACTTATTAATGTATGATCTCCATTTAATATCTCATACATCACTCTGACACATAAAAAAATATTTTTTATGTGGCACTTTAAGATACTCAGGTACTACAAACATTTGAGATTGCCTACGTGGCTTCTATTATCAACACTATGAAATTGATAGAAGAGCACAATTATTTTGAGATAGGGGATCTTCCACCACTACACATCATAGATATACACCTACCTCTATATATCACTTTATGAATTAATTAGGTAGCTAGTAAACAAGTTTTAGTTGATAATAGATTAGGATTGAACATGTACAACATTTATTTCCTACATCATCTTAACATTCATGTTACAGATTTGGATCCTTCCAATATGATAATCTAAGTGTTTAAAAATATTCCACAAATTGTTTTTAGAAAAATCACATTGAATCTTATCCTCAAACCCTAAACACTACCTACAACATGCCGAATGATCTCAATTATAATCTTGTACTTGGTAGACCATGGATCCATGATATGCACATAGTTCCATGAAAATTGCATGCCTACTTGAAATTTAGATATAGAGGGAATATATACACATTATTAATGGATAAATAACCATTTAAATATTTTCATCATATAGAGACTTCACATAAATACATTCCACACTTGGATTTTGCTAATACATAACCCCAAGCTATAATTTAATAGATGCATACAACTCCACTAGTTATTTCTAGTACATAGGGAAATAAGTTTACTTCACCTTTTACAATGTGATATTTTCAAAATATGGGTTACATAGGTTAGGGCCTTAGAAAACATGAACAAGGAATTTTAAATCGCATTGAAGCATATGATCAATAGGGTAAGGACTTGGATATAGAAATGATACATCTAATGTAATATCTTCTCATAATTCCTCTCAACACATTTTATTTTTTCCACCTATTTCATGAGTAGTTGATACAATGAATCATGTTTATATAAATTTAGTCATATACCTTAACCTCATTGATGATACATCTTCACAAGATCTACTAGTTCTTGACAAGTTTTCCAATGATGAAGCTATCTTAGAATTATTGGGTGCATATGTGGATCTCCCTTACTTATACCATAACAAATGGTTTCTTCATTCCATAAGAGATCAACCATACTTTGGTGAGTGTTTAAATGATTTAGATCATATGTTACCTAATATAGATGATAAAATACCCACAACACAATATACTTTAGATCGATCTACATTAGTCAACAAAGAAACAATCAAATTTAATTATGGTATTGAAAATGATCCTCACATCATACTCTTATCTACCACATTACATAAATTAGAAGTCACATACATTCATCAAATTTTCATTAATTTCATTAAATTATTTACATGGGATCATTTTGATATGATTGTCATTGATCTATGAAGTTACATACATAGAATCACCTTGTATCTAGATGCTAAACTAGTAAAGCAAAAGATTCACAAACTGTATCCTAAAGTGGCTATCCTTGTTAAAGATGAAATCCAATGGTTACTATATGTTAGTTTCATTCAACTAGTTCACCATCCATAGGGGGTTGAAAATATAGTTCAAGTTGTCAAACCTAATGGATAAATCTATTATTTTTGTGATTCTAGAGACCTCAATAAGGCATGTCCTAAGGATGATTTCCTTTTGCCAAACATTGATATGATAGTAGACTCCATGACCAACTATGAGATGATCTCATGTATTGATGGTTTCTCTAGGTATAATCAAATCAAAATAGCCAAATAAGATCAAGAAAATACTTTTTTCAAAACACCAAGGGGAACCCTTTGTTATATAGTAATGCCATTTAGATTAAATAACATTGGTATAACTTACCAATGCACTATGACACACATTTTTCATGACCTCATTCACAAAATAGTGGAATATTATATTGATAATTTTTTAGCTATGTCAAAATAATGAAACATCAAGCTATTGATTTATGATAAATATTTGAAAGACTAAGATAATATAATGTTTGACCTAACTCTAAGAAATGTGTCTTTAAAATTTCGTCAAGAAAACTTTTGGGATTCATTATATCTCAATGTGACATATAAGTATTCCCCAAGAAGGTCAAATAAATTATGGACATGCCTCATCCTACCAATATGAAATAACTTTAGTCCCTCTAGGGAAAAATTTATCCAATTCATCAATTCATGGCACAACTAACTGATAAAATCCAATAATTCATTCAATTACTTAAGAAGATTATACAATTTTAATGAGATCTTACATGTCAAGAGAGATTAGATACACTTAAGTAATATTTTCTCAACCCTCCTATCTTGGTTCCACTTATACCTAGTAAACCACTCCTACTTTGCCTTTTTAAAATAGATCATGCATTGGAGCACTCCTTGCACAACATGATGACCATCATAAAGAAAGAGCAATTTAATACATTAGACACACAATATTTGACTATGAGTGAAATTATCTAGCAATAGATTTTTTTTTCTTAAAACTAGTATTCACTACACATAAACTTTGTCACTATATGATTAACAATGAAACATAAATCATTACCAAGGTAGATCCCTTAAAATTAATCATGTCAAAACCACATCTCTCAGGTCATATTTCTAAATGAGTTATGTTACTCACTAAATTTGACCTCAAAATCATATTACAAAAATATGTAAAGGTACAAATCATCCAAGACCAACTAGCATCAACCAACTATAAATAGCCCCATTATTGGATACACATCCTATTAATAATGATTTCAGAGACGATTTCATAGCACATAATATTACTCTTGATGCATGGACACATTTTTTTTATGGCTCTCAATGTACATCTTGTGTTGGCACTAGAATTATTTTCATCAATTCTATGGGACACATGGTACCTCTTACCTACTGACTCAATTTCTCATTCACTAATAATATTGATGAATATGAAGCTCTCATTTTATGCCTTCAAGTGACTCAAACTCTCAACATAAAATCAATAAAATTTTATGAGGACTCCTAATTGATTTTTTAACCAAGTCACATATGTTTACCAAACAAAATAAGAACACCCGACTCTTTATAATGACATGGTTCAACGTCTATGCACTCAATTTGAAAATTTATCTATTAAGAACATACCACACAAAGATAACCATGATGTCAATCAAATGGTGGATGTTACCTCATTGATTTCTATAAATATGGATGTAGAACATGATCTATTTATAACTAAATGATTACAATCTCCATTTGTGTCCCATGCAAACCTTATCAATCTAATAGTATTGATCACCACACATAGTTCAAAACCATTTAAATGGTTATAATATAGATACAACGTTTTTAAAAAATATATCACACCAAATACCTTTATAAAGAATGAAAATTTTAAATTAAAATTAAACTCTTTATGATATGTCATCATTAGTAGTGATTCATTAAAAATATCTTTTGATAGACACTTACTTGGATATTTAAAAGAAGAATAAACTAAATTAGATATTCAATATATACACAATAGTGAATGTGGTGGTCATTTCAATGGTAAGGTAATGTTAGACAAATTACTTAAACAAGGTTACTACTAGTGAACTATAGAACAAAAATGTAAAAAAATATGCAAAATTATGTGATGAATGTCAATTGCAATGTAAATTACACCATGACCTTTCACATCAACTTTAACCTATCATATCACCATGGCCATTCATGTTATAGGGATTCAATATCATCAATAAAATCAACCCAAAATTAGTAGGTAGCCACAAATTCATTATCATGGTGGCAAAATATTTTATAAAGTGGGTATAATTAATCCCACTACAATCAATAGAAATGGAGGATATTTTTTGGTTTCTCATGACTACCCTACTTCAGTCTCCTAGCAACCATCATAAAATATAATGGAACTTCTTTCAATATCAAAAGAGTGAAAAAATTTCTATGCAAAACACAAAATAAAACATACATCATCTACACCATAATTCCCATAAGGTAATAGGTAGGTAGATATGACAAATAAGGCAATCAATAAAAATCTCAAGAAAACCATCAACAAGTTTGGTGATGAATGGCACAATAAAATCATATATGTACTTTGGGCTTACCCCACTAATATACATACACCAATAGGATATATGCCTTTTTCACTTGTATATGGTACAAAATATGTTATTCCCTTCAAATTAGAAATTCCATCTTTATGGGTCTCTTTAAAAGGACTCATCATAGATAACCAGCATAGAGAAAGATGTATCCATGAACTATAACAATTGGATCATACACGTATCCAAGATGTAAGCATCTTAGAGCTTATCATAAGTGAATCTAGTGAACCTATAATAATAGAGTTCATAATAAAGAATTTGAAATCAATGATCTAGTATTGGAATAAAATCTTAGAAATGTCAATGCCAAAGAAGAAAAAAAAGGAAACTTTAAACCCATTTGGCTCAAACCATACATCATAACCGAAAATATTAGCCCAAAAAAATTTCATCTATCTTCACTCTATGGAAAGGTAGAAAAACATCCACTAAACATTATGCATTTAAGGAAATTCTACATATAAAAATATGAACTTTTCATTTTTAATTAAATTATACATACTTCCTTCTCTCTATTACTCCTTGTAAATAGTTTATTTTCATATGATTTTACATATCTTATACATAGAAAATTAAAAACATTATAGTATGTCAAAATACAAAAGCCTTCAAATATTTCAAAAATTCCAAATTTTTTATAGATTATATGCATTATTTTGTTTACATTTTTATTACTTCCCAGCTATTGCATATTGTTATCTATCCTAGTGTAGTTGGTTTTATCATACACATATGCTTCACTTATTCTTGATAAGTGATTATAGATTATAGATAGGACTCTAGTCCACTACACTGATCCAAACCAGCTATCATCTACACATTGGGGGCATTTACACTGATCTAAGTTTATACATTACTACATCTATCCACTTGGGAGCATATCCTACATAGTTACTATGGCCAAGATTTATTTTTACATACTCTACATTGTAGTTATACATTGACTTATCTTGATATTGATCATTTTTATTCATTGATCAAATTTTGTTGACTATCACTAGTTAGCTTCAGTATATATGCACCCTAACATCTACATAGATTCATATTACATAGTTATACATTCTTTCATTTCTAATTCCTATTTAGACTTTATTTTTTCACTATGATCCTTACATATTTATGGGCATTTAAATATGCCATTGTTGCTTGGATTATATGCCACTTCTCTATTTGTATGCCTTAGACATATGTCTATGTCCCTTATGTGTTCTCTTTTATGCTTCTATATGTGGACATTTGATCATGTCTTTCTCTATGTCTCTATGCCAAGTTTCTTTTTATTTATGTATGTGGACATTTGAACACATCCTTGTATGTCTTCATTCTCAAATTTGGTGATATATGCCCATGTCCCTTGTATTGTTTCCCCTTGCCCTAATTTTTACATACCTTATGTGCTTGTATGTTTGATTCTTTGTATACTTCTACACCATAACACTTATATTTTCTTGTTACACACACACACACACACACCCCACAATTTTTAATGCCATGAGAGATTTCATGCATATACCTATCCTACTTGGGAGCCTTGATGGACATCATGCACCATCCCCCTAGGTAGTCACTCAAATTTTATTTCTATTATACATTGTTACATATATCTTGACACCCTTTATCTATGCTATATCACAACATACATCTTAAATTTTATATTAATATTTAGATACATTTACATTATGATGTTATGTTTATACATTATATTAGAGTATCATGATTCAGATAACACATTTTGCATAGATAATTCTTTATAGGGTAGTTATTCCATAGATTCATAATTAACCTTAAAAGAGGGGAAATTTATAGGGTTTGTCATAGAGATCATGTTCTTATTTTATTTTTCATAGATACATTTTAGCACATAAGCTCAATTATATAGATCATACTCATGGCAGACACATAATAGAATAGAGGTTCATCAGTCAATATAGACCACATAGAGATTAGACCCATTAGACATTATCACCTAGATTGGGACACTATCACAACAAGGCACTACTATCTAGTAGCCCCAACTTTAGAATAGTCTAGATCATTTAGACTAGTACAATAGGTATATTACAAATTTGCATAGATGCAGTCATAGGTTTGGTAGTTATGTTTAGATTTAACTCAGATTCAGTCATTTAGATCTAGATTCATACCATTTACTTAAATATAGAGGAATAATATATGGCATGATCATTCATACATTTATATTATCTACAAAGATTCATCTATTACATATTTGATTCAGATTTAGTATACTCAGATACCATATTAGGGGCATGTACATGGAACATTAGTTTTCATATAATCAACTTTAAATAGGTTGATGAGATAGAATAGAAAACTCCATGTCATTATCTATGTTGTATACACTTGTTATCACATTCTAGGTTGTCACTAGATTCATGCCTTACTTCATTTATAGTCATTGGAAGTCTCGAGTGGCTTAGAGCCACCTAATATACTTGAGTGGCCGCAAATTTGAATACAAAGTTGGATTACCTAGTTATATACCTTCAAGACTTTGCACAATATAATTATGGCTACATCTACTTCACATAGGGGGAAATGATGGAGTCATGACCTAATTGAGTTCTTGATCCACCTACATGAGAGGGTTCAACACACTTACTTTCTTATCTAAGTTATTCATAGATATCTTGATCCACCAAGTAGGGGTAGGAAATGTTAGAACAATTAATTAATCTTAGTTATTTATAATAAATGTCTCAAGGTGATTTACACCTTTGATTGACCTAAGTAGTTAGGTGGTGTATTTCCTATGTGTGGTTAGTTTTAATCTCCTATAGATTAGGAGATATAATCTCATTTATTATTGTATAAATAAGCACCTCTAGTAGTGATTTTCTTAATTCTTAATGTAATTTATTCTATATTTTATTTGGTATCAAAGTAAAAAATTCATGAGAAGTCTTTTTGAAGCATTGGAGATTCAATGGAGATCAAGATAAAGATTTGTGTGATCTTTGGATGCATCACGGTGCTCTAATTTCAGCCATCCCAAGTTGAAATGTTGTTAGAATTCTGGCCAATTTTGTGGAAGGAGAATAGTTATCAAAATAGGAAAAAAAAAAAAATTTGATAAATTTTAGCCATATTTATTTGTGATAAATTTCAGATCTGAGATCATATTTGAGATATTTCAATTTACTTTAATTATTTCTAGTCAAGATCTAATTCTAAATTAGTGGAGGAATAAATATAGAGGAATGGATCTATGTTTTTTAGATGATTGTGTATGTCATTGTGATGAAAATTTGTATTATTTATTAGATATAAAAAGATATAGAATCTCTAGAAATGGCATTGTAATTTTTCTAAATTCTACTCAAAAAAATACCAACTTAAAAAAAATCAAAATTTTTGGAGCTTTTGGTGACTTTCTACAATTTTTTTAAGTTTTTATTTTGTAGAAGTGAGGAACAACAGAAAAGGGTAGTTTTTATAAAGAAAATTATAAAATAGTGGATCAAATCCTATATCACCAGATTCATCTCATTGATATATTTTTGAAAAATTTTTTTTTTCTAAAAATGGAGCACCAAGGCACCCGTGGTGAAATTTTAAAGGTAGAGTGCAATTTGGAAGTTTTCATTTGGGGCAAGGTCAAATTTTTGGGTGGAGCACCACCGAGATCCACCACTTTTAGAATCAGAACCACCATAATGCCACCAGTATATTTAATCCTCTATTCACACCATATGACCAACTATTGGGTATTTTTTAATCTCTTGAAGGCTTGTCCTTCACCACTATGAGCCATATTTGAAGATCTTTGCTTTCAAGGTTCATAACTTTTGATCTGTAAAGCCTGGGAAGGTGATTTTTTTCACCTTAAATATTTTTTTGAGATATATGTAATTTTAAGGATATTATTTATATTAGAATCACTTATATTTCAATTATTTTTATTTTCTTTCTAGTTTAGCTGACCAATTCATGTATTTTGGACCTTTTTGAGGCCATAACTTTTGACTGGTAACTCTAATTCGCATGTTATATCTTTATAAAGTTAATATTTTTAGATTATATATATTAGATTCATTAAATTTTAAAAATTCAAAAGGAAAAATTTTATCCTCATTTACTCCTCAGATGCATTTTTGGTTGAAATCAATGTCCAATTTTCCATTTTTTGTTTGAATGCATTTTTGATAGAGTCTGAGGTCCATTGTGTGATAGTGCACAATTTATCATCTTTTTGTATGTTTTTTTCATTTTCCTTACATTTTTCAAATGCACATTTCATTTATGCACTTAAACACACTTGTATTTCCTTATCATACACAACTTACAAAATGTATGGTTTAGGACCATGTTTTGTACTCCCTGACACACAATTGCTTTTTGGTGATAATTATGCAGCATTGAAAACAAAAGTACAAGCACATATAGAGTTTTAAGATATTTTTTTAAAAGTTGAAGGTACATGGGTCAGATATGCAATATATTTTGATCAAAAATAGAAATATGACAAAGATAATAAGAAGGATAAGTTGATAATCATGTTTGGTGTTTCAGATGAGGTAAAATCTCATATCCATAGTGTTATAACTACAAAATATGCATGGGATAAACATAAAACTATTTATGAAGATAACAATCAAAACCAAATATTTAATCTTAAGAGCCAATTTCACACTCTTAAGCTCAAATTAGATGAAAAAGTAGAAGCATTTCTTAAAAGAGTTATAAATTTATGGGCTTCACTTTAATCTTTGGGCAAGCCGGTGATAGATGACTCTTTGGTCCCTATAGTCCTTAGAGCAATACCCATACATATAGGATATTTTTGACCACATTAAATGTCATATGGAAAAAACTAATGTTTGAGGCATTGGTCAATGTGTTGCAATAAGAGGAAGTTATTCATAATTTAGAGGAAGCATATGATGATCATGCACTTGTATTGAATCAGAAAGGGAAGAAACCCATGAATGGTCAAAATAAATCTCCAAAGCAAAATAAACAATAAAACCAACAAGGGAATGATTCACATTTTCTTAAAGCATTTAAAATTTATGGAAAACAAGGACATGACTTGAAAAATTATTGGTACAATGCATTTCAATAGGGCTCATCAAGCAAGAAGTCATCTTTCAACAAGTCACCAAAAACTAAAAATAAGCAACCACAATGAACAAATAAGTGGAAATGAAAAAATTACAAGCCTAAAAAACATGGCAATGTTTTTAAAGACAATGATTCTTCAAATTAGGAATATGGTTTAGCTACTCAAATACATGATTCTACCAATCATCTAAGTGTATTTTGGTATGTTGATTCAGGAGCAACCAGACACATGATTGGCAAAAAAGACTAGTTTTTTACTTTGACAAAATTAGAGTCAAAGGGAAATGTATCACTCAGAGATGATACCTTATATATAGTATAGGGTAGTGGTGACATCAAACTTAAACTTGGAAATAGAAATTACAAAATTTCAAATGTTTTATATGTTCTAGGGCTTACAAAAAATATGTTATATATTAATCAGTTAATTGACCAAAACCTCATGGTTGAATTTGATGACCAAAATGGTCAAAAGTTTTCCCATATCAAAGACAAGTCTAGGCATTTTAAAGTGATTTCCAAAGCTTCCAACATTGGCAAAATGTTACAACTTGATATTGCTCAAAATGATCATCAAGCACTTGTATTCAAAGATACATAACTAGAAAATCTATGGCATAGAAGATACGGTCACTTGAGTTATGGATATTTGGTTCAATTAACAAAACAAGATATGTTTTTTGGTATTCCCAAACTCAATCTATCTTCTGATATATGTACTATTTGCTTAGCAAGAAAATAAATAAGATCTCCCTTTGGAAATATTGAGTATCGATCACTTGGTAAGTTAGACTTGGTGCACACTGATCTTTGTAGACATTTTACTCCCAATCTCAAAGGGTACAAATACTTTTACCTTTTTTTTTATGATTACTCATGGAAAATGTGGGTATATTTACTGAATACTAAGGATCAAAATTTTCAAGTCTTCAAAGAATTCAAGGCCATAGTTTAAAATTAAATTGGTATGAAAATTGAGACCCTCCACTCAAATCATGGGGGGAATACACCAATAAAAAATAATCATCCTATCTCAGTGTGAATGGAATCAATAGTTAATTGACAGCTCCATATTCACCTTATTAGAATGGATTTTCAAAATGACATAATAGGTTCCTTGTTAGAATGTTTTTTTATCATGGTTGAGGATACAAAATTTCCTAATATATATTGGGCAAAATCTTGTCACATTGTAGTTTACTTGTTCAATAGGTTACCCACCGAAGCTCTTGATGGAATCACACCACTTGAAGATTGGAAATGAAATAAACCAAAGGTAACTAACCTTTGAGTTTCTAGTTTCAAGGCATATATGCATTTCCTATGAAGAAAAGAAATAAGTTAGATAAGAAAACAAAGGAATGTATTTTTGTGGGCTACAGTGTACAATTAAAGGCATAGAGGCTCCTTAATCCAAAAATAAAGGAAGTACTAATTAGAAAGATGTAGTGTTTGATGAAAATAATGGAATAAATCCACCTTCTACATAGGCAAATGATATAGTTAAAAGTCCTATAATATTTTTAGATAGTGATGGCGAAAGTGAATAAGAAGGTAGTCAAATAGGACTTCTAGCACCACCACCTATAGTTCAATGTATGCCCAAGTGGTATAAAAGTACTATATGAGATGCTAACTTGAATGGAATACTAGATACATCCACTTCAAGACTGAAGAATTGAAGCATGGCTCAATAATAGGTCAATATGGCTCTTATGAGTATTGTGAAAGAAACCTAGGATCCCTCTATAGTAATAGAAGCCCTATAGTCTAAACCTTGGAAAGATGCCATGGATGCAAAATATCAATCAATGATGAAGAATAACACTTGGCAGCTTGTTGATCTTCCACTAGGGAAGAAACATATTGAATTAAAATGGTTCCTTAAGACCAAATACAAAGTAGATGGAAATATTGATAAGTACAAGGCAAGGCTTATTGCAAAAGGGTATGTTTAAAAATAAGGCATTGGATATGAGGAGACTTTTGCTCCTACAACTAAGATAAAGACTATCAAATGGTTTTTGATATGGTTGTATAGTTTTGATGTAAATTCCACCAAATGGATGTAAGAAGTTCCTTTCTTAATGGATATTTAAAAGAAGAAGTCTACATGACTCAACCTGAAGGATTTATGGCACCTAATCAAGAACAAAATTTGTGTAGGCTTATCAAGTCTCTTTATGGGATAAAATAGGCTCCCTGAGCCTAGAACATCAAGATTGATGAGAATCTCGTATAATATGGATTCAACAAGATTCCATATGATCCTAACCTATACCTCAAAGAGCATGGGGGGAGGTTGTTATAGTGACTATTTATGTTGATGATCTAGTCATCATTGGCAACATAGTGAATATGATTGATGCAACTAAGAATGATCTTAAGTGATCATTTGAAATGATAGATCTTAGGATACTACACTATTGTCTTGGTTTAGAGGTATATTAGAAGGAACATTACATTTTTGTTTCATTGATGAAGTATACCAAGACATTACTCGATAAATTCAGGATGATAGACTACAAGCCTATTGCAACACCTATGGAGACAAGACTGCAGTTGTCTCATATATATCCATCACTAGAAGTAAATGTAACTCTCTATCGATAGTTGATTGGGATTCTCATTTATTTGACATAGACCAGGCCAAATATTAGCTATGTCATCAACTATCTTTCTTAGTTCATGTAAGAACCAAAGGTGGCACATTGGAAAGCAACAAAATAGGTATTGAGATACATCAAAGGTAAAATTGAGTATGTCCTAGAGTACAAGAAGAATTATAAGTTATTGATAGGATACATGGATGCAGATCATGTAGCTTCTATTGATGATAGGAAATCCACTTTTGGATTTGTGTTTTTTCTAGGATTTGGTCCAATTTCATGTGGAATTAAGAAGCATAATTGTGTTTCTATATCTTTCACAAAGGTATAATATCATGATAAAATATGAGATACCTATGAATAAATATGGATACATCACATTCTTTTAGGACTTGGAGTTCCATAGACTTGACCTATAGTTCTAAATTGTGACAATCAAGGTGTTCTAAATCTTGTTTATAATCCAGTGTTTCATACGATAACCAAACACATAGAGGTTTAGATTCATTTCATTGTTCAATAACATAACATGTTGCTCTAGTATTTCCCTACTCAGGATTCGTGTGCAGATGTCTTCACAAAGTAACTCAAATGTGATAAATTTAAGGCATTTTGGAATTCTCTCTCTTCTTCTCTTCAAGTTATGATCAATTAAGGGGGGATGTTATAATAATTAATTAATCTTAGTTATTTGTAATAAATGTCTCAAGGTAATTTACACTTTTGATTAACCTAGGTAATTAGGTAGGGTATTTCCTAAGTGTGATTAGTTGTAATATCTTGCAGATTAGGAGATCTAATGTCATTTCTTATTGTATAAATAAACACCTCTAGTAGTGATTTTCTCAATTTAATTAATACAATAAGATTCAGAAATTACATACTTGATTTAGATTTAGTGTACTCAAATACCATATTGGGGGCATGTGCATGACACATTAGTTTCTAAATAATCAACTTTAGATAGGTTGATCAAATAGAATAGCAAACTCCATGTCATTATATACAATATATACACTTTTTTTCACATTCTAGGTTGTCACCAAATTAATGACTTACTTTATTTGTAGTCATTAGAATTCTTCAGTGGCCTAGAGCCACCTAATATACTTGACTAGTCATAGATTTGAATACATAGTTAGATTACCTAGTTAGATACTTTTAGCACTTTACACATTACATTTATAGATGAACCTACTTCACACAGGGGTAAATGATGGACTCATGACCTACTTGAGCTCTTAATCTACCTACATGAGAGGTTTCAACACACATATAGTCTTATCTAAGCTATTCATAGTTATCAAAATCCACCAAGGGTGGTAAATGATGGAGTTAAAACCAAATTAATTTCTTGAACCAACCATGTGAGGATTGAGTAATCTATCAACTCAATTCAAGTTATTTAATGATATTATCATTATGCACATTCACACACACAAGTTGTCACTAGGTTCATATATTGGTTCATGTACTTAATGAATTGTATTCATTATTTTCCTCTCTCTTTACTTAGTTATATAATTTTAACATAGTATTTTTCTTTTCATTATCTCATTAGTAAGGGTTAATTTTTTCATGTTTCATTGCAAGATATTACTTTGGATTGTGTTTCATATATATAGACCCAAATTCACATATTAAAACACATTTACATGGGATTCACTTCCAAGGTAAGTCTAGGTATGATTCTTTTTTATTTATATTAGTCATTTCATATTTATACATTATTATCATAAATGGGGGGCAAATGTAATCACCTAAAAGTGGTAATTTGATCCTAAGAGTGTCACTTAAGTTACCTTATCCCTAGGCTTGACATAGACCTATTTTAGAGCCTTATAATTGCATTTCCATCCATTCATTAGACCTTATTCACTTTCATCCAATCAAGAAATAGTCCCCAAACTATCACCTCTAACCCTAATCTAGCTTTCTCAATAATTTTCCAAAAGGACATTAACAACACATTTGGTACATTATAGCCATATGGTGTTAGTGTCCCTAACTAGGTGCTACTATCCTTATCCCCAACTCTTCCCAATACATAATATTTCAAATGCATGCCCCTCCTAGGTTTGGCTGAAGATCATTTTATTATCTACATAAGCAACATGACCCTATAAATACAAGTTTATCCCACCTCTAATCACTAGATGGAAAATAGATGCAAAATTTATTCAAACTAAAGACAAAGTTATGTAAAAATCAAGGTACATTATCTTTAATCTTCCCTAATTTATGCATATTAAAATATATAATAACCCTAAGTCCATTTTTCAAGCATTCTAAATCTCAAAAACATTCAAGGCATCCAAGACCACTCTCATTCTAGCATTCACTTACACATACATCAAACACTAGGTGGGAGAACTACATAACACTTGATCCCTTTTTGGAGTATTGGTATGTAGGAAATTCTATACATAATGAGGTATTAAGCATGTCTAATCCATCCTAATAACATAGTCAAATATTGATCATGTCACACTTATAAAGAGAACTAGGGTTTGCACATCAAATCAATATTTATAAGTACAATACATAGCTACAAGCTTTGATCATACAAGAACAAAACATACAAACACAAAAATATGTACTTCTCAAAAATAGGAATAGTCCAATAAAGGGTACATTAAAACATATTGAGGACACTACACATAGATGACACTACTATTAAAACTAGGTGCTACTATCTAGTGAATCGACAAATATCAAAATCCTATTTGTGACACTCAGAACTATTCAGATCTCAAGTTTTAGACCTCAGATCATCTGTGATAGTCTATTTTTAGATAAGTATCTATTTATCCCTATTTTTTGTCATTTATAAAAATTCAAACAAGGTAAAAATAATTTACAAATTAGTAGGTCAATTATTATTATTTATTTAATTGATTTAGGCATCTCAATCCTTTAACCAAATGTAGGTAATTACACATGTAGAACCCTAAAAGGTTTAGTCAATATTCTCACACCATTTCCTAGTACTCAACCATTTTTATGGTTATATAATAATCTTACCTTATTATCTACTTAATCTATTGAAATCACTTCCCTAGCCTATCAAGTTAGTAACAAGAATGATATTATCCATTATGGCTTAATTTTCACGTTGTTTCAAAAGAGTGAATCCTATGTGGTAAAATGGGTTACCTGGCTCAAGAGCTTGACCCCATATAAAAGTAAGATGTATCCCCCAACCCCTTGTCCCTCTCCCCCCAACTAGTCTAGATAATACACCCATCTAATGAATATTTTCCCAATCCCTTACATCTACCAATAAGAAACCCAAATCTATTGATACCAGGGTAATGAGGAAACTAGTCATAAGGGTGTCGTAAATCTCACTTTAGAGAATACTATTGGGAAATGTAGTCATTAATTAGGAATCTTACTAAATAGGCCAAAAAATATGGGGATTTATATGTCAGACCTTATCAAATATTAGAACCACTTGAAATTTATAATGGTGTCACTTAAAAACAATCTAGACATAGTTCTAATGATGGAGTCCACTCCGTAAGACAAGATAGTTTAACCGGTGGAGGTCTTACAAGACATTAAAAACCTCCATCCCACCCCTAAACGTAAATGGACCCCTAGTTCCTCCTACAATAAGATCATTAAGAACTCGACTGAAGGCTATTACAAACACATGGGGGGATAAATTTCTAAGGAACTATTCAAGGAACCAAGCAAAGATTTAGAATAAGAGGCTACTCATGTCAAGTCTAGCTCTGAGGAGTTTTATACTTCAACTTAGTATTATTTTTTTGTCTTTTTTAATTCTTGTTTTTAATTTTTTCTTTCGTTATTATACTAATTAATTTTTCTACACTATGGTCATTTTAGGCTTGTTTTTTGGTTTTGGGTCTGAACTTTTAACATTATGGTTGTTGGATTCCTATAAAATCAATTTTATTTACCCTATCAAATAAAAAATATTTAAAGTAGTAATTATTCATGATTACATTCACATAGGAAAAATGCATATTTAAATGAATTCAAATGAGATGGCCTCTACCAATAGTTTTAGGTTCCATGAATCAAGTCATCATTATGGTAGAATTAAACATGTTGAGAAATTCAAAAAATGTAAAATGGCGTGTCAAAAAAGGGAATAACATTGGTGATCTTCCTATATAGTTTTATTTGTGGGATTGGGTTGAAATAATAATTCTAAAATTAAATCAATCTTAAAACTATGATCTAGGTTAAATCATTTTTCAAGTAGATATGCATGATCCCATTTAAATGATAAATTCATTCAAGGATGGATTGTTCATCTGTCATGGCATGAAGAAAATGATAGATTAGACAAGTAAATTTGGGATGGATAAATAACAAATACATAGCCTATAATATAAATTTGAAATATTAAATAATGCTTCCAACACATTAATATTCATATTTTTTCACTCATAAATAATTATATTAAAATGATCATACAATAATATGACAATAATTGAAAACTTACAATCATATAGCAGAACTCATAGGTCATCTTCCTTCATAATAATGAATACTTGTTCTTAAAAAAATATTGATCCAAACCAAGGAAAACATATAAGACAAAAAAACCAAAAATAAAACAACAAGAACATAAATAAACCAAATAAATAAATAAACCAAAAAGAAAAAACAACAACAAAAAAATAAATTAATTGTGAAAAAGATTTATATGGTAACAATTGACTAAATGATGTAGTTAATTAGCATTAACATATTATAAATTAAATACATTCATTCCAAGAATAATAATTATTATATAAGGATCAATAAAAAGAGAATCAAATTTGTGATGCTTACCTAGGTCTTCATGTGTTTTATCACAATACAAAACAAGATTACCAACTTTAAAAGTCTTTTTAGTTACTTTTTTGTCAAAAAGATTCTTTAACTTTTCTTTACCCTTTACAAATTTATGTAGTGTCATGGCCTTAGTTTCATATAAAACTAATAGATCATTAATTATTTGTTCTATCATATTGTAGACACCCCATTCTATCTTTAAAAAGCTTCTAGCCAAACTTTAGATTGATTTTTACTAAGCAATGAAAATTAAGCTTGGGAATCACTAAATGTCCCAAATTAATCTATACATCAAACATTAGTGCTCAAAATCATGTTGAGGCATCTTTATTTGGGGTATTATCCTTTACACAATAATAACCTATCAATAATTCATCTTAGTCAACTTGTGACCTAATAATGTGATAGTTTGGCCTTTGGACCATTAAATGGACATTTACATAATTCCTAAAATGTAAAAATGCTAAGAAAAATGAAATAATTAATTTAATAAAATTAAATGCTTAAGTGAAATTTCTATGTGAAATTAGTAATAATAAATTTTGGAAAAATGAAAATTCAATAAAAATGATGTCATCATCCTCAAAGTCAAGGAAGTATAAATATCTCCCTAAATGTCATAAATTAAGGAATGGATATCCATTCCTAATAAATAGGATCTCTATCACAAATATTAAATGCAAGTCCCCTCCTTAACTTAAGTAAAGCTTAGTTCAAATTCAACTAAAATTTAGTTCAAACTCAACCATAATTAACTCTAACCTAACTATACTAAGCTTAGAGTTAGTTTTGGAAGATATAAATACAAGGACTCACCCATTGATAAACTAGTTTTGTTTTTAATGTTATTATGCAATATTTAACTCAAATATCTCTTGAATTAAAGTTACCATGCCCATTTTATAAGCCAAGCCAAGCCAACATTACCAATGTGACAAGGAGATATGGTGCAAGGATCTCCATTGACATATAATTCTTGATCACATAACCAACCATATTAATCTCATTACCAACACACAACACTTGTTCTCATGTAAGGTAAAAGTCTTTATTTTGCTTTCATTTTTTAGTTACTTGTGTAGTTCAGTAGCTCCTTGAGTTTCTAAGACAGAAGTGTAATATCTTTAGTGTGTTTTGTTTGATTTTATTTCATACTAACATAACATTAGTATCCCCTCTATGTATTCATTGATCACATAATGGCACACCTGGTGAGATGCACAACCCACTCTTTCTCTTAATTATTTATTATTATTATTTACTTATAGAAAAAAAAATGGTTGGTACAGTCCTCATATATTTTGATAAATTATTATTTTTAATCTGATTTTTTTATAGATGTTTGTTTATTGCCTATCGACATACTCTCAAAACTTACTTAAAAAATAATATATATCTTAGTGTTTCTGAATTTTTAATTGCTAAAAAATGGCTGATACAAAGATTATATTTTTTATTCACTTTTTTAATTTGAAAATTTTCATAGATGTGTAAATTTGACCTAAGAAAAACCTACCAAAATTTCATGAATAACTGATCAATATTTTAGAAGTTATGGTAAAAATTTCACTGTTGGTTTTTATCTTTTTTTATGTTTAGTTTTGTTTTTAAATTTGATTTTGTAGGTTGCCTTTGCTTTCTTGAGCCAATAAAATTTCTAATTTTTTTTTTTAGGATTTTCAATAAATAAAAAATTAATTTCACATTCATTTTGGTGCTTTAAAACTTTTCAAACAACTTTCAATTTTTTTTACAAAGGCTAAAATTTAATTCACACTTATATTTTGGTGTATAAAAATCATCTAACAACTTTACTTTTGTATTTCAACATTTTCAAATCCAACAATAAATTCAAGGGGTAAAATTTCACTTCACACTTCACTTAGTGCTTTAAAACTAACACAAATTATAGATTAAGTGATCTTAAGGGTTTTTTGTTTATTATTTGTTGTTTTTTATTTGTTTTGTTTTTTCAAACTGGACCTTACATGTATGGTCTCCCCCCATCCCCTTTAACTAAATATAATGACAAAAATAACTACATTGATTGCCTTTGTCTCTTATTCCAAAGATTATAAGGAATGCCATATATTCTCTCCCTAAGTTTGAATAACTTTGGTGATTTAGAAAATGAAATTTAAAGTCCTTGTTTCATTTATTGTGTTTGGTTTGTGGTTTAGATTTAATCACCTTTGTATAAGTTATTTAAGAAAGTGTTGACCCAATAATTCATCTCTCAACATAATTTCAACCCTAATCCATGGTGGGTTATATAGATTTAGTTGGTGAATCATTGAGATTTTAGTTTTAGCAATTAAACTAACTCCATTAGCAACTATTGCCCTCAGAATAATGGCCTAATTTGGACAATGCACTACACTAAGAAATTGACAAATGTCATGGTTTTTAAAATGATAATATATTTTCACAATAATTTAATTATCTTGGATACAAATTATGTATTTCACCCTAGTGTTAAACACACATATGGAACTATCTAGAAACATGTAAAACTTATAGTTTTTAGACATACCCCACTTGTCATGGAAATATTTTCAATGCAGGGTGAGTATCCTAAAGTTTCATGTCCTCATACAAAATATTAAGAGAATAAGGGACCTAAAAAACCTTAATTTTCATGCACATATAAATTTATTAGATTAACAAATTATTTCCTCTCAAAAGGGAGTATATAGATGGAATTTGATAATATGAAGCAAACTTGTCAGGTTTTAGGGATATGATGATACACTTAGGTGTTTTTATATATGTTTATTTTACTTACATTATTTTGAGTCTAAAACCATTTTGTTCATTAAAAATGCATCCATACCAAGTCACATTTTTTCACAACACTTTTATCCTAAAGAGATCTTATGTTATCCATTTGATACCACACTTTGCCTTAGACTTTTTCCAAACATTATTTATGTGTGTCACTTATTTTAAAGGGGAGTCGTTATGCTTCCCATTTCATCCCATGTTTTTGACTTAGAATTTTGAAACAAAAACATGTTCATACCTTTTGAGTGAGATAACATTATTACACTTCTTGTATTATTTCAAAACTTTTGCCTTGTGTCAAACTAAGTTCGAAACTACTTATGCCTTTTTGGTCTATGAATAGTATAGCTATGCCATCCATTTTTGTATAGAAAGTCATCAGTTTGAGAAACCAAGTCTTCAAACTAAGTTTGAAATTTGTCTAGAGAATTTCAGATTCAAACATTTAGTAGTTTATGCCTTTACCTTTCTTAATTTTTGCTTGGGTATTTACCTCCTACATTTGAATTGTGTAACTTGGATGAATTATTTGCTTAATTTGAATCTCTTTTTTACTAGATTTTTGGGAATGAATTTTTTCTTGTGCCTCACTTTTTTTTTTTGCTTAAAACTAAGGTCAAAACTCTCTCTATATACAACCTTAATCATGGCTAGTTTACATTTGAATCTTTCTCATCACTTGGGCTTAAATGTTTTACTCCTCATTCTTATTTTTGCTTACTTGTAATTGACTTTCCAAATTATTTTTAGGCATGTGCATAATGTGAAATTTATTTTTACCAATGATCAATTTTATGTTTAAATTCATATTCCTAGTTTGAGTTTAAGTGTTTCAAATTTTTAGATTAATTGCTACAGCCTTTACCTTAACCTAGTTGTTTTTAAAGCCTACCTTTATGTTGTGTTTCTAAATACTTAGCATTTACCTTTAATTTTTAGATCTATTTTTTTATGATCCTAGATTTTTGCCTTGTTCCCAAAGACCTAACACAATTTGACCCTTTGTGAGAGACATTCAACATTATACCTTGAGGAGATTTGATACCAAGGTTATCATTAACTATTTTGGAGAAGATCTCCTTTATAGGTCATGTTTTAACCATTTTAAGCAATAGACCAAGACCTATTCTTAGACCAAAGTTGTTCTCAAACTTAGACATAGAACCATACCATTTTCATAGACCAAGAATGCCCTCTTTGGGATAATTGCCAAACCTTTCCATGATCATTATCATATTCCAAGATTGCCCTTATTTGGGATAATTAAATTATCAAGTTTACCCTTTTAGTGATAATGGTACTAGATCCCATACCTATGTTAGTAACCCTCCTTTGATTTACACTAGAAACCAAGATTTGAAAGACCTAAGGATTACCATTTTAGACCCTCATATTTTGGCTTGTTTTAGCCACCAATATTCATAGCATCCATTCATTACAATTTTAGGCCCTCATCCTTTGGCCTATGCTAGTAACCAATCTCCATGGTACCATTCATTACCATTCTAGGCCTTCCAAATCTGATAGCACATTATCCCAATAAGGTTTTGCAAGTGCGACTAGATAGATTATAGTTACCATCCTAGACCTATGTCTAACCTTTATTGAGCCCATCTTATATGAGCCTATTTTTAAAGAGATCATTATTGAACCACATGTCATTCTTCATCTAGTGTTGACCTTCCTCCACTTTATAAGATCTAAGATATTTTTTGAGCCATAATAGAGCTAGTCATTACCTCTCCAATAGCTATCTTTCAAAGACCAACATGTGTTCAAAACTAATATTTTTTAACCAATTATAATATAAGGTCAAGAGAACCAACCATTGCATAATGTTTTTTTTTGAAACACCTATTTGCGGTGATTTAACTTATATTGAATCACCATTCAACCGTTTCCCTATTTTTAAGGCACCTCTCTTTATAAAATAGTTCTTGTAGAGTTACTTGTTAACCCTTTCCATTTGGTTGAGGAGTCTCATTTTGACAAACCAGTCTTTATTGAGCTAGCCCATAAGGATTATAAGCTCCTTTAAGTAAATAATTATCCCAAACATTACCATAATTTTAAGGAGCCGCACTTTGACAAAATAATCTCTATGGAGTTTCCTATTGACCCTTTCTATTTGGTTGAGGAATCTCATTTTGACAAGTTAGTTTTTGTTGATCCACCCCCTAATGATTATAACTACCTTTTTAAAATCATTATTTTGACCATTGCCCTCTTTTTAGGAGGCCCACTTTGACAATCCAATGTTTGTGGAATTTTCTGTTAACCATTTCCATTTTATTGAGAAGCCTCACTTTGACAAGCCAGTCTTTGTGGAGTCCTTCTTAGCTGAGCCTATTTTCAAAGATCCCATTGGTTAACCCCAGGCCATTACTCATCCAATACCAAAAATTCCACATAACATCTTTATTGAAACATCAAATGAAGAATCAACATTACAATTATGTTCTATTCTTGAACCAATATCAAATTAAACATCATAAGTAGAATTAACATTAGTCTCAACATTAGATTTAGATTCCCTTGAGTAAGACTCAACTTTAGAATTAGAATACATTCATGGTTGTTATGACATTGGTTACACATGACTTGAAGATCAATTTGAATACAATTGTGATCCTTCCATAGTTTTTGAGGATGATTACTTCATCATCATAACAAGTTATCCTAGTATCTTCTATGAGGATTATGATGCCTCTTCTCATCCCATTACCATTTCACATGCCATTAACACCACCTAACCTGTCCATTATATTTACATTACACCTCCCATAAGCATCAATTAGAAAATTTAGAATCACACCTTATTGCACTGCATCCATGGTAACATATCAATTGAATAATATTAGGGGAATTAAGACCATATTTATGTAGAATAACAATCTCCTAGTTAAACCTTTTTAAAGGCACTAAGGAGTAATAAAATTCCAAACTCAACATCTTCAATTAAAACCTTATTTGAGGTGCTAGAAGATAATTAAAGTCAAAATTCAACCTTCCTTAGTGAAACCATCTTAGAGGCACTATGACATAATCAAGACAACTTTATTAGTGAAAAAATATTTAAAGCACCAATAAATAAACACAATAGTTCTTTAATGCTTTATGAAGAAGTTATCAAATATACTATCATTACAACTTCTATTCTATAGCATAATCATATGGCAACATCTCTTAGGTCCAAATAATATAAAAATCTATTAGTGATATCGATCACATATTTATAATTCTTTGGCCCTATCACAACTAAAATAATGTTGAATTTAAAATTATAAACATTTTATGTACCTAGAAATAATGATATTTATTTGTTTCCCAATAATTATGCATTCCATTATGATCCATATTTACTTTATAAATTATACCATTTATCCATTGTTTATCCTTATTTACCATCCATGGTTACACTTTCCTTTATAGAGGCTATGAAGATATCTTATCTCAAATTTTGGAAGAAATATAATCATTAACCAATGAAGTTAAAAATGGTATTATTAGATATTAAATCAACAATAGGTTCTTGATAGAGTATCTATTAATAAGGGGTGTGGTATATAAATTTACATATTGACTATTCTAGTTATGTCATATGTTGATAAGGACCTGCATCTCCACATTAGTAGGAATGATATAATCATACCTTTACCATACCTTGACTTTTCATTTACCTTGCCTTTTCTATTTTGCATTTACCTTGATGTTATTTCATACCCTACCATTTATCTTACCTTTTCACTTAGGGGAAACCCTATTACCATAATATCATCTTCCTTGTACCATACCATATACCATTCTTTTCATTCCTTTCCTATTAGCCAAAATTATTTTACCCTCACTCCCCACCCTTTTTGACCTTGGTTCTGATCTATTAGTCCTTTGGGAACCTTCAACAATTGTATCCAAATAAAGTTTCAACATTTGATTTAGTATTTCATAAAGATATAATATCTTGGACTAGAATGATAATGGTTTAGCAATTGTATTCTTTAATGTTGTCATATTCTCTCTCATTATTGGTGCTACTAATTATACCTATCTTTGGAAAAATTAGTACCATCAAACCATGCCATTATTTCCTAATTATAACCCAATATGGGAATATTAAGAGGAACACCTTTACCATTGATTTCCATATCACCTTGTAATTACTATTGCTATATTATGCCATTTACCTAATTCATGAACTTGTTGATACCTAGTCAGATTCCTCTATTGTAGCATAACTACAATCACTTGAGGTCTTAATGGGACTATGTAGACAATGTGTGATTTATGTTGAGGTTAGCTCATTTACCTTTTTCCCATGCTCTCACCATTTTGTGAACATTTTAAGTTTGGATGCTCTCACTATTTTATGAGCAACCTAAGCCACACTCATGACATTTTATGAGTTGAGCCATTTGATATCTCATTATTATCAATTTATTTTATATACCTCAAATTTTCTAAAAACATTTTTAAAATTGCTATAAAATTCTAAAAATATTAAAATCATGAAAATTAGCTTAGAATTTCCATGTGAGACATAAAGCCATCAAAATTATATGGGATGGGCCATTTTGTTTAGTTAATTTATTTTTAAACCACCTTGGTCTTTTTCCTCCCATTTATAAGATAACTACATCAGGTTGAGGTCTACATGAACTATGTAGGCAACACTTAGAACATGGGGTACTTTAGATTAGCTCAAACACACATTCCTTCTTGTTTTGACCACTTCTTTACCTTAAGGATCTTGAAACTCCTAACTATTTCACAAGTAACCACTTGTCATTTAGTTTTCCCATCCTTATTAGCCTTAGTCATATGATTTCTCTATTTCATGAGTTTATATCATGAGTATTGTGCATTCAAATTTGATATATTCATGACACTTGTATTTATCTTATGATCTCATCATTTTGTGAGTATTCACTTTTTTCACACACTCACCATTTTGTGATATCATTCCTATTTTATTCTACACATCCATCATGTTTCCTTATCATTCATTTTATTCTACCCATATCTTGGGAGAACTATATTTGGCCTAAAGTTCATGTTGGATCTTGCATCCATGGAATTATGTAGGCAACATCTACTTTCCTATTGAATTTGGAGTCAGCTAGGCTACCCATTCCTTTTCTTTTGTTCCCATTTTTTGTTTGTTTTATTTCATTATCTCTTATAGCTTAGGGGATATGTTTGTCATTTTTTTTGTGACATTATTTCCCTATATCCTAGGGGTAAACTTATCCCATTATTATTACATTGTTATACCTACATTGTTGTTATCTAGATTATAGATCTCCCTATCACCAAGAGTAACACCTCTATTACACATGCACTAATAATTGTTTTCTATTTGCACTAACATTATGATTAAACATTATTGGTGTTTGTTTGATTTTGTTTTGATTGTTTTATTTACTAGTTAATTCTTGTGTTTTTATTTATTGGTGTTTTATTTAGTTTTTTTTGTATGTATGTTTGATTTCCTATTTATTAAATTTCATTATTTTGCCTTCATTTAGTCCCTATGCATTCATTGGGTGATTCTTTTCACATTATACTGAAGTCCATCCATATTCATACATCAACATTATCATCATAGTTTTTATCATTGGTTCATTATTTTTAAATGATTATTAGATCAGGAGTCAATCCATATGCACATTGTGAATAGGTCATCTTGGTGTTTTATATCATGGTACGTACCATCATGTTCTATAATAAAAATTAGTTTGTTGGTTATTAAAATAAATGGTGTTGTATTACTTCTCTTTATTCTTGACATGTCCAAATATTACCCACATGCAAATTAAGTAAATCATGAATGAATTTCAATCCTTGCTAGTTAGGATGTGTATCTCCATAATAATAGGTAGACAAAATTCATTCCTATCCTTTATAATGTATTATTTTTAATTTGTGATTAAATATTTAGAATGTAATCCCTCTTTTTTGATTCACCATATTATTCCAAAAACCTAGCTCCAATGATTATAACTACCTTTGGGAAAATCATTTTACTTCTATCTATCTAGATGTTAATGATTATAACTACCATTTGGTCAAATTATTATCATTGTTTTATCCTACTAGGACATTTTTTCATTATGCTAATGATTATAACCACCTCTATTTAAATCATTATTTTTACCTCACTATGTTGATGATTATAACCAATTTTTGACAAATAATCCTTTTTATCTGCCCAGTTGAGGCATCTCACTATGCCACTAATTATAACTACCTTTGGGAAATCAGTCTTTTTCCATCCCCTTTAGATTTAGGTCCTATAATTTCCTTATTTTTGAGGAATTTTTTTTCAACCTTATATTCCACCCACTCCTTAAAGGGGGCATTAAAGGCTCATCTATCATCTTCTAGGGCATTAGGCATTAACAACTTTTTCATTCTTTGAGAAGACATTATTATGCCTATATCTTATAATGCCTACCCAAACATGGGAAAATTGTAGACACCCCATTTTAGACATAACTAGCTTACAATTAGACATCAAATTGATTTCTAACAAGTGATGAAAATTAATCCTATGAATCACTAAATGTCCCAAATTCATCAGTACATCAGACATTAGTACTCAAAATCATGTTAAGTCATCCCTATTTGGGGTATTATACTGTATGTAATAATAATCTCTCATGGATTCATATCTAGTCAACTTATGACCTAATAATGTGACATTTTGGCCTTTGGACCCATTAAGCAAGGCACTTAAACAATTACTAAAATACAAAAATGCTAAGTAGAATGAATTAATTAATTAAAAAAATTAAATGCTTACATGACATATTGATGTCAAATTAGTAAGAATAAATTTGGAAAAATAAAAATTTAATGAAAATTATCTCATTATCCTCAAAGTAAAGGACTTAGAAATATATCTCTAAATGCCATTAATTAAGGAATGGAGAGCCATGCCTAATAAATAGGATATCTATACCAAATATTAAATGCATATCCCCTCCTTAACTTAAGTAAAGTTTAGTTTAGACTCAACTAAAAGTTAGTTAAAACTCAACCATAATTAAGTCTAACTTAACTACACTTGGGTTAGATTTAATTTTGGAATCTCTAAATATAGGGCCTCACCCATTGATAAATAAGATTTTTTTCTTAATTTTATTATGTGGGATTTACTTCAAATCTCTCTTGAAGTAAATTTAACATACCCATTGGCTAAGCCAAGCCAAGCCAAATCCAAACTAATCCATATTCAAGCCAAAATTACTAAGGTGACAAGGAGAGATGGCGAAAGCATCTTGATTGACAAATAATTATTAATCACACAACTGAGTATGTCAATCTCATTTCCAACACAAATCATTTGCTCTCATGGAAGGTAAACATCTTTATTTTGCTTTCATTTATTAGTTGCTTGTATAGTTCACTAGATCTTTGATTGTCTAGGCTATAGGTGTAATATTTTTAGTGTTTTTCATTTTATTTTATTTCATACTAACATAATACTAATCTTCCCTCTATGCATTTATTGATGACATGTATTATTATCTTCTGATAAATATTGGAGAGTAGTTCTTATAGAAGAAATTTAAAGTTTTATTAGATAAGTATATCCCAAACCATAAGTCAGCATAAATGGTGAATAACCTATAGAATTATTTACTATCATACAATCAATCCATAATGATTTAAAAAAAATTAAATACCAATCATGCTTATTCTTTCTAACTAATTTTTTCATGTTTGAAATCATATATTAATTGGTAGACTCAGCTTGTTCATTCCCTTGAGGATAATATTTTAAGGAATGACTAGAGATAAGATAATAATGTCCTAATAATTATAAATAATCATTTCAAATAAATTTGAGACCATTATGAAAAATAACTTCATAAGGAACATCTAATCTATAAAATATCTTATTTTAGAAAAAGGAAACCACTTTAGCTATAACCAAAATTTTAAAAGCTATCTTTAGGCCATTTAAAAAAATAATCCATAGGAGTTAAAATTTACCTATGACTAACTAAATAATGAGGATTAATATCAAAAATAAAATAAATTCCCCATTTAGTAAGGGTTTTTTTGGAATGACAGTATTTAAAGGCATGGCGTGAAATCTATCTCTATCAACAAATAATTGACAAGGCATGCATTCATTGAAAATATTATAATTATTTTGGAACAATGTAGGAATATGATAATTTATAAGAAAAATCTTATAAACAATGGTTTTTATTGCATAGTGACTACCATAACTACTTTCATGACATACTCTAATCACCTTGTGAGTTTGATTATTAGTTAGACATCATAATATAACTCCATCTCTATTCTTATAGAATAGAGAAATTCCACTAAAATAAACTTTAAAACTTGAACTATAAGTGACATTTATTTTTTATCCAGGTTATTAGGACATTCCTAATTTTGAAAGTAAAATACTAAATCATGATACTAATCATCCTTAACAAAAAAAAATAGTCCCATTCATTTATTTCATGTCTAAACTATGTTTTCTTGGAATATCAACAATCTTCATGGTTTGTAAATGAGTCATATAATGCAAAGAGTCATCAATTTATAAAACCAAAACATTTATATCTAAGATCACATTTTTAGCTAGATTTTTTGCTAATTCATTACCTTTAATAGTTTTGGATGTTTAAAATTCAATATCAAATTATTAAATCCTTAAAATCTATTTAGGTAATCTTCCTTAGATATAAGGATGTTTTAAAAGATAAAAAAAGACATGTATATTAGATCTAACAAGCACTTAATTTACCATCAAAATATAATGAAATTTGATTAAATAAGATAACAATGAAAATATAAACTTTTCAATCAATAGGTACCTAGTTTTTGCCTCTCTTAAGACTTGAATCATGTATACAATAGGCTTTTCTTCATTCTTTAAATCATCTTGAGTAATTATAAAACCTATGGCTTTTAAATTAACATTAAAATAAATAATTAAAAACTTGTTTAAATTAGGTTTAACAAGTACAAGATAACTTGTAATGGCATCATTAATATTTTTAAAATATGAATCAACCCCTGAATCTCAAACATAATACTTATATTTCTAAAAAATCATTTGTAATGGAATAGATATATTAGTGAAATCACAAATAAATTTATGCAAAAAATTTGATTTTTCCAAAGAAATATCTAAAACTAGATTGTTATTTTGGATGTGGAAAATCTTTAATAGCTTTTAGATGATTTGGATCAATATAAATACCATTTTTAGAAATAACATGTCCTACTAATATATCTTCTGTAACACAAAAAATATATTTATTAGGATTTAAATAGGTATCATATTTCCTACATCTTTTGAAAATTTCATGAAGATGATTAATATGATTCTTTATTTTCTTAGAATGCATGGTGAGATCATCAATATCAACCTGAATGACTATTCTAATTAATTCATAAAAAACTATGTGCATAGACCTTTGAAATGTGGCTCTTGCATTCATAATACCAAAATAAATTCTGTTAAAATAAAAAAAAATGTACACATGGTAAATGTATTCTTATGTATATCATCTATATTAATAAAAAAATTATTATAACTAAAAAATACATCAAGTAAATACATCATTTCAGATCTTAAAACTTTACAAAATCTAATCAATACTAGAAAGAGGAAAATTATTTTTAACATTATCCTTATGAAGAACTCTAAAATATACACAAAGTTTAATATCACCATTATTTTTATGAATATGTACTAAATTAACTATGTAATCTAAATATTTTATAGGAAAATATGACACCACCATCAAGAATTTATCGAGCTCCTTCTTGTTGGTGTCCTTCAACTAGTAGCTTATTCATCTAATCTCTTGCCTAATGTGTTTAATATCAGGTTTGATACGAATATCATGTTTAATAATATTGGTATCTTAACCTTCTAGGTCTTTGTAAGACTAAGCAAAAAACATCAATGAATTTTTTAAATATAATAATAAATTTAACCTTTTCTTTAGGAGTATATTGAATTCCCAAATAAACATATTTAGGATCATAATTAGTAACAAGATTAATAAGAATAGTTTAATTCATTATTATCCTTGAAGGTTCCTCAATTCATGAAATTTTGGGTTGATCATTAAGAGTGAATATTGATTCTAAACCAGCTAAACCAACATGCAATTATTAATCACTTAAAAGTGGTATTTGAGTGCTAAGAGTGCTACTTGATACTACTTATCCCTAGCTTAACCCTATACCTATATTATAACTTATTATCACACTTATACAACCTTTTTATAGGCCAAAATTATCCCTATCCATCCCTATGGAAGTCACAGACCCTTATTTCTTAATTTTAGCCCTTTCTAGTTAGTGTTATTCTAGTTGGACACTATCAACATAATAAGGACACTAGTGCCACATGATGCTAGTGTCCTAAAAATGGTGCTAATTTCATTCACCTCTATTTTTCACAAACATATATATTTTAAAATCTATAACATTTCTAGGGTTGGCCTAAACCTCTTTTATTACCCACAAAAACATCAAAATAGTATAAATACATAAATTTTATCCCTCTAACAACTATATGAAAATTAAATTAAAATTACACATTCAACTTAGAACAAGTTGTGAAAATTAAAGTTATCAATCCTTATTCTGCACTAATTTTGCATACTACCATTTACAACATTATTAAGCTCAAATTACCTAGATTTATAGTCTCAAGCACATTCAAGACACTCAAGGCCACTATCATACTAGCTTCTCTTACACTTGCACCAATCATTAGGTGGGGAGAAATAAGTTAGGATTAATCCCTCTATAGATTATTGGTATCTGGGAAAAACTCATCACAACTAGGTGTTGAGGACATTTAGCCTACCCCATTAACAAACACACTTTTTAGCTTGTATCAATCAGATGACTTACCTACATGGAAGATTAGGGTTTGATAAAAAATAGTCTTTACAAGAAATATATAGGGTTTAAGACTCATGCACATATGAACAAACCTCAAATATCTAGACATAGGTGCACCCAAAAGCTTAGGACACTCTTACACAGAGGACACTACCACCAACATCAAGATACTACGACCATAATTCTAATAATGGTGTTAATTTCCAATTAGGGTACTACAATATAAGAGACATTATAAAATTGGTATCATATTTTCAACACTCATACTAT
Source organism: Torreya grandis (assembly GCA_037957365.1). Lineage (NCBI taxonomy): Eukaryota > Viridiplantae > Streptophyta > Pinopsida > Cupressales > Taxaceae > Torreya > Torreya grandis. Next base: position 1,961,678 of record JARHVA010002693.1, read on the forward strand.
CCTATACATTAGTTATATCCCCCATATCATCAATCTCAAGTGTTTTCTAGCTATGTTCTTGCATTATTTATTACTATTTTTTAAAAAGTCAAATCTAGTCAATTCATTAACAAATTAGTGGTTATGTTTATTACATATTATTACCCTAATTTAATCTACTCAAATATTTAACAAACATAGAATTTATGTTTTTTAAGTCCTAAAAGGTTAAAATATTTGGTGAACTTAACTTCAAATATTTCTCAAACCCTAACCCTATATGCTCTTAGGGTTTGTATCCTTTTTATGTCTATGGTCAAAAATTAGTATTAAAATATTATATTTGTTTCAAAAAAAAAAATTTCAATATTTATTAGATTAAATTTCTTTAAAGGTTCAAAATATACAATAATTTATTTTCTTGCTCCCAAAACTACATTAGCAAAATTTAACAACTTGTAGACACCAAAATTGTGTCTACTCCTTGGTCGACTCCCCCCTTGGTCCCCTTGGTCCACTTCTAGCACATTCCTAACCCACACACTTATTAATTTAAAATAATAACTTATTTTAAATTAATAACACCTCCCTTGACACCTCATCCATGACACACCTCCCATGACACCTCACCCCACCTTGGATACCTCTCCTTGGATGCCTCCCATCACCCCATGCCAAATCTTAATTACTTAAACCCCATTTCAGCCCTTCCACTAACCACTCATTCTCATTTAATCCACCTTCGACCATTTTCCCATGACCACTAAACTTGGCAGACAGAAGAACGAGTAAAAGGCTAAAAATAGCCTTTTTCCCATCTTCTAGCCGCCGATGTTAGTTACCAGTCGGCTGACGCCAGCGGGATCACCGATGTCAGTCACTTAAAACAATCCAAAGGTGAATTCTCTTCCCCCTAGGATGCAAAATCACACCCTAGGATGCTAAAATCATAGCCCTAAATCAATCAATCACATAGCTGAATGCTAACTTTCTTCCTTTGAATCCAACTTCTCTCTCTCTCTCCCAGACACACACCAAGCATCACAAGCTACAGGCACTCTACAAGAATAGCTCTAGACTTTAGGTTAAAGACATTGTAGGTACACCAGCCACATTAGTGACAAGTCTCCTACACTCCTTCTTTAGCATATCAAAGTTAAGTATTTCTTCTGCCCTTTCATTTCAGTAGTTTAGAAAGCATCTGTAATTAGTTCTCTTTTTACTAGTTCTAAGCACTGTAGACCAGACCAAGCCTAAATTTCTTCCCAAAGAGGCTAAGAGGCCTTCCCCATATCCCTACTCCCTTTTGACAACATATCTCTCTATCTTGTCCCTCCTAAGACCTTATCTACTGTCATGCATCCCTGCACAGACTCTCTGACTACCACAGACCACTCTGCTGACTAAAGACATAACCAGAAACTCATCCAAGGCCATTACCTTGTCTGACATCGACCATTTCCCCTATTGACATTGACAAACTAACCAACATTAACAACCTAAACAACTGACACCAACAGAATAACTGACGTCGGTGACTATGGCAGACTGACTATAAAGAAACAGGGACACACTATCTAATTTCCTCTTTGCTAGCCATTTGTCATTTCTTTATTTTTGACACTCTTACTTATAAGCAATAGACTATCATCCCTCAAGGAAGTCTTTGCACTTCTGGGACTGAGCTTTGGCTTGGCATTCCACCTTATCTCTATCTAACAATCTTTGTGTTTGAGTCTCTTTCTTCTACAAGAGTCATCCTCCACAGCCAAAGAGGAGTCCCTACAATGTCTGGATAATGGTGCACAAACTTCATCTGGGTATGTATAAACCCTTGACCATTATCTTAGTTCCTTTCATCTTTTGAATGTAGAAAAGTGAAAACATTTAGAAACATTCTGGCATGCCCGGTGGGACCCTAGGAGTTTCCCTTGGGTTCATACTTTTTCTTCTAAAAGAAAACTTTTCATATATGTGCATTAGGTCTCTTTTTGCATCTTTTTCTTCTATCTCTTCCAAAAAGACACCATCAACAAAGTTAAAAAGAATCCTTCTTTTTCTTTCTTTCTTGCATTTTAGAGTAGTGAAGATCATGCTCTCAACCTTTTCTCAACTTGTCTGCATCTGAACACACATTTCAATTTGGGCTTAAAATTTTTTTGCATTTCATCTCTGTTTGAATGCATGTTTAGTCCACTCATCTAGTAACTTAAAACCACATTATGAATAAATCTTAGTGCACTTATGTTACACGACCAGACCACTATCACAAATCAAACATCTAAACATACCTGAGACAAGGTCCGACTACGATTTCATCACCTAGCGGACACCTTACCCTTCTAGTAATCCCACTTAGACTTCACTACCAAGGGGAGATCCCACTCTGTTCTCTAGCAGAGTATAAACTCTAGGGGAAGTATATACTGGCTAAGCAACCTAGCTTATCTCTAGACTCGTGAAGTGAAGGGAGCTTGCTCCTTAGCACTAGGCCACTTACGAAACCTAATACAGACTTTTGAGCACCGAAATTAACTCAAAACCAACCTTAGAATGCTTCTTCTAGGACCTATTCTAAAAGCCAACTTCTAAAACACACTCTAAGGCATAAGTCAACAAGACTCTAAAACTTATTCTTAGGAATTAACGTTTAGGGGTTTGCTTGTCTTCATCTATTTTTCTATCTCTATCTAGTTTTTCGAGCTAGTGAGGTCACATTCTAAGATCCAAGAACAACTCAAAACTTTCTTCTTTTTTCCAAGAACTTTTAGTTGCTAGAAACACACAGTCATCAACATCAGTTTTCTTGCTGATGTCGGCAACTATTTCTCACTGACATCAGTTATCTGACCGACATCAACCCCTTTATTCACTGGCATCAGTTTTTATATCGACGTCGGTCACTGTCAAAATCCTTCTTCCAAAATAGCAGGCTTAAAACCTGACCTTTCTTCTATCAAAAACACATTCTAATTTTTTGAAACTAAAAAAAACATAGTTTTTAGAACCTGACCCTTTTTGCCTTGAATGGTTTTGACACATAGTGAAAGCAAAACTCTTGTTGACCACACAAGGCAATGACCTCTTCCACCTTTGCCTTTCATATCAATTCCCCTAATGGAGTGTACTTCAGACACTGAATATTCTCCTATCCAATCAAACCCTGAGCAATCCCCTATTGTTTTCAAGGGGGATCAAAATTTTGAGAGATTCCTTAACCATAACGTCAAGGCTCTCCAACACTATCTCGCTAAGAGCTAAATGCGAGACTCTTCAATTTAACCAAGTTCTACACCTTTTCACAACTTGATTGTCTCAACCCCAAACACTCTTGCACCTATAAATGTGGGAGTGACTACCTATCCTTTTACCAGTGCCACCATTCAACCACTTGTAACAACATCAAGCCTATTCGTGCCTTATACCTTCATGACACAACCACCCTTAGCTTTCACTTCTATTCCTATGACTAGTCATCAATATGTTGCACCTATACAAGTGCAACCAACTACGTCATACGCCCCTCCTAACACCTTCCAAGTGCCTTACAATCTAGGGGGCACTCCACCTACAAATCCATCAATTGACCTAATCAAGATGTTGATGGACAAAATGTCTAATCTTGAGACATCCATTTCTGGTTTAAGTAATGTCCTTTCATATGACCAAATTTGTAATGAACCCATTCATCCTTCAGTCCCAATTTGACCGTATCTTAGCCAGTGGTAACTTCCCAAGTTTACTCATTTCTAGAGTAAGGAAGACCCACAACAACATTTACGAGCATTTAGACATGCTTGTTACTTTATAGCACATGATGATGCATTGTTACTATGCACATTTTCCATGTCACTTTTTGGTGCTGCCCTCAACTGGTATAGCTCCCTTACCCGTCATTCTATCTTTTCTTTCACCCAACTAGCTCAACTTTTCCTTGACCACTTTTCTATCAACATCACTAAAAAGGTCTTCATCACGGACCTATATTCTATCAAACAATTTGACGATGATTCAATAGCCAATTTTGTTGCCCATTGGAGAGGCTTAATCAACCAACTCTCCTTTTCTTTACCTCAACCTGAGCTCATCAAGCTCTTTTCACAGGCATGTGCCAAACATATTTCATCTACTCTGTGGGTCCAAATATTCTGCACCTTTGACGAAGCTTTCACAATGGCTAGGAAGCTTGAACTACGTGCCGTCAAGGAAAACAAAGTCAAATTGTGGAGTAAAAACCCCAACACCAAGTCCAATGATCCTTCCTCTAAACCTTCTTCTTCTAATTCCAAATCTAAGGCATCAACAAATGTTGTAGTCATTAGACCACCATCTTCAACAATAATTAACCAATCTGAACCTTCCACATCACAAAGCATCACAAAACAATTCCAACAACAATACATACAGTGTCAATATACTCCACTAGAAGAATCGTACACGTCTGTGTTGGATAAACTTGTCAAGCAGGGGGTCCTCAATCTCCCTCAAATTCAACCACCCCAATTTGACCCTTTAAAAGCCATCCCTACATGGTATAGGGAAAGCGACTTTTGTCATTATCACCATGTCAAAGGCCATGACACAAACAACTACAAAACTTTCAAGAACATTGTCCAAGACATGATAAACAATGGTGATCTTGTCTTGGATAACCCAAATGTGCCACCAAATCAAAACATTGACATCTTTAAACAACCTTTTCCTAACCATCCCCCTAGCCAAAACAACATGCAGACCATGGCTGATGACCCCCAAGAGCATAATATACGCATAGTCAACACAGTCTCGCCTCTTATGCCTAACCAACCTCTCTCATAGTCTGAAGAGGTTAGCCCACTTATTGGTCCTTCACAGGTGGAAGAATCTTCTTCTCCCATTCATCTTCCATAAGAAGAAGAGCCTTCTTCTCTTGTTAGTTCTCCATCAACCTCTCTTATATTGGAGGATGCTTTGACCATACCAACACCACTAGCCTCACCCTCATCCTTCCTATCATCAATGGGGGATCATACTTTTCCCACACCTCGACCACATGTAGAAGCCATGACCATCCCTATGCTCTACCCTCTCGAAGAGCCACAATCTCCAATCCCTTCTCCATCGAGAGAGGAACTCGCCACCTCACCTACTTCAGTCGAAGAAGATCCAGTGAGGGTAGACTTGAACCTAACCCCCCACAATAGTGGCCATCAAACCAAACCAAAGAAGGCTACTAAACCACATCGAAGAACTTTTCTCCCACCATCATCATTGCCCTCCATTTTGGGCCTTCATCCATCCACCTTAAAAGGAGTGCTTCCTACTCCAACACCTATCAACAACAAGTTGCCTCCATTACTATCTCAACCTAACACAAACTTACCTCCTTTAAAGCATCCAACGTCTCTTACCATGAAAGTGCCATCTACATGTGCGACCACACTGCCAAACAAAAAGATGGTGCAAAACACTCCCTCAATAGCTTCTAAACAGAAGTTGCCAACTTTTACTACAACACAACATGTAGACCCATTAGCAGGTTCTTATACCTTGCTATTACACTGACTTTTACAATCCTCTAACATCACTCTTCCACCTATTAAGCCATACCAACCTCTCAAACTAAAACCATCTTGGTTCGATGACACTAAAATTTTCCTATATCATCACACACTTAGACATGACACTAAAAATTGTTGTGCCCTTAAGGTTGCCATCCACCAATTCATGGAAAAAGACAACCCTCTTGTTAAGGACCCCTTTGACAAATCTCCAACACTATCTAATGTCTCCCAAACCTCTTCACCTTCACACTCATCAACTCTCATACCAAAACCATCTTGGTTTGATGACACTAAATTTTGTGTGTATCATAGCACACCTAGACATGACACTGAGCGTTGTTGTGCTCTTAAAGCTATCATTTGTCAACACTTCAAAAAGGACACCCTTCTCACCAAGGATCCTCTTAACCACCTTTTAACCAAACCATCGACACCATCCCATGCCTCTCGAACATCTTCACCTAAATTAGGAGCCCATCATCAAACTATGGTCCCTCGATCACCTTCAACCCCATTATTTGAAATCAACACCATCAATGTGGCCAACAGGTCACAAACCATGAAGGATAAAAGGAAAGAGAAGGTTTCTCTCCCTCAAGCATATCCATTCGTCAAGCCTCCTCAACCATCAAAACCCAAGATTTCACTTTTGGGCACATCTCGACCAACTTTTTTGAAACCAATTCATGACCCCATGGTGAAACAACGTCGCCAAACCTCTGTGAAGACATCATTTTATGACCTCATACAAAACTCTTTGTAGCATTGTCTAACTTTGATCAAAGCCTTACAGGCAGTGAGGGTCCAACCCAAAGACCCCCAACCACTGGCTGCTTTGGTCACATCATTACCTACCATTGCCTCCATCACCATCCATAATTTTGAGATTCCTGCCTCCAACCTAAAAGATCGGGATCTCACCCTCTTAAACTAAATCTATCAAACATTCTCCCTGTCACAAGAAGTAACTAGGGGAATTCGACTCTATCTTGACTATCATAACCTCAACTAAACATCAATCAACCAAGCATTGACTAGGCATCAACCAAGCCTCGACCAAGCCTCGACCAAGCATCGACCAAGCCTCAACCAAGCCTCAACCAAACATCAACCAACCAAGCCTCGACCAAGCCTTGACCAAACATCAACCAAGCATCAACCAACTTCTTAATCATCTTTAACAATGTGACCAACATGGAAAGAAGTAAACGAGGCAAGTTTGCTCCTAATTGGCTCGGACCTTACATCATAATGCACAAGTATGGATTAGGGACTTATCATTTGTCTTCTCTTAAAGGTTGACTAGAACTTGAGCCTCTTAATGCCTTACATCTATGACCATTCTACTGTTAGTCGAGTACTTGTTCACTTGACATTTAACTTGAGCTTGCCCCTTGAGCAATCCCTGTCATCTTAATCCTTATTTCTTTAAACCCTATTTCCCTAAAGCAAACCCTATATAACCTTTTTATAAAGTATGAATGCTTTGTCCTAATAAAAGGGAGCCCTTAAACTTCTACAGTCTTGTCCATGACTAAAAATCCTGTCAAACAAAATATCAAAAAGTCATAAAACTATAAATGCAAACTGCTCCCTCGAAAGATAGCTGCATCATCATTTTTGTAGCTAATAGACTGCTCCCTCGAAGGATAGCTATTCAAAGCCCTCAAAAATATATAAAGCAAAAATATAGACCATTCCCTCAAAGGATGGCTATGCCTAAACATCTTGCTATAAACAACACTCTCTTAGAAGCTTCCCGCATCGATCAGCTTCACAAAAGACCACAAAACAAAATGACATTTCCATGTAGACTTCCCGCATTGATCAGTCTACCAAAAAAAGAAGGGGTGTCATGGACTTGACTTATAGTCATTCTCATGGTCTCCTACAAAAAGGGGCAAAGTGATCCCTACAAAAAGGGGTTACCCTATCCTAACATATCACATCACCTACTCAAGGGATTTCAAGCTCATTTTAATGTCAAAGTGATTCAATTACTTCTCTAACACAACCAATGGTCAACGACATAATGCATGAATGGGGCTTTTGTTTCTAAAACCCATTACCTATGCTATCATTATGGTCCTTGTCAATGAAAGGGAAAACATGCCTTTCACTTCCTCCATACCTTTGGTCACATTCAACCAAATCATTTGCCAACCACACCAAACCAACCAAACCTTTTTCGACCACTAACATTCTCATAATCCATTTCACATAGTTTCTATGGACAACAATACACATGGAAACTATCAACCACATGCAATTTATGCCAAGCATAAACCATTACTTGCTGAAGCATAAATCATCTCATTTCATTTTTAGCATACATCCATCACTAATATGGAAAATTGCAAGGGATGAAAGACCACATAGCCAATGTTACAGAATACACCATCACATAATATGGAAAAGACTGTAACATCATCATACCCTCATCATTTATAACCTAATCAAAAGAACCTATCAACTAGTCTAAACTACATTGGTCTGAGGCCCTTCCAATAGGGGCTATGTAGGCAGCACTCATATGACATGACGTCTTCTAGGGTTAGCTCGGCCACATCCATTTTTTCATCTACTTGATGGACAAACTGTTTAACCTTTGACCATGACCAAACCAATCATCAACCACTTTGACCCTAGTCTGAACTACATTGGTCTAAGGCCCTTCTAATAGGGGCTATGTAGGCAACACTTAGATGACATGACATCTTTTGGGGTTAGCTCAGACACATCTATTTGTTCATCTATCTGATGGACATGCCATTTCAACCTTTAACCATGACTTAACCTGACCAAACCAACCTATCAACTAGCCCCAAACTACATTGGTCTAAGGCCCTTCTAATAGGGGATATGTAGGCATCACTCAAATGACATGACATCTTCTGGGGTTAGCTTGGACACATTTTTTTGTTCATCTATCTGATGGATAAACCATATTACCTTTGACCATGACATAACCTAGTCAAAACCACATCCATAATCGACCCTCTTCCTCCCTTTTAGGGAGAACTACATTGGCTTGAGGCCCTTCAAATAGGGGCTATGTAGGCAGCACTCAGTTGATACGGCATCTTCTGAGGTTAGCTCAGCCATTCATTCATCCGTCCATCTAATGGACTAACTATCTCAACTCGACTCAACCAACGACCTTGGAGATCGCACCTATCTCCTCAGACCATGACCACTTCCAAGACAACTTTGCCTTGGTTTATTTTGCATGTATGCTACCTCATGAATGGTTAGCAAAATTTTTCACACACCATATTATGACCCTCACAAGTATTGGATCATGAGCAAGTTGATCCCCACTACTTGTGACATTTTCATGTTTTCCAAGAGCACTTCCTGAACTTGGGATACTTGGAACACGATGACCATTGGAGCTAGAGCTTGGATCAAATAACCCAGTCAACTATGACTAAATGCTAGGGCCCAATTATTTTGATTTTAGCACTCCTCAACCTTTGACTTGTGACAATTTGACCTGACTATCTCATGAAGTGGTATGCACACAATATCAACTATTACAGTGTTCACACTCAACCTTCACCATATCCATCCACTATCTATCAAATCAGCACCTGATTTTAGGTTCCCTTCCCTCAGCTCCCTCTTTGAGGAGGAATACCTCATCCCATAATTGGGGTAACCTACATTCATTTTTGTCTTGCAATTCATCAGAACAACCAATAGGGCAAAAAATACCTCATCCCATACCTGGGGCAACTTACTCTTATTTTTGTCTTGCAGTTCGTCAAGAACAACCAACAAGACAAAAAGGGGCAAATGTAGACACCAAAATTATCTCTACTCCTTGGTCGACTCCCCCCCTTGGTCCCCTTGGTCCACTTCTAGCACATTCCTAACCCACACACTTATTAATTTAAAATAATAAATTATTTTAAATTAATAACACCTCCCTTGACACCTCATCCATGACACACCTCCCATAACACCTCACCCCACCTTAGATACCTCTCCTTGGATGCCTCCCATCACCCCATCCCAATTCTTAATTACTTAAACCCTATTTCAGCCCTTCCACTAACCTCTCGCACTCATTTAATCTACCTTCGACCATTTTCCCATGACCACTAAACTCGACAGATGGAGGAACAGGTAAAAGGCTAAAAATAGCCTTTTTCCCATCTTCTAGCTGCCGACATCGGTTACCAATTGGCTGACGCCAACGAGATCATTGATGTCGGTCACTTAAAACAACTTGAAGGCAAGTTCTCTTCCCCTTGGGATGCAAAATCACACCCTGGGATGCTAAAATCATAGCGTTGAATCAATCAATCACAGAGCTAAATGCTAACTTTCTTCCTTTGAATCCAACTTCTCTCTTTCTATCTCCTAGACACACACCGAGCATCATAGGCTACAGGCACTCTATAGGAATACCTCCAGACTTTGGGTTAAATACATTACAGGTACATCAGTTGCATCAATGACAAGTCTCTTACACTCCTTCTTTAGCATATCAAAGTTAAGTATTTCTTCTGCCCTTTCATTTCAATAATTTAGAAAGCATCAGTAATTAGTTCTCTTTTTACTAGTTTTAAGCACTGTAGACCAGACCAAGCCTGACTTTCTTCTCGAAGAGGTTGAGAGGCCTTCCCCATATCCTATTCCCTTTTGACAACATGTCTCTCTACCTTGTCCCTCCTAAGACCTTATCTACTGTCCTGCATCCCTGCACAGACTCTCTAACTACCACAGACCACTCTGCAGTCTAAAGACATAACCAGAAACTCATCCAAGGCCATTACCCTATCTAACATCAACCATTTCCCCTATCAATGTTGGTAGACTAACCGATGTCAGAAATCTAAACAACCGATGCCGGCAGAACAACCGATGTCGGTGACTATGGCAGATCGACTACAAAGAAATAGGGACACATTATCTAATTTCCTCTTTTCTAGCCATTTGTCATTTATTTATTTTTGACACTCTTACTTATAAATAGTGGACTGTCATCCCTCAAGGAAGTCTTTGTACTTCTGGGACCGAGCTTTGGCTTGGCAGTCCACCTTATCTCTATCTAACAATCTCTGTGTTTGAGTCTCTTTCTTCTACAGGTGTCATCCTCCACAGCCAAAGAGGAGTCCCTAAAATGTCTAGATAATGGTGCACAAACTTCATCTAGGTACATACAAACCCCTGACCATTATCTTAGTTTCTTTCATCTTTTGAATGTAGAAAAGTGAAAACAGTTAGAAACACAACCAATTTGATGAAACTGATAAGATATAATTTCAGTATTTTCCTTTGAAACATTCATATATGTGATATGGCCTTATAAATATCATTCATGAAGAAATTAAAAAATCAAATAATGGTCAATTTTCAACTCACCAAGATATTAACATTATTACACTTACATTTGGGCTAACTTATCTAGCACAATAACTAATTGTAACTCAATAACCTTTAATGATAGCTACACCTCCTATGGCTAGTTCCTCAACTCCAAGTGTATAAACCCTTATGCATAAGGTTTATACTTTATAGGCTAAGTTGTTAATATTAAAAAGGGATCCAATAGACCATCACATTCCTTAGATTCTAATGTTCTCTTACATACACCTTTGGCACATCACATAATGGCAACTCTTTTTCCATCTAGATTCATGATACCTAAGCTTACATTGTAAGATGGTAAGGGTGACCCAGAGTACCATCTATGATATTTTTACATGGCATGCTCCGAATTTCTATCTAATTATTGGCTCCTCACTAAGTTATTCCTTGAAGTTTAAGGTATTGTGCCTTAATAATGGTTTTATGATCTACATAATCAATATATTATTTTATCCAATCCATCGGTAGACATGTTTTTATCACACTTATTCATAAGCATTAGTTATAATATATCATATACTCAAGTTGCAAAACTGAAAAAAAAATTAAATGATCATATTTAAGAATACATCTTACAATATAAGACTATATTAGACAAATTAACTAGCCCATGAAAGATAAATATCTTTAGGACATCTTTAAATAGAGTCTTATACTATCATTACATGAAGCTATATTGTTTAAGAAGTTTCTAACCTTCACATATTTGTGTCACATAGTAAAACAAAGGGAAGTCAAGCTTATCTCCATGGGAAAACTAAAACATAAAAGTGAATTAAAATTGATTGCTAAGAATTCTAGTAAGCCTCAATTTAAGGTAAAGGCCACTAAAAACAAGAGTCATCCAAATACAACAATTAATGTAGCTTCATATCCATCTCCTCACCTAGTTTTATTAACTCCTCCATGTAGAGTTTTCACCAACCTTCTAGAATCACTAGCACATGTTTTACAAAATCTCTTGAAATTCAATGTTATACCTCTTCCTCCCATAAAATAGGTTGATACAACACAACATCTTCCAAATAATTATTATTCTAATGTATTATATGAATATCATAGGGAACTAGGCCATATAATAAACAAATACATCAACCAAAAACATAAGATATAGGGTTTGGTAGAGGCTAACATTATTGATGTGGTAACACCCAAAAAGGCACCAAAAGTATAAAAAAAGGAAGCTAAATCATTTAAAATATTATCAACTTCATTTATAAATAACATAAAAAATGAGGTAGGGAGCACTTTAGTTATTCACTACACATATCAAGCACATCCACCACCATCATCATATCACACTACTATAGAGGAGGCACACCCATTATGTAATATAACTTGTGTGAACCACACTAAAGTTATTTATATATCATTAATCACCTTCTAATATCAAGATATTGTTGATGACAATACATATTTATATGTACTCTTTGTATGAACCTACATAGATCATCATCTTATCTAGAGTGTTATGGTTGAAAATGGGTCAAATATTAGTATATGCACTAGTACACTTATACAACATTTGAGGTATTCAGAGTAGGATATAACCCCTATGAATATAGTTATCAATGGTTTTTATGGTCATATTTATATCTCCAATGGGGATATTGAAATACCACTACATATTGGACTAGCACATGTTGCACTATATTCTTCGTGGTACCTAGTGTAGGTGTATTTGATATGGTACTAGGTAGGTCATAAATATAGTATCTAAGATCCATCCCATACATAGTACATAGATGCCTAAAATATATACATGTAAATAAAGTGGTCATAATTGAGGGTCTTGTTTATGATTATTCTCTACCTATCCCACATCTAGTTACATCACATTTACTGATTACAACATAGTTACTAGTTACAACATAATTATTAATTACAACTTTGAGCACAATTTCTATCAATACATCATAGAGTTTGGTAGAGACATTAGGGTATTTTAGGTCTACTCCTATAGTATTTCCATTTATGCACACTCTCTAATAGAGGCCATTATTAGAAAGACCCCTACATTAGATATATGTTGCATATTCTAGAGGGCCTCTCTCTCCTCACTTTATTTGAAGATCAATATTATTGAGATATCAAGGTTATAAAAACAAGGCACCTATGCCACCTAAATATTCTTCTACCAAATGGGTCCATAAGACCCCTAGAGTTTATAGGACACCATAATCAGTGTCAAAATTTCTTAGCATCACTACATAAATAGGGCTAGATATAGATCACTCAGTACAATAGATTCTAGGATCATAGTTATCATTTCATATAGCACGCACAATCATAGTTTCCTTATTTGACATGGGCCACATTTATAGTGAGTCTCCCATGAGACTCATCAATTAGTATTATTCCTCCCTTCTTTTACATACTTTCCTTCTCTCTTACTCATATATAATTCATTTTTATGTTGATTTTACATACCTTATTTCCATAAAATATAAAAAACATTCAAATAATTAATCATAAAACACAAAAATTATAGATTGTATGCATTTATATGTTTACATTTGTTATATTTTATAGATACTACATATGATAGTTATCTTAGTATAGTTAGTTTTATCATACATACATGCTTCACTTGTTTTTTCATGTGTGTACAAATTTTTATAAGATTCAAGTAAATTACACCAATCCATACTTGTTATAATCTACCCATTAGGGTAACATATAATGATACATAGGGTTTTAACTTGATACATTTTCCCACTTGGAGGCACCCTCTACATAGGTTTTATTACCAAGTTCTACCCTTCTATACTCTAAATTATAACTTTAGCATTGTTATATCTTGATATTAATCATGCTACACTTACTCATATTTTTTTCCAACTATTACTACTTTAGACTTAACATATGTACATCCTCACTTTTACAAATATTTGTATTACTTATCCATGGATAATTTCATTTCTATATTTCCTAGTTTATAAATGAGTTCATCTCTATGATTATTCTATTTGAGGGAATTTAAATATACCTTGATCTTTATCTCTACACCACTTGTTTTAATATTATATATGATTTGGAAATGTGCCCATGTCCTTGTGTGTACCTTTATAATTGTGCATGTGAACATTAAAACATGTCCTTATATGTGGCTCTAAGCCAACTTACTTTTTTCTTGTATATGTGGACATTTTAACATGTCTTTATATGTCTTATTTTCTCAGATTTAATGGCATGTACCCATGTCCCTTCTATTGTGGCCCCTTGGCCTACTTTGCATGCCTAAAGTTTTTTGTATGTATGCTTTCTTGTATGCATCATGGCCATGACACTTGTATCTCACTTGTTACACACTCTAATTTTAGATGCCATGAGGTACCTCATGCATATTCCCTTCCTACTTAGGTGTCATGATGGATAACATGACCCATCTTAATTTAGAGGTATATCTTTAATTTTTCAATACATAGATAGAAACACAATCTTATACACTTATCTTTGCCTTTTCCACCTGCTCTAACCACATTGGTTTAGTCTTCTTTGATCTTGGAACTCAAGGTTGCAATGACTTGGAACTTCTTGGTTACTAGACTCTTTCACACTTTGTTTCCCTCTTGACAAATCTTCAACTCAGTCCATCAATCTTTTCACAATTTCCTCTTCACCACCTAAATTCATCAATTCCATTCTCACTTTTTTCCTTGTTATCTACTTTCACACTTGTCTTGCTTTACGAGGCTCCTTCTTGGACAAGAACTCTTTGAACACTTGACTCCCACTTGAATCTAGTTTCCTCTAAGACTCATTGAATTTTCCTAATATCAATATCATTCTAATCCCATTATTTTTAGTCTCTTATTCCATCTCCCAAATCTTCTCAATGTATCTTGCACCTTACCCACAACTTCCTTTATCTTGATAGGCTCCTTTGTATCCTTTTTCTCCTTTCTTGATTGGTAAGATTGGTACAAACAAATCTTGGAAAAACAATAAATTATTAAACCGCCCTCTATTCTCTTATTTATTTCCTTAAATTTTCATGGTCCAATTCAATCTCTCAATGTCTTTTCTAAACCTCTCCTAGACCTAATTAGGTTTTTTCTAACTCCTTTAACACACAAACTTCAATATTTTATACCCCCAAGGCACATGTAAACTCAAAACCTATATAATATCTTTATAGACATTAAAACCTAACTAAATACCATTTTCGGGAATTTTTTTATGGTTAGAATGCTTGTAATAAGGTTTTTTGCTCTAAAACCCTAATGCAAGGTTTTGATAAACTCTACAAACCTAAGAAGGGAATTATTAGATGTATACACTTCTTAAAGGGTTTCAAAACCTTTTAAATATTGAATTGTCTCACTAAAAATTTAACACACCTTTTCAACCCAACATTTATCATCCATGATCCCTCTATTCAAATTTTCTCTTGAATTCTTTGTTAGTCTGAGTGTGTAGACAGTCTGTAGGTGTCTGAGAGGAACTATTTAGAGGTTTATGAAGTAACTATGGTTTAAAAATATTTTTGAACACTCAATATGACTTTTAAAAACCCAATACATCTATTAAAATCATTTAATATGCTTATTTACTCATATACAACATCTTTTCAACAAACTTTACATATTAGTAGTGTGTAATACTTAGAACAACATAGGGTTTTGAACTACTACCATAATAATATATGATTATGTGAATTGAAATGGATAATATTCTTACCAAATATCTTAATTAATATATAAATAACCATTGTTTCTTTACTCAAACTTCCATACAATTCTTTCTCATACACAAAATGTACTTTATCTCCCATAACATAGAATAAAAGAAATACAGGCCTGTAGTATTGAATTTACACCAAAGGACATTTAAATTCACTAAGAAACTAACTTAGAATATCTATAAAATCATATAAATACTACCACAATAAATGGAATCTCTTAAACATGTTTTCATTTATTTTGTCCTTCATTGAACATCTACATATAGTCACTCTACATTGTTTACATGTGGAAAACATGGTCTTCCTTAGAATTGTCCTCAAAATGAGGAGTCCTTCTATAATGTTTTGGACTTTTGACTCTTTAAAATTTTAAATTGACCTTCAAAACTGATCCCTAACAAAACATTTACAATTCCTTTATATTTTCTAACTATTCTAACTAATTTGTAACCTCACAATGGTTAATAATAAGTAATTTTGGACCTTGAAACATATGCCAAGGTGGTCATTTTGTACAAGCATGCATTGGACCCATGTATAGGAATATGGTGTAATTAATAAGTCATATAAGCCCTTATTAACTTGAGGTTTTCTTCAAATTACTCTACAACACCTAAATTGGATAAAAACATTTTAAAATTCAAACTAACTAGTTTTTGTAGGAAAACACCTTTTAGGCTACAATTAAAATTATATTGAATTATAAGAACTCTAAATATGAAAAAAACATTATATATGACCTATAAAAAATAAGACAACTTAGAATTAGAGACATTTGAAGAAGCCCCTGCATCACATACACCTAGGTAGTTACTCATTTTTTAATCAAATCTGTTGTCAGATACATTATTATATCTATATTAATACCCTTATGAATGTTAGACATGACATACATCTTAAATTAAAAACTTATAATCTGATTATATTACATTCTAATGCTATTCATACCCATTACATTAGATTATTATTTATTTATCATATATGCTCTGGCTAACACACATTTTGCATATATTTTTCTTTTGAAGATAGTGCTTGTATAGGTTCAATAACTACCCTCAAAAGAGAGTCCATTCATATGGGTTTATCACAAAGTTATAGCTCATATATTGCACTCATAGTACATTTTTTAGCACACATGATTAGATAACATAAAATTAGACTCAAGAAAACACAATGACATAAAAAGCATTACAGTTGCATAGAAATTAGACTAGAAGGATAATAAAAACCAAATTAGGACACTAGTTACACTTTCATATTAATATCACTACTATCAAATACATGGAACTAATATTTAGTAGCCTCAAATTCATAATAACCTAGATTGGCTAGAAAAGTATAGTAGGTAAAATATAGGTTTTCATAAATTTAATTATAGATTTATTAGTTTTCCTTAGATTGGTACTAGTTTATCTCAAATTCATAATAGTTTTCTTAGATTGGGGGCATCATGTATGACATGACCATTCCTATATTTAGTTTAGATACATAGATATATTTTATTACAAATCCAAAATCCATATGCTCAGATATTATATTTGGGGGCATGTGCATGACACATTATTTCTATATACTCACTTAAACACTAGTTGATCATATGGAATGACAAATTACATGTCCTTATCTATGTTTTATACATATGACATCATATTATATGTTTCATTCCATTTTCATGCCTTACTCCATATATAGTGGTTGACATTCTAAAGTGGCCCATAACCACCTAATGTACCTGAGTGGCTATAGAGATGACATAACTAATTAGATATTTATAATTACTTCATGAAGTTTGAGTTTTAGATGTATATATTAAACATGGTTGGGTAATGATGGAGTCATAACCTACTTGAGTTATTTATCCACTTACATGAGAGGTTTAGACACACCATCAGTCCAATATAAGATATTCACAGGCCATGATTCACCAAGAAGGGGTGGGCAACTATGGATTCAAAATTGGATTGAGTTCTTAAGCCACCCACACATGAGGATTGAGCATGCCATAAACTTATTCTAAGTTATTCACTAATTGATCACTATATACATGAATACATAAGTTGTCACCAGCTTTATCCATTGATTCATGTACCCAGTGAGGTGTATTCATTCATTTCCTCTCTCTTATCCTTTTACCTAGTTTTGCTCAATTTCACTTCTTTACTCAATTTTGTTTTTGATTTTGATATCTCTTAAGTAAGGAATGATTTATGCATATTTCAGTTGGAGTAATGTATTAGAAAATGATTTAGGTACTTAGACCCATTTTCATGGGATTCACCTCTTAATTAAGTCTACGTACATTTCATTTTCCTTTATCCTAGTCATTTCACTTTGCTGCATTTCTACAATAAAGAGGGGGGAATGTAATCACATAAATTTTGTATTTGAGTGCTAAGAGTTCTACTTGAGGATACATATCTATAGCTTAATCTTAGACCTATCCTAGGGCCTATTATCACATTTATCTAGCCTTATTGTGGGCCACAAGCATTCCTAGTCATGCCTAAGGTAGTCTTAGACCCTCATTTCTTGATCCTAGCCCTTCATGCCTAGAGTTCTTCTAGTTGGACACTAGCTCCATAATAAGGACACTAGTGACACATGGTGTTAGTGTCTTATAAATGGCACTAATGTAATTTCCATCTCTTTTTCACAAACATATATATTTTCAAATCTAAAACCTAGGATCAGCCTAGACCTATTTTATCACCTGTACAAGCATTACAATAATATAAATACATGACTTTTAACCCTCTAACCACTATATAGAAATAAAATACAAAATACACATTCAAACATAGAACAAGTTTTACATAATTAATTTTATCAATCCCTATTATACCTTATTTTTGTATACTACCATCTACATCATTCCTAATCTCATATTCCCAAATTTCTAATCTCAAGCACATTTAAGGCACTCAAGGCCACTATCATACTTGTTTCACTTACACTTGCACTAGAAATTAGGTGGGGAGAACTACATCAATATTGATCTCTCCTTAGAGTATTATTATGTAGGAAACTCTCATCATAGTGGGGTGTTGAGGATGTATAACATACCTCACTAACAAACACACTTTTGAACTTGTGATTTAACCTTTTTTGTAATATTGGTGTATTATTCCTAATTTAATTAAAGGGTCTAAGTAGTAAAATCATTAAATAAATATGAAATTATAAAGATAATGATTGTGTAAATTAGATTATAATTTTGACCTTTCTATAAATAGTAATAAGAGGGAGAAAATAAAACTTAGATAAAAATTAACTAATACAGCTAAGACAGGGTCTAAGATTCACTGTGCACGATTGGGACACTATTGTAAACTAGGATATAACCTTAATTTTATGATTAGATAAGAGCACAAAAATTAGACAAGAGTGGCACTAGTGTTATATTCTACCTCTACCACTATTGTCCAAAAGATTTGAGCTTTTTAGTTTTTATTTTTATGCCTATGTGACCCTATTTATGAATTTTTAGTAGCTGGAAGTCTATAGAGCTCCTTGTAGAGAAAAAATTTCCCTTCAAACCTATACTACATTATGCTATGACCAATTTTGAGAAATGGGGGGGGTTAGTGTATGTAAGATTCACTAAATGTGTATCCACACCCCTTGTGTGGGCATGCTGCCTACATACCAATACTCTAAAGAGGGATCAAACCATATGTAGTTCTCCCACTTGATGTGCTTTGTAAAATAGTTTGTATGAAGATGAAAAATGCTAAACTATATGTTCTTGAGGTGGCTAGGGACTAGTGTAAGGTTATAGATAAGATTGTAAGTGTATTGATTGGTTGTATGTAGATAATAGGGAGGATTAACTAAGTAGTCTTGTTTGTATTCTTGCTTAGTGATAATTACCAAACCCTTTCCAAATGATCTTTGAATGGGATCTTATAGGGATCTATTGGTCATGGGTTGAATGTACTCACATTAGAATGACAAAGAGAAGGATGGGGAATTTAAAGAAACTGACTATTGGGGCCAAAAATTAATTTGGATAGGAGCACCAAAAGTGGATAAGAGTGGTACCGATGTTGTAATCTAAGTGTGTCACTATTATCCTAAGCTGATAGGGCCTAGGGAGATGGATTAGTCAGGGAAAAAGTAGTCTCTATGAGCTAGGATTAATTCTAAAAGGCTATAAATGATTGGGAATTAGTGAAAATATATTTATGAGGGTCATGAGAGTAAGCAAGAGGGACCTCATGTTACCATTTTTTGCATTTTATATGCCTATATTTCTCCCCCCCTTTATTCTAGAGATGCAACAAAGTTAAATACTAGGATAAAGTAAAAATATAATGTGTACCTAAACTTACGTGCAAAGGTGAATACTTTAAACTTGTGTGATGTTGGGTATGCATAGAGAGAGCATGTTGTGAAGTATGGATTTACAATAAAAAAAGAGTAGAACAATTCTTACTAGATACATTATATCTAAAATAATAACATATAAAGTTGGGTAAGAGAGAGAGAGAGAGGTAGAGAAAGGAATGAATACACCTCATTGCGTATGTGGATTAATACAAAACCTAATGTGATGTTGAGTGATGCTGGATATGCTAGATATATTGGGTATGTTGTACCAAGAGTGATATCATGAATGGAGCTGAGTGCTCAATTCCTTAAGAGTGGCTCAAGAATACAAAGGCTATCCCTTTATCTCCATCATCACCCACTAAGTGAAGCTAGGTGGTCATGTATGTGTTAATCAATGTTTGGATTGTGTCCAATCCCTCTGAATAGGTGGTTCAAGAATACAAAGGCTAGCTAGTCTTTTATATCCATCATTGCCCCATGAATTGAAGCAATAAACTGATACCCATGTGAAATGTACATCATATGAGATGGATCCTAAATCCCATGAGTGATATATAATCTGATAATATTAGCATGGATAGTTGAATCTATGTTGGAAACTAGGCCACTCTTGGCCACTCTAAAAGATGGAGATTATGCTTATATGAAAGCCACTACAAAACTAGTGCACTAGGCTTATATGAAAGCCATTACAATATGTGGAAGTTAGGCTTATATGAAATCCACTTTAAAATTATGCCAACCACCTATAGATAGAATAAGGAATGCAACTATTGAGAATGCATGGGTAATACTAAAATCAATAAGAAAAGAAAAGAAATGTGCCACACACATTTCCCCTAATCACTGGTATTTAGAACATGGATTATGATCTAGAATTTTTACTAATTTAAATATTTGAAACAATAAGTGGGAGACATCATGCCATACATAATGCCCCCTATATCTAGATTTTTTTAGCAAAAGAGTACTAAAAGCTACTAATTCTAAACTAGTTTGACTATGTAAAACTATAGTTGAACCTATTTTTCTACCTAATTCTAGAAATTTTGGTTTTTTTGTTGTTTGGATAGGAGCACCAAAAATATACAATAGTGGCACCAAAATTATAGTCTAATCTCAATGGTATTTTCTTGGGCCAAATCAGGTAACTATTCTAACCTTTTCAATATCTACTTGGTCTGTTCTGACTAGTTTAATGTCTAGTTGCTATTTTGGGTGTGCTAAAAGTTGGATTTTTGATTGTTAAGATCTCTAATATCTATGGCAAAACCCCTATTTATTTCCTCTTCTTCTAAGGATAGGAATGAAGACCCTATAATGACTACCCTTAGAATAAATAGCCTTACAAGTGTGTTATGCTGGAAAGATACTTGATATAGCAATAATAATTGATAAGATATCTTAAGATATAACATGGTTTATATTGAGAGATTTTTAGATAAAGAGGGGTATGACTAGATATATATAATAATGTAATAGCATGTGTAATCTATTGAATTGGAATTAGAGGAGTTAGTTGTTAGTTTATAGTTGTTAGTTGTTAGTTATTAGTTGTTAGTTGTTAGTTGTCATGGAGGGATGGAGCATGATGTCGATCATGGTATCCAAGAAAGTGAGATAATGCATGATGTGGATCATGGCATTAAAAACAATCAAAAAATAATAAATCAATAAGTGCATAAGGTAAGAAGCATACAAGAGTGGCCAAGGGACCAAGCAAATAAGGGACATGTGCACCTGTCACTCATATTATAAATCAAGCATAAAAACCATGTTTAAATGACACATACATATATATTTAAAAAAAATCAAATTTGGAATGAAATATAAAATCACATAGAAGATTATAGGCAAAGGACGTTGGCAAATTTATTGAGGTACACACATGACTAGAAGAAATAGACATTGGCAAATTTCCTAAGGCACATACAAGAGACAAAGTATCAAATAAGGAATGAAATAAATCTAGATACACAAAGAAAGGAAGGAAAACATATAAATATTGGAAGTATAGTCACACCTAACTAATCAAAGAAAGAAGTGAAAGTATGAAAGACTTGGTAGTATAAGACTAGGTATATGCTAAGAAATACACAAGTGTTATATACTATTGAGTGTTGATAGATTAATCAACATAAGATATTAAGTAATTTAAGTCAACACGATAACTAGATTGTGTGGTGTAGGAATGACATAACTTGGATGATGTATTAATGTAGAAGATGCCCCTAGTGGGTATGTATATTGATGTGTGTCTTGAATGTAGCAGTAGGATGCCCCCTCAATGGGTGGAGTGAAGCAATCAAGGATATATATGTCATTACACACACTTAAATAATATCAATTAAAGCATAGTAATGTATATAAATCAAAAAATAATAGCATAGAACAAGAAATGTAAGTCTAGCATGATAGTAGAAATGTAAAACATGGATGATGCATACAATCAAAATATTTTTGATGTTTTTAAATATCTGAATGTTTTTATATTTTGAAATGTTACATTGTTTTTTGTATTTTGATAATAAGCTATGTACAATCAATCATGAAGAGACTACATACAATAAAAAGTAAGAAACTATGTACAAGTAAGCAAAAAGAAACTATATACAAGTGAGGTTGAGGAGAGATAATACTAACCAATGAGTCTCATGGGAGACTACTTATCATGGTGTCTTGTATATAAAAAATGAGTCATGTGTAATTTTAAAGCATGAGGGAATGGATTTAAATATGATTCTAAATATTTGGATTCATTGTTGGTATCTTGGAAATCATAATAACTTATATTGTTCCACTCATCATTATCTTCTTAATTTTGAACCAATAGAATGCTAGCGTTGACTTTTGTTGTATCTAGATCTTTTCCTTTGATAAATTTTCTATGAATAATTTTCCTTATGATGTTCAATAAATCCCAAACCTTAGTGACGAACATTATCAACTTATAGAATAGGAGTAGTGATGCCTTGAGTCTACTTTCCCAACCCTTGACCTTGAAAATCAAACTATTGTAGATAGTTTTTACCAAAACCATACTATTTTAAAAGTTGAGCCTCATTTTGGAGAGGTATATTTGCATCTTTTTCATGATTTACCTATGATTTTTGTACTATTTTTTTCTCTGATTTTGATTTTTGATCCTTTTGTTATTTTGAGATAAGCTTTTGTATCCACTTTTGTATTGTTTTTGAATTTAACCTTTTGTGAATGTGTTCCTATGTCACTACAAATTGCTTAACTAATTTACCTTATATAGGGTCCTCATTTGTCTATCGTATATGTTTTTTTAATGCCAAACATGAATGTGTGTAATGTTCATGCATTTTATGATATGCACAATAATATCTAGATCTTCTCACTAGATGTAGAGGAGGTAGTTTGATTAACTTAAATTTAATCATTTCCTTTGGTACCTCAATTAAAATCTTATTTTACCTTTTAATGCCTTTTTAATCACTAGTTTTAGAGTTACTTTTTTGTGATTCATTTTTTTATATGTAACATTACTTGAAACCAATTGACTAGGTGAATGTGCATATACATGATTGACACTAGGGTGCCTTTGAGGATTTTGTATTATAATATGATTTTCTAATGTTATGATATTTTCATGTAATAGTTGATT
The DNA here is from genome assembly GCA_037957365.1 of Torreya grandis. Classification (NCBI taxonomy): domain Eukaryota; kingdom Viridiplantae; phylum Streptophyta; class Pinopsida; order Cupressales; family Taxaceae; genus Torreya; species Torreya grandis. The sequence goes on from JARHVA010002693.1 coordinate 1,985,229, forward strand.
ATTGATTTATAAATTTAAAATTAACTTTATCGAACTAGTGATTTGATCCCTTAGAGTCTTACAAGTGCAAACCCTGATTGCTTCCGATTGAACATGTAAGCACATATGTTGAAGAAGGTTTGAAGAAGTTATAGGCTGAATTTATGCATTAAGAATAATAGTATAGGTTGCCTCATATTTTGTATGGGTGATAACATGGACCTATTTAGAGGGAAATTATATATCACCCTCTTGGGTGAGAGGAGGAGAAGGAATTTATTTCCTATGCATAAGATATGACATTGAAACATGATAGGTGGTAGTTAGCATATGTAAAAACCATGTAGCCAAGGAGTTAGTTATATCTAGGTTAAAACCTTTTATATGGTATGAAATTCATGTAATTTGAGTTATAATTTATATATAAATGTGATTATAAATAATATTCCACATGAGAGAGAGAGTAAACTAGGGATAAAGAACATGAAATTGTATACTAATGCATAAATAACTTTTACATGTGTTATGATATGTCTATTATGTGTGGCAAGATAAACTTGAAATTTTTTCCATATGAGAGATAGAATATAAAGGGTAGAGAGAATGGAATTATGCATTAATGCATAAAGATCTTTTACTTGTAACATAATATTTATAACATGTTTAGTAAAATAGAGTTGGAAATTATTTTGCATGAGAGAGAGTATGCAAACGAAATATTGAAATATTATGCATGTTTAATAATATTTTTTGTAATATTATCTTTTATTATGAAAATTAACAATGAAAGGGAAAGAATGAAACTTTTCATTAACATATAGTAAACTTCATGATTCATGTACATGTTAGGATGAAGTATGGTCTCATTATTATTTGTAAGAAATGTAAGAAATATTTGGAAATAAGTGAGATCCATTTTTGTTTTGATGTAAAATTTGAGTTTAGATGTAAGGTGATACCTAAAGACCTAGTATATGCAACTAAGGTTTGAAAGATGATTATTTCAAAATTACTATGAAATTTTGAAATTTAAAGTGAATTTCTGAGTTAGGTATGCAAGTAAAAATTTAGAAATTTATTGGAAAATTTGTGATTTAGAGAGACCTAGTATATGCAATTAGGGTTTTAAAAAATAATTATTTTTGAAAATTAATATTTGATTTTAAAATTTTAAGTGAATTTTTAATATTAATATGCTAGTAAAAAATCAAAATTTTATTGGAAAATTATTGGGAAAATATTGGGACCTAGTATGGGCAACTAGGGTTTGAAAGAAAATTATTTAAAAATTGCTATTAAATTTTAAAATTTAATGATAATTTTTTATTGAATTATGTAGGTAAAAAAATCATAAAAATATAGGAAAAATTAGTGGGAATTTTACCCTAGGTTTTACAGGGTTTTTATGCACAAAGGAAGTAAGTTGGGTTCACTAAATGATTTATTTTTTTTGAAAATATTGGTGTATTATTCCTAATTTAGTTAAAGGGTCTGAGTACTAAATTTAGTAAATGAATATGCAATAATTAATCTACTATTTTTTTAAATTAGATTTTAATTTTGACCTTTATAGAAATAGTAATACGAGGGAGAAAATAAAACTTAGCTAAAAACTGATTGATACAATTGAGACATGGTCTAAGATTCACCATGTAAGATTGGGACATGGCCAAAAACTAGGATCTGGCCTTCATTTTATTATTAGATAGGAGCACCAAAAGTGGAAAAGAGTGGGACCAATTTTGTAGTCCACCTCTACCACTATTGCCTAAGAGATCTAAGCTTTCTAGGTTTTATTTGCTATGCCTATGTGACCTTGTATGTGAAGTTTCAATAGATGAATGTCTATAGAGATCCTTATAGAATATATGTTTCTCTTCATATCCTATACTCCATTTTTCTTTGCCTAATTTCAAGAAATATGAGGGGGGTTAGTGTGTGTAAGATTCACTAAACATGTATCTACACCCCTTCTATGGGCATGTTACCTACATACCAATACTTCGAAGAGGGATCAAGACATATGTAGTTCTCCTCCTTGATGTGATTTGTGCAATAGTGTGTATGAAGATGCAAAATTCTAAACTAGATGTGCTTGAGGTGGCTAGGGACTAGTGTAAGGCTTTGGATAATCTTGTAAGTGTATTGGTTAGTTGTATATAGATAATAGGAAGGCTTGCCTAAGTAATCTTACTTGTGTTCTTATTTTCTTAGTGAACATTTCCAAACCCTTTTTAAATGATCTTTGAATGGAATTTTATAGGGATATATTAGTCATGTGTTGAATGTACTCATGTTAGGCCAACAAGGAGAAGATGGGGAATGGGAAGAAACTAACTATTGGGGCCAAAAATACATTTGGATAGGATTACCAAAAGTAGATAGGAGTGGCACTGGTATTATATTCTAAGTGTCGTGCTATTGTCCTGAGTTGATGAGGCCTAGGGGGATGGATTAGTCATGGAAAAATTAGTTTAGCTAAGCTTAGATTAAGTATAGAAAGCTATGAATGACTAGGAATCAATAAAAAGATGACTATGAGGATCATGAGAGCAAGTAAGAGGGACCTACAAGTTGGGTGTCATAAACCACACTCAAGTTACCAATTTTTAAATTTTTTATGACTACATGTTGTATCAACCATATGCCCTATTTATATGGAGGATTAAGGTTTTCTCAAAAAATTAGTCATTATAGGAAATTTATATAATTTTAGGACTTGTGCATGCATGAACAAATGTTAGATATCGTGATACAAGTGCACCTAAAAACATAGGATAGGTTTGTATAGAAGACACTACCACCAATATCAAGACACTACTACTACATTTCTATTAATGGTGATACTTTATAATTAGGGTGTTATTATCCATGAGAGGTTATAACATTGTGATCCTAGTTGTGACACTTAGACTATCTTTTACCTCAGTTTTCAGTCCCCATATCATTTGTCTCAAGTGTTTTCTAGCTAAGTTCTTATGTACACTATTTATTAATATTTTTATAAAACTCAAAGATAATCAATTATGTAACAAATTAATGGCTATATTTATTTCATATTATTACCCTGATTTAGTCTACTCAGCTCTTTAACAAACATAAGATTTACACTTGTTAATTCCTAAAATCTTAAAACACAATTTATTTGTACTCAACTATAAATAATTATCATAATTTAGCACATAATCATTATGATAAAAATATTTGCCTTGAATAAAATAATGAATATGTTCATCACAATAAAAATTAGGCCAATTTTCATTCAAATTAAACACCTTAGGTGTAAAAATTTTTTTAAAAAAAAAAAGTCAAAAATTGGTTCACCTTCACTTATAGTAGGATTTGAAGCAAAAACAACAAGCTTATCAACATAGGTATTAAATCCTCTAATTATATGAGTGATATTAAAATGTCAAAATTTTAAGTAGAGAAAAAATGTTTTGAGTGTACCTATAAAGATGAGTTTGTTTAGTTTTGTAAAACTTCCTAACTTATCTAACAATCAAACATGATCATGAAATACTTCTATATATTTGACATTAAGTTCAATTTACTTTTATAAACCCAAGCATAGAGATTTAAATTTTACTATATTATAATTATTATAAAAATATAATTTATAAACATAACAAAAAACTTTACCAATAGGATAAGTTAAACAAATTCCAACACCATTACCATGTTTTGAACATGCTCCATCAAAATATAAATACCATAAAGTGTTTTTATAAAAGTTCCTCTCTTTATTTTTTTAAGGTTCATTTAGAGTAAGAAGCTCATATGTATCAATTCCAGTTTTCACATATGCAAAAATTTATGGTATGGAATCTATAGTATTATGAAACCATTCCTCCCTTTGCATGAGAGTAATTTCATTACTAACTATAACCTAAGTAGTATCCTTATGAAATCACCAGTTTTTTTTAATGATACCTACCTAAAAGCATAATTTAATTAAAAGAAATATCAAATAACTAAATATTGGTCATAAATCTAATTATTTCATCTTGAGCATTTTTTATAACAATATCATGAAATTTATCACCAATTCTAGTTTGGTGAGAATAAAAACATGTGACTTTTCTATTATCAATCTCCTAAGATTTGCCTAATTGATCAATAATGAATTTTGGAATTTTATTCTTTGAGGACCCTATATCAAAGATACAATTATGAATAATTTTATTATTAATTTTAATTGAAAAATAGAATGAGGTATATAATCACTAGGAGGATCATATATCTGAGTAAAAATCATAGATTGTTCATTACTATTTGTTTCTTTTTAAAATCCTACCACATTTTTAGAATTTATATTTTTAACATCATTAATTTTATCAATCTAACCAACTAAACTAGCAGCCTATATAATGCAAAACTCACCTTAATCGTATCCAAATCATTATAATATTATAAGCACAAACATCAATATGATTAATGTGAGTACAACTCTTGGGATTATAAGGAGGATACTATGTATTATTATAACTGATTGATAAAGTATTATTTTTTGGGAACTAATTACAACATTATCTAATGTGACATTATTCTGCATACCTTTAACTTTGTCTTTATTTTTAGAATATGTTAGATGATTATTAGTTGTGTTATAATTATCCTTTTAATTATAATAGTATTTTTGTCTAGTGTTTACATTATAATCATTTTTCATTTTTACATCATCCAAAGATTCCTCAAATTCACAAGTTTATATTGTTAGCTAAGTTAATGGAGATAAAATCATTTCCTTGAATAAACTTTTTAAATTTTTCCACAACCATAAAATAATTAGGATCATGATATAATTAAAAAACATAAAAATAATGAACATTTTATTCATTTTTATTTTTTTGAATAATCAAATATTTAACTATTGTAGATGATTTGTCATTTAATTATTTTTTGATGGTGATCATCTCATTGCTAAAATTATGAATGACTTATAATATTTTTGACTATTTGAATTTAAACTTGTGGAAACTCTATAATTAAAACCAACACATTTAATTTATTTCATATTCAATACATAAATCTATAGTTTCATCGTAAAATATAATATCTTTGTCTTCTAAATCCATTTTATATTTTAGAGGTAAAACATTATTAAAATATAATCTAGACAAATTTTAGTATGGTCTAACATCATGAGGAATCTTTTGATGCAACTTAGTGAATATGGTTATAAAATGATAAATTATTTCACTAGGATCAATAGATATATTAACTAAATCTAAATCTTGTTTAGGTTTTATAAAACAAAGTTTTGACCAGTCATCTATATCTTTCCAAGTATTAATAACACATGTCATAATACTAATTAAATATTGATAAGCTTTACCTTCTAGATTTTGTTTAAAATCTCTAAGAGAAACATTTTCAGTCACAATACCAAGAGTGGAACAAATTAAATTCAAATCATCTAAATGATCTTCCCAAGACACACCAAAACTTCCTAAAAATTTAGGAACATTAAGTCCCTTAAGCAAAGGTATTTTTTAAGATGAGTACTAATATTAATAGGATTCACTTGAATCCAATGATTCACGAGGGTTTGAGTAGAATATTCATCATTATCAATTATTTCTACTATATTTCTATTATTTTAGAAGTCTAGAATCAAGTTTTAAACTCTCTACTTTGCTTGATCTTTCATTGAAAGTTTTAGAAAAATCTTACTTGATTAGATTGATTTCATTTTGTGGTTTTACTAGAGTCTATAGGAAAATTAAAATTTTAAAGAACAATAAAATATTCAAAAGGAATATTTTTAGAAAGATATCATATTCTACAATTAGCATTATCAGTTAAAATATATTCCCTTTTTGATGAATTGAATAATTTTATTCTAAAATATGGAACCATTTAACCTACTAAGATTTACATACCAATTGGTTTCAAAATTTGCTTCTTTTACTTCCTTGGTTATAACGTCAAGAACACAAGGTAATTTTTAAGGCCTATTAAACCAAGAAAAATAAGTAATATTAGAAGCAATGTCAACTTCATCTTCAACAAAGTCAATCAAAGGATGGATAATAGGAGGTGGACCTATAATGGTTATGGCTAAGATAAATTTAAAAATAAGTTAAAATAGAAAAGTAAATAATTGTTTTGAAAATATTTCCCCAAATGAGTTTTCAAATTTGTTGATGATGAAAAATATCACACCAACGAATCAACCCTTTCACCTATCATGGAGGTTAAGATTGAGTCATACCAGTTTAATTGTAAGGATATAATAAATAATAATTGATTCCAAAGATTCATAGAAGGGTTTTCATATAATTCTTTGAAATAAAAAGTAATTTAAATATCAATGTATAATTATAATTCAAAAATTAAATATCTTGTAAATATCAAACAAAAAGGAATCAAATTACAAAAATGTAATCTAACCTACCTGATAGAGAAACACTATAGAAGATACAATCCCTTTAAGGAAATATATTTAATCCTTTATAATTATATTATATCAAATTTTTTTATAATCTCTTGATATTTCTTAAGCTCAAAATAGTTCAAAGGAAATGAAATGAAATAAACCAAAGGATAAGTAAAATAAATTAAAATAGAAACCAAACACAAAAATAGAAGTAAATACTAATTTCATTAATCTAAACACAAAATAAAATAATAATATAACTAACTAATGCCACACTATGTAATAACAAGTTTATAACTATCTATCTATTTATTGAAATTTAAGTACAAGAATATTAAATGAAAATACAATAATAAAGAAAATAAATACTAATCTATGAAATAAAATACAACCAATCTAAGAATATATCTACTTGCTATAAATATTAACTAAAACACATAGAAACAAACTAATAAATAAAATCAAAATTTATGCACAGACTTAACTTAAGAAAAAAAATCAAATTATAACAATTTAAGAAAATAATAATAAAGAAGAGAATCTAAGCTAAAGAACAATAAGAGAAAATTAAACTAATTAAAATAAGAATAAAAAGATAGAAAAGATAATTAAATCTAAACTAAAAATCTAAATTGTTCTAATACATAATAAAAATAATCTGAAACAAAAAATAAATTAAATAAATAAAATAAAATAAAATATAAAATTATGAGTCTTGAGACAAGAGTCATCTTAGAAAAAAGTGAAATGAGATTTACTAAGAAATAGAAATTTTTAGTACAAACAATTTTAATAAAGTCAACAAATTACAATTGAAAGATTAAATTTTTTTCACAAGATGTGATGTATTCCTCATTATTAAGTTCAATTACATGGATTTATAATAATATGATTACATATATATAATAATTAAAATATGTTAAACTTTATAGCCTTTAGATATTTGGTTTATGAAATAAATAAGAAACCTAGTTATACCTATACTAAACAAGCAAGTTACTTCACTGTCAGAGAATGTATTATTTCGTCTATCTGAAAATATTCATTTAATCTTAGAGATATTTTCACATAAATAAAATAAGCATGGATAAATTTAAAATCAAATATAAATATTAATCTATCTTTATTTCTCCCTTTCTAATGTATCTTTGATTTGCGTATAAAGTATTCTCTTCAAAAGATAGTTATAAAAAAGTTACAGCTAACTTTTAGTTATTTATTGTTAAATTTAATTAAATTTTAAAATTAAATTAATGAACTTATGACTAATATTTATAAATTTAGACTTAAAATAAAATCTAATAGATCAAAATATAATAGACCAATGACACTTGTAATGTTTGGGGGCCCTTGACTCACTTGCATATAACTAGTCTAACTATGCACAAACATTATAACCATTCACAAACAAACATTTATAATGATAATAATAAAATAATTTCAAAAAATTTAAACATAAAAATCCATAAGAATTTATCCATAATACTTAATTAAATATGTAAAATAATGTGTTCTACATAAAATGAAATTGTTGTCATAGAAGTATACTATACACTACTAAAATCATATCTACATGCTCAAAAATGTCCATAATGTTATCAAGTCAAATTATGAAACATGCAAAAAAATTAAATAATAGTTTAATCATAATATAAATTAAAAATTAAATCTATTAATGGGGCACCTTTATTATTTTGGTATGCTACATAATCTATAGATATAGTGGGAAGTTCAATCAAATGAGTGCCCTCAGAGTCATGGACCTCTAATTTTACTTTCTTCAACATCCTAGTGACCAAGGGATTTTTTATAGGGTGAATAACATGTTTCCTACTAGAATAAGTAGGCCACTTAGGCTAAATTTAAATAATTATAATAAATGGAATACATGATTTTGGTGGAAAACATTATTTAGTAACTTCAAGTACATTTTTAGGTTGCTTAGGTAATGGAGTATGCATGTGTTGAGAAGTTTAAATAATAGTGACTCATCCATAAGGATAATGTCTCCAATGTGCTCTTTTAAATCCTCTATTTCCATGAAAATTCAAAGATATAGTAGGTAAAGATTCAAGTACATTATATAAAATTGAATTAGTAGCATCAAAATGAGTAGATACTTAGGTTAAACAATTAAATGGCTAAGGAAAAGTTTTAGCAACCCTATGACCATGAAATAATTGACCCTGAGAACTACCTCACGAAGGAGTATTCTCAATTTTTTATGATTACCTCTACCTCAAACATGTTTTCATTATTCATGTGATTCTGAAGTCCACCATAATATACTAAAATAAGCACCCAATATATCACACACCAAAACTAAATGTATGCCAACTAAAAATATTTGTTTTTTTTAATATATAGATTCAACTAAATTAAATATATATCAAATATATTCACTTAAAAAATAATTAATCAAATTATTTTCATATATATATGAAACTGTATTGAATTATGGCCTTCCATACCTCATACATTCCATCTCAATAATCCTTATCAAAATATGAATTTGTGATTCAAATGCAAAAACTAAAAGACTCAAGCATATCTATTTCAAAAATTTATACCAAGTATGCTTTTAAAACAACACATTTTACTAGAATATCTATATATTTTCATCATTCATTGATAAAATATATAAATTGTAGACATGGATTTTCATAAATACTAAAATGAAACAACCAAATTTAAGATTTAACCACTTTCCCCTCCATAAAAAATGAATAGAAACTCTGCACTTTCATATTCCTATAATAATGACATAATATGTTGCATGTAATATGCATTGATTTCATAATTAGTTCAAAATCTCTTTGATACTAAAAAAATACTCCACAACATCTCATCCAAGCCCAAAGAATTTAACTATGCATTACGAGCCTTTTATGGAAAACCACCAAGTATTCTATAAACCCTTAAAAAATTGAAATTCTAAATAACTCAAAAAAAATTAGCTCTTGATAACCTTTTATGTTTCATAACTAGATTATTTGAATATGAAAACCTCATAATGCTAAAAATTAAGAACATTGATTTCCTTCATGAAAATAACTTGCATGCTGAAAATACTTTGAATCCATAGAATGCATCTATTATTCAAAATAACCAAATACAATGATCAAATATGATGAAAATATGAATCTTATAAGCATTAATAAAACCTTGATAAGGCATACATTGAGAACCAAGCCAAAATCACTATATCACAAACACATCTAGTCCTTATAACCTTTAATATCTTATGAATTTCAAACAAATTTTGAATTGAAAAGATCTTGAAACACACCATTTTATCACTTTACAGTACTACAAATCCTTTTGATCATAGCGTATGGATGCATAACAACATATATCTTTGAAAACTAACTCAAAAATCAAGTTCGCATAAACCAATTGAGCAAAACCCTTATAATTTTCTTAATTACCAACCCTATAATAAAATATATATAATATGCTACAAATTCCTTCATATATTTTTAGACATTAAGATCAATTAATTAAAATAAATTTACTTCAAAATGGTCGTGCCTCATCACATGAAAATGTATAAATTTGTTCATGTATATTTTCAACAAACCTATAAACTTCATGATATCATAGACTAATAATCATTTCACTCTCTCTAAAAATCATGGACAAAAAAACTATTATATATATAGTCAAATCATGACCCTATACAAAGTATTCCCTTTTATTTCCATCATTCTATTTAGAAACAGGATACTTAGTAATATACCTAAAGAATATTATTTTTCAAAAATAATTGCATGCAGATAAAATTTATGAATAAAATAATAAATTCATTCAAAAACACTCATTTTTTTCTAGAAAAATTATCATATAGGCTCCTTCAAGACCAAAACATTGTCTAATATATTAGACTTAAATAATGTCAATAAGGGAATGAATATTATAAAAAATATAGCCAAATAATTTATTCAAAGAAGTGAACTTAATCATTTATTTCTAGGAAATAAAAAATGAATATAAAATAACTTCCAATATGAGTATACAAATGAATAAATAATTCAACAAGATGAACTACCATCACATCAAATCTACAAATACAGCTTCTTCACATAATATTAAAATAAAATAAACCATATTTCATGCAATAAAAACTTCAACCTCATAATCAAAACTAGAATCTACCTTACAGAATGAAAAATTAAATCATGTTATCATTTATCTTATATCAATTAGCTATCCTCTCCTTGGTATCTTATTTTATTCTCAAATGAGATTCTTTTCCAATAATAGGCTAGGAAAATAATAAGAGATAAAAAATAATCATGTCTTTTATATTCTATCAACCAATTTAAATGCTTGTATTGATGTGTTAAAAATTCATAACTCCCATCAACAAATTCAAATGGGTCAGCCATGTTAGTAATTCCACTATCTAATTAGCAGGCATTTTATCCACATAACTAAATTGACAACCTACACCAAAAATCAAGGTAAAGTAATAAAAATTTAAAACCACTTGACCACCAACTACCTTGAATCTATAAGGATCAAGTATTGAGCCTAAAGCCCAATTATTTTCCTTACATTATATCTTCATATTGGATAACTAGTGGTTAGTAATAAATTTCCAATGGTTAATTCAAACTTTATCTATTTTATATACATCACCTTTCCAAATTCTATGTTGAAAGGGACTATCAAGTCTAGGTCATGGAATCATATCATGTTTTATGATTTAGGTAATGTTTATAATCTAAACATAAGAGTTTAATATATATCATATTATTACAAAGAGTTAAAAAACCATATGAACATTATATTTATAAATATTTTCTAGATTTTAAAGGTGAATTATAACATAATTTTAGCTTCATTAGAAATAATAATAGTGATATATATATCAAATAATTATATAAAAATCACATTCCCTTTAAAATATTTAAGAACTTGAGAATGTATTTACCTTATAATATTTTCACATGTTGAACCTATATGAACTGATTTTTTTATAAAAGTATTATTTACAACTGAACTTAATCATAGATAACTACAAAACTATCATTGTCTACAACAAATTAAATTATATAAAAAATTACCAATTATATAATAAATTTTGAAGACATAATTTACTTAATCATGATATTACTTATGCTATAAAAATCACTTAATCAACATCAAGTGTAATAAATAATATTTTAAGTAGTAATCATTCATGATTGCATACATAGGAAAATAACCCATTCAAATGAAATCAAATGAGATGGCCCCCACCAAATATTTTATGTTTCTTGACTTATGTCATCAATATGGAATAATTAATCATGTAAAGACATTCATAAAAATTAAAAAGGGGTTTTTAATAGGCATAAAAAGCTATAGATTATGATCCTCATCAAAAATGCTCATATGGAATACTTTTAACAATAGTTTGTCATATTTTTCCTGTTGACCAAAAGAATTTAAATAGTTAATCATGTGATCTAATGGGTTATTATGAATCAAAAATATAGATAAATATGGTAGTTCAAAATTATATGGATAAGGATATTCAAGTATACATTGTGTAATAGGTTGATTTTCAAATAAGGTAATATTTGCATTAGTATCATGAAAATCCATTTGCATTTGAATTATAGAAACCTATTTTTGAATATTCCTAATAGTGATTATCATAGAAATAATATACTCCATATGGTGTTGATTGGTATATGTGTCATAATTGATTCTAATCCACCACCTCTCCTAAATCTAGGCATATGAGTATCATCATCCTCATGCATAACAAGATCAAGTTTTAAATAGCTAAATTTAGAATACTTTAGTAATGGTATTAGATATTTTAATTGTGGTACCTTTGGTATATAATTCAAATATATTTATGCACTCATATTTTGTATAGATATATAAATTGGTATTGGAAAGAGGTTTGGTAAAGGCACCTATTGTCTCTAAATCTTGTACCTTAGAAGAGGGTGTTCAGGCCTCCTCCATATTTGGGTAATGTTGGGACATTTCCAGGATTGTGGTTGTGCCTATAGGTGGAAATGAACCTCTAGGTTTGAAGGGCTAACTCCCTAAATATGTCTCTACTAAATAACCTCTATTTAAACTATCCTACTTAGAAGAAAAAGGTTAGAAAACTACAAAAAATTAAAATATATTCCAAGTGTGGTGATACACCAAAATTATCTTCCACATGAATGCCACATCCTATTACACAATACAACAAAAGACACAAGCCATTTCTAAGCTCTAGAAATCTAGCACAGAGATGTGAAAAATAATACAATGTAAATGAATATGAAATGGAAAGTGTTTTCTCATTCCAAAACAATAATACTCATGTAGGATTTCAACACATTTAGACACACACTATGTGACCTATTAGACCTAGGATTCTTGCTCAGATGTGAAGGGAGAAGAATAGAAGGATGAAAATCATCACATATTATTACTATGCATCTCTTACACACTCAAAAAATTATTCAAAAACTTCAAAGGAAAAGACTTATGCTAATGTTTAAAGGTAGAGCATGGTAGCATTCCAATAGGGCTTCGTCATACTGTCCATGGATGATTTTTTTACTATCCAAGGGGCTACATATATAGAAAGAAGAAAGAGAGAAGGGGAGGCCTTTGGCACCAAGGAAAGGAATTGATTCTATTGGAGGTCTCCATCTTTGGCTGTAGCTAATTTTCCCAAATATTCTCATTAGGGCACTCTAAATGATCCATGCCACCCTTTTTAACACCCTTGGCTTGCCCCCCTGAAGATGCTTCTCTAATGATTTCTTTAAAAAATGAGATATTTAATAAATGGCATCAAAATAGTTACTAAAAAAGGATCCACCTATATGAAATTTGTCTTGTTGTCTAACAGCTTCTTCTCAGCTCATCTAGAGGTACTATGACATGGAAGAGAGTTGATTTCATTCTATTTGGTCTTCAAGATGAAAACTACCAAAACTTACATGTATCTCCTTCAGTATCTTTCCCTTTTGATTAGCCATCAAAATTGACATGGATCATTGATTTGTATCATCAATCTACTCTTACATGGATAATTGATTCATATACTCTTTGAGAAGCCAACCTACTCTAGCTTACACCACATAGCATCTCCTCATTCATCTAGTTATGACTCCTATGCATCATCGATTAGCCATTAGATCAATATTATAAGTTAAGTAGCTCTAAAAATATCATTTGCACTTACATACCCATTCAAGTTTTTTGAGATACTTATTTATAAAGTTCATAAGCAAAGCCTTTGCTTAAACTTGATTTAAACATAATATACCCATTTAGGTTTGTCAAACCACTTTGCTTATAAGTTTTATAATCAAAGTACTTTGAAAATATTGATTTTCTCTTTGGTGACCCATTCAAGTTTTCCAAACCACTTGTTTGATGACTTTGGGTTCTCTGAGTCTAACAACTTCAAACTCTTGGCATTTCTCTACTTATAAAGTTGATAAGTAGAGAACTTGGAAAATCTTGATTTGCACTAGTAAGAGTTATTTGATTTTTTGAGCCTCTTTTACTTTAGAATTTTCCAGCAAGAAAACTTTAGACTTTTCCATCTTGATTACTCCTAATGGCTAGTTGTTCACCCCTGATTTTGATGTCCCTCAACCCATCATTCCCTTTGAATCCCAAAAACTATTTTCTTGTTCTAAATTTGATGTCCCCCAACACATCATGAGACAATTCCATAATTCCTTCAGTATTTTTTATTCCTTCAAGATTTTTCTAAAGGAATTCCTTCATAATTCTTACTTGTCTTGGCTTTTGGAAAGTGACTCTTCAAAATTTTTTGAAGGGCACTTGGCTTAGATTAATCCCTTCAAAAAAAAATTCAATGGCACTTTGGGAGGAAGTGACCCTTTGAAAAAGTTTGAAGGGCACTTAGAGGAGAGAGAAGGCCCATCAGAAAAGTTTGAAGGGGAAATTTGGAAAGGGAAAGTATCCCTTTGGAAAAATCCAAAGGGAACTTTTGAAAAGAGAGAAGGCCCTTCCAAAAATTCTGAAGGGCACTTTGTGAAAAGTGACCCTTCGAAAAAGTCCAAAGGCACTTTGGAAAGGGAAAGTGTCCCTTCATATTTTTTTGAAGGGCACTTTGGAAAGAGAAAGAAGCCTTTGGAATAAATATGAAGGGAAAACATGAAGGAAAGTGATCCTTCAAACTTTTTTGAAGGGCACATGGAAGAAGAGAAGTATCCCTTCAAAACATTTCAAAGGGCACATTGAAAGAAGAAAGGAGAAAGAAAAGATTCAAAGAGTTTTTTCAAGAAAGACTTTGAGGAAGGATTCCTTGGGAAGGAGATAGATGGATAAAAAGATTGTACTTAGCCAATTTTTGAGGGTGTAAAAATTTGTTAACATTCTTAGCAAATCTACTAGGGACCAAACCCCAAATCTCTATACCCTCAAAAATTGGCTAAGTACAATATTTTTATCCATCTATCCCCTTCCCAAGGAATCCTTCCTCAAATACTTTCTCAAAGAAACTCTTTTAATCTTTTCTTCCTCCTTCCTTCTTTCAAAGTGCCCTTTAGAATTTTCTAAAGGGACATTTCTCTTCTTCTAAGTGCCCTTCAAAAAAGTCTAAAGTGTCACTTTTCTTCATGTTTTCCCTTTGGAATTATTTTGAAGGCCTCTTTATCTTTCTAAAGTTCCCTTAGAAAAAATATGAAGGGACACTTTCCCTTTCCAAAGTGCCCTTTGGACCTTTTTGAAGGGCCTTCTCTCTTTTCAAAAGTGCCCTTTAGAAAAAATCTAAAGGGAACCTTTCCCTTTCCAAAGTTCCCTTTAGACTTTTTTGAAGGGTCACTTTTCCCAAAGTGCCCTTCAAAAATTTTCAAAGGGCCTTCTCTCTCATCCAAGTGCCCTTTAAACTTTTTTAAAGGGACACTTTTCTTCAAAGTACCCTTCAAAAAAGTTTCAAATGGATACTTCAATCTCCAAGCGCCCTTCAAACTTTTTCAAAGGGACACTTCATCTCCCAATTACCCTTCAGACTTTTTCAAAGGGTCACTTCCTCCCAAAGTACCCTTCAAAAAAATTGTAAAGGGACTAATGCAAGCCAAGTGCCCTTCAAAAAAATTTTGAAGGGCCACATTCTCTCTCCAAGTTCCCTTCAAAAAATTTCCAAAGGTTACTTTATTTAGTCAAGTGCCCTTAAAAAAAATTGAAGAGTCACATTCTGAAATCTAAGACAAGCAAGAAGTTTGAAGGAATTCTATTGGACAAATTATTTGAAGGAATTACTTCAAAAAAATATTGAAGGAATAAAAATCTTGAAATAATTATGGAATTATCATGTGATGTGCTAGGGTACATTAAATTCATAATAAGAAAATAGTTGTTGGGATTCAAAGGGAATGACAGGCTAAGGGACATAAAAATTAGGGGTAAGCAACTAGCCATTGGGAGTAATCGAGATGGAAAATTTTGAAGTCTTCTTGTTGGAAAATTCCAAAGTAAAGGAGGCTCAAGAAATTGAACAACTCTTACTAGTGAAAATAAATATTTTATAAGTGTTCTACTTATGAACTTTATAAGTAGAGTAATGCCAAGAGTCTGAAGTTGTCAAACTCAGAGAACTCAAAGTCATCAAGCAAGTGGTTCAAAAAACCTAAATGGGTCACCAAAGAGAAAATTAATATTTTCAAAGTACTTTTCTTATAAACCTTATAATTAAAGTGGTTCAAAAAACCTAAATGGGTCTACCAAGTTCAATCAAGTTTAATCAAAGGCTTTGCTTATGAACATTATAAATAAAGTATCTCATAAAAATCAATAGGTTTGTAAGTGAAAATTATATTTTTAGAGCTACTTATCTTATAAGCTTGATCCAATGGATGATAAATAGTGCATAAGAGTCATGATTAGATGAATGAGGATTTGCCACATGGTGTAATCTAGAGTAGGTTGGATTATCAAAGAGTAGATGAATTAGGCTTCCATGTAGGAGTAGATCAATAGTACAAATTAATGATCTGCATCAATTTTGATATCTAATCAAAAGGGTGAGATGCTAAAGGAAATACATGTAGGTTTTTGTAGTTTTCATCTCTAAGACCAAACCAAATGAAAGCAACTCTCCTACATGCCATGGCACCTCTGGATGAGCCAAAAAGAAGCTATTAGGTGTCAGGACAAATTTCATATAGGTGGATCCTTTTCTAGCAACTATTTTGATGTCATTTCTCAAATATCTAATTTTGTTGAGCAACTATTAGAGAATCATCTTCAAAGGAGCAAGCCAAGGGCATTCAAAATGGTCACATGGATTAATCAGGGTGCCCTAATGAACATTTTTGTCAAAATTAGTTACAGTTAAAGATGGATACATCTAACACAATTGATTCCTTTCCTTAGTGCCAAAGGCCTCCCCTTCTCTCTTTCTTATTGCTATATACACAGCCCCTTGGCTAGTAAAAAATGACCATGTAGTGTATGGCAAATCCCTACTAGAATTATTCAATTTTTACCCTTAAGAATTTAGCATAAATTTATTTCCTTCAAGTTGTTTATGGGTTTTTGGTCTAAGTGTGCAAGAGATGTATATTGGTAGTATGTGATGATTTTCCATCCTTCTACCCACTTTATCTTTCATACCTAAACAAGAGTTCTTATTTTAACTGGTCACATAGTGTGTATCCAAGTGTATTGAATTTTTTCATGTTTATTACTATCTTTAATGTCTTAAGTTTTCCTTTTATCTCATTTACCTTGTGTCATTTTTTACACATCTCACCTCTGTGTTGACATATTTTTTTAGAATCTTTAGAGTTTAGGAATGGTTTGTGCTTTTATTGTATTGTGCACTAAAATTTGACATTCATGTAGAAAATAGTTTTAGTGTATCACCACTCTTAGAATAGGATTTACTTTTCTATAAATTTATAACTCTTTTCCCTTTAAATAAGCTTATTTAGTAGAGATTATCTTATAGAGACATATTCTGGGAGTTATCTCTTCAAACCTAGAGGTTCATTTCCACCTATAAGCACACCCAAATGCCTAGAAATATCCCAACATTGCCCAAATATAGAGGAGGCCTAAACACCCTCTTCTAGGGTGCAAGATTTGGAGATGATAGTGTTGGTACACCTGGTGGGACCCTAGTTCTTGGTTATATTTTCATGTCAAGGTGAATGTTGGACTTGACAAGCTTGAGTTAATATTTTTGACATAACATTTGGTGACTCCAAGGGGTGATAATCCCTTGTTGTCAATCATTTTTTCCTTATTTTACTTCATGGTACTCACTAGGTCATCTAGGATATTTGACTAAGAATTATCGTTGAAGCTCTTTTCGAAGAACAACATCCTAAACCATTCCTATCACTTAGATAGCCTAGTTAAGGTGGTTTTAAAGAAGAAGAAGAAGAAGAGGTTGAGTAAATTTAAGAAGTAGACCATCAAGAATAAATGGATAGGCATCAACATTTCCTTGCCTTCAACACCCAAAATCCCATTGACCTTCTTGCATATGACCCTATTCCTCCTAATCCTACCAAGAGTCTCCCTAGTTTTAATGGTGAAGGTTCTACTACACCATCTAAGCATATTAGAGACATTTTTAATTTTTTCAATTCCCATATTGTCACCAGATCTAACATAGCCATTAGGTTAATTTCCATGTCTCTAAAATGTAAGGCACTTGACTAGTATATAACATTAGAAGGGGGTTGCATTTCAAGTTAAGATGGCTTTGGAGATCTATTAGTAAATAGATTTGAAAATAAGAGTGATCATGCTTCACTAATCCATCAGTTAAACATGATAAAGAGAGGTCCTAATGAATCCATGGGAGATTTCAATGAGAGATTTCAAAGGACATGGCATAGGCTACCACTAATCATGAGACCTCCTCCTAGCTTTGTGTTCCCTACCTACCTTAAAGGTATTGGTACTAACATAGTAGTGATGTTGCATTCAATGGGAGGATTCACTCTACCATGTGCATATGAGTTAGCTATTGAAGCTGAAAATAGATTGATACAAGTTGGGAGACTCCCTCCAAAAGTTTCCATGTCATTGTTGTCTCATAATTTAGGTGGAGCTCCAAGCATAGATCAAATTCCTAACACCAATGTCAAGCCAAGAACATTCCCTAAGAAAATGGATAGTGTTGTGGACAAAGATGAGGAAATTTGGTCATTATGTGTTTAGCTCAAGAAAGCTCATCTTTAGGCAAGTGATCCTCCTAATACATAATATTATCCTTCATAAGGATATAGATTTACACCCCACTAAAATTACCAAGGGAGAGGACAAGGTCAGAAAAGTTTCAACAGGCAACCCAATGCCTACAATCTTAATTATGTTCCTCCGACAAAGGTTGTTGTTTTAATACATGCTAATCTGGTCTAAGGAGAGGATCATTTAGACCAACGGGGGAAACATCAAGGTCACTTTATGCATGATAATGGAGGAGACAACTAAGATTTGGTGCCAAAAGAAGAAATCACTCCCTATATGATGTCAAAAGAAGTGAATCCAAGTCAATGGGATATCTATGGAGAAGGGAGCAGCCAAAGTGTAGGTATGATGAACTTTCAGGCAAGAGATGACTATATGTTAAATCAAAGCATGTTAGTTTCAGCAAACACAAGTGCCAAAAAGAAAGATCTAGGAGATGTTCTAGGAGTACATGTGACTCCAAATGATGCCTCTCTAAGGTCACAAAGTGCAAATTCTAGTGTAGCACCTACTACTAGTCATACTCCTTAATAAAATTAGAATGCAAACAAGGTTGTTAAGCCTATAATGAAGCAAGTTCAAAATTCCTCATTACCTTCAAAAATTCAAGATAAGGTGAATGCCTCCCCCTTTAATTTTTTTTATTATTTTAAGAATGCCAAGACAACTATATCACTTTGAGAAGTCTTGCATATGCCTGATCAGAAGGAGCCATTGCAAGAATAACTTGTAAACGTTCATGTAGACCCTCAGACCTCAAGACATAATAATGTGGCCCTCACCAATGACCCAAGCAATGTATTAGATCCCTCCACCAAGTTTTAAAATCCTCCACCCTTGTATCTCACCCTCATCATGGGAGATAAGCTGGTCTGTAATTACATTGTGGATAGTGGAGCTAGTACCACTATTATGCGTAAGGTGGTGGTTGATAAGCTAAGATTAAAGTTTGAGCCACATAGTAAAGGTATTTTATATCTTGATGGGACTCCAACCAAGATAGTGGGATTGGTCAAAGGTTTGAATGTCTTCTTACATAATTGTCCAAGTTTCCCAATTTTTCAAGATGTGGTGGTGGTGGAACTTCCAGCTCATTTCACTATCTGCTTGCCAAGGGACTTCATAGCTAAGATAGGAAGATAAATTTCTACTGATTGGTCTTTCTTCACTTTTAAAAAAAAGTATGGAGAAAATGTGACTATAATAACATATCCCTTATTAAGGTTTCATATTGAGCCATACATGGAAACAAGTTTACCTCAGAATTATCTAATCAGTAAAGAAGAAGAAGGCGTACTAAATGGTGAAAAATCTTCCCCTCTTGAAGGTATTTATGATATTTTTCTTGATAAATATAGCAATAAAACATATGGACTTGATCCATAACCTTTCATTGAAGAGACTGATTTGGGAGTTCACTACATGTGTGAAGAGGATGTTGCAATCCCTTCAATCACTAATGAAGATCATGAGCTTGAAGGAATTTGGGAAATGTTTTTTAATGGCTCAAGAAACAAATTAGGTTTATGGGATAGAATTATGTTGGTTTATCCATAAAATAATCAATATTATTGCTCATATATATTCCACTTCATATGCACTTACAATGTAGTAGAATATGAAGGTCTAGTCCATGGTCTCCAAGGGCAAAGAGAAGAGGAATCAAGAATCTAAAAGTCTTTAGAGATAGTGAGTTGGTCATCCACCAAGTCATAAGTCAAGATGGAACAAAAAATCCCTTGGCTAAATCATATAAGCATAGGGTATGGTACTTTCTTGAGGACTTTGATGCCTTCAACATACAACCCATACCAAGGGATTATAGAATGCATGTTGATAGATTAGTAGCCATTGGAGAAAAGTTTGATATAGCTATTGATCTAGGATAAGAGAATGATCAATCC
This sequence comes from Torreya grandis, assembly GCA_037957365.1. NCBI lineage: Eukaryota > Viridiplantae > Streptophyta > Pinopsida > Cupressales > Taxaceae > Torreya > Torreya grandis. The sequence goes on from JARHVA010002693.1 coordinate 2,005,680, forward strand.
AATATTAATATCACTATAATACCCTCTATCTTAGATAATGAAGTGTCATGGTAGGTGTTTAAAAGTGATAAACACATTGCACACTTCTTGCAAAATGAGATAGGTTTTTCCTCAAAAAACCAAAGAAGATTACATGATTATTATGAGGAGAAAATCATTCAGTTGAAGATGTAAAAAAAAAATAAGAGTATAATTACCTTAGAGAGTGTTTTCAATGAGGATGACTAGAATAAGAAGTAAAGAGTGAGCATGTCAACAAAAGAGGAGAACTATGAAAGTGTCCTTATTTTCAAGGATAGACTTTTGAATATTGGCAAGGTATGTTCATAGCTTGAAAAGTAGGCTTTTATTGATTTGTGAAAGAATTTTCATGACATATTTTATTGGGAGTATAAATACTTGAAAGGATTTGATCTTAACCTAGCTCACCATACCATTGAGTTCGAGTTTGGAGCTAAACTAGTCACACAAAAGCAAAGCCCTATTAACCCCAAGGTAGAATATCTCATGAATAATTAATTAACCAAGATGATTGAGCCCAACATTATCATCCCTATCAATCACTCAACTTGGGTATCCAACCTTGTGCCTATTCCAAAAATAAGTGGAGAAATCAGGCTATGTGTGGATTTTTGAGACCTTAATGAAGTTTGTCTCAAATATCACTACGCACTACCCTCCATGGAGAAAATCCTATAAGTTAATTTAGGTTCCCAATACTTATCTCTCCTTGATGGTTATTTAGGATACAACCAAATATTGGTGAGTGAGGAGGATCAATTTAAGATGGCCTTCACTACCAAGTGGGGAAATTTTGCCTACAAGAAGATGCCTTTTGGTTTGTCCAATACTAGAGCCACTTTTAAAAGAGAAATAGACATGGCATTCAAAGGTTTGATTAATAAGTTTATACTTATATACCTGGATGATATGAATATATTTTCAAAATATGCTACTGATCACATGAAATATTTAAGGTAGGCATTTGAGAGATGCAAGGAATATTAGATGTCCCATAATCTAAAAAAGTGCATCTTTGTTATTCATGATGTTAAACTATTGGGGCACATTATTTTTGAGGGAGGCTTATCTATTGATCCTAAAAGAATTGAGGCTATACTAGGCTTTTCCTTTCCTTAGCACAAGAATGGACTACAAATTTTCTTATGGAAGATAAACCTTGTTAGAATATTTATTCTAAATTTTGTAGCTATGGTAAAGCCTATCACAGCCATGCTAAAGAAGAACCAAGTTTTTACTTGGATAAAGGAGGGAAAGAGCAATTTTGGGATGATCAAGTAAGCAATTGTAGAATCCCCTACTCTCCTAAACCCAAAATTTTTCAAGGATTTCATACTTTATACCTTCACCAACCTTGATACAATCTTATCCATGTTGATGCAAAATAATGATGAGGAAATAAAGAAACCAATTGTGTTCTTTAACCAAGGATTAGAGGATTATGAGTTTAGATATACATTTTTTGAGAAAAAAGCCTTGATAGTGATAAGGATCTTGAATAAATTCAAGCACATGCTCTCAAATAATAAGATACATGTCATGGTTTCTCACCCCAACACTAACGAATTTCTCTTAAGCAAGGATCTCAATGAGAAGAGGGTTGGCTAGATCACAAAGGTGATGGAGTATGATGTGTAATTTAAGGTGACTAACTTGATAAGAGGACAAGGATTATGCTAGCATTTAGCTTCAAACCTATAAGATCTAAAAGAAGAGGTTTTGATCAATCAAGTTTAACCCCAACTAGCTAATCACATGCCAGTTCAGAGTCAGACACAAGATATCATCACTTTTTTTCAAAATGGTGAGTGTCCTAATGGTTTGAGAAAATCTCAAAGGAGATACTTTAGATTTTATACCATTCCCTATTGCCTTGTTGATGATGTTATCTTTAGAAAAGACACAAGAAGTGTGTTATTGAGATGTGTTGACAATGATCAATTTGACATGATGCTAGAAAGTCTCCACAATGGTATAGATGGAGGTCATTTCTCTCCTATAAATATATATGCAAAGATAATAAAGGATGGTTATTACTGGCCTAGTCATTTTAAGGACTATTATCATTGGGCCAAGGTGTGTTCTCAATGCGTCTTCTTTGTAGGAAATCAAAACCTCATAACACTTCTATTGAACCCTATCCAAGTAGACCAATATTTCATGTGATGGGGCTTTGACTTCATTGGTATGGTCAATCCTCCATCAAGTTTTGGGAAAAAATGGATATTGACTGCCACTAACTACTTCACAAGGTGGGTAGAATCTATTTCACTAAAGGAACCAAATGAAAATGCCATCTTGGACTTTTATGAAGGCATCATTATGAGGTTTGGAGTTCTTCATGTCATCATTTTAGATAATGAACTTGCTTTTATAAGTGCCAAAAAAAATTATTTGGTAGGTAAAAATGGAGTTCATTTGAGTACCTCATCCAATTATTACCCTCAAAATAATCGATTGGATGAGTCTACCAACAAGAACCTCATCAAAATCATTAAGATAACATTAGATCATAATCAAAGAGCCTGACATAGTGAGTTGAAAATAGCTTTATGGGAAAATAATATTACTCCTAAGAAGTCAATTAGTAACTCTCCCTTTTTACTTATTTATGGGAGAGAAGTTAGGTTATGTATATCCTAAGAGCTCCCTACACTAGAACTTACATAACAGCTAGAATTACTTGAAAACACTCTAATGGAGGTCAAGTTGACGAAACTAATGTAGCTACAAGAGGTGAATGATGATACACATAAACCTATGGAACACAATAAAGTACTCATGAAGAGGTCATTTGACAAAAGGACAAGTGCAAGAGTGTTCAAAGAGGGTGACTTGGTCTTGAAATGGGATGAATATAAGGCAAAGATAGGTAGGCATATAAATTTTGACACCTTGTGGAGTGGCCCTACATCATCACCAAGTGCAAGCAATGGAAATCCTTCCATCTATCCAAGATGAATTAGGAAGAGTTACCCATCCTTGTAAATTATATACACTTGAAATCCTACTACTAGCCCTTAGTTATCTCCTTGTATATACTAGTTTAGGTGTGTTTCCTTTATTTCATTAGATGTGTGCTTCCTTTGTTTTATTGTCTATTGTTTTCCCTAATTGTATTATTGCATGAGTGTTGTCTTTCTTTCCTCTTATTTGGTGAACATTTTTGCCTTGTGTGTTTGTTCACCCAACTTTGTGTTCTTGAGCCAAAGCTTTCTCAATTCTTTTTACAACCTATATGCATGACTCCATGCCCAATAGATGGATTAAGATGACTAGTCTTAGGCATAGCAGGCATGCCTCCCTTGGGAATCACCAATAATGCTAGCTAGTTTTTATACCCTAAAATATTAGCTAAGTATAATCTTTTTATCCATATGTCCCCTTCTCAAGGAATCCTTCCTCAAATTCTTTCTCAATGCAACTCTTTGAAGCTTTTCTTCCTCCTTCCTTCTTTTAAAGTGCCCTTTATAATTTTTTTAAGGGACACTTATCTTCTTCTAAGTGCCCTTCAAAAAATTCTAAGGGATCACTTTCATTCATGTTTCCCCTTTAGAATTATTTTGAAGGCTCCTTTCTCTTTCCAAAGTGCCCTTCAAAAAAATCTGAAGGGACACTTTCCCTTTCCAAAGTGCCCTTAAAAAAATTTGAAGAAACATTTTCCCTTCCAAAGTGCCCTTTGGACTTTTCCAAAGGGCCTTCTCTCTCCTCCAAGTGCCCTTTAGAATTTTCTAAAGGGACACTTTTCTTCGAAGTGCCCTTCAAAAAAAAATTTAAGGGACACTTCACTCTCCAAGTGCCCTTCAAAATTTTCCAAAGGGACACTTTATCTCCCAAGTACCCTTCAAACTTTTCTGAAGGGTCACTTCCTCCCAAAGTGCCCTTTTGAAAAATTCTAAAGGGACTAATCCAAGCCAAGTACCATTTGGAAAAATTTTGAAGTGCCACTTTCTCTCTCCATGTGCCCTTCAAAAAAGTTTTGAAGGTCACTTTATTTAGCCAAGTGCCCTTTGGAAAAATCCAAAGGGTCACTTTTTTAAAGCCAAGACAAGCAAGAAATCTGAAGGAATTCCTCCAAACAAATTATTTGAAGGAATTCCTTCAAAAAAAGATTGAAGGAATTGTGGAATTATCCCATGACATGCCACGGGATGTCAAATTCAAAAAAATAAAATAGTCACTAGGATTCAATAGGAATGATTGGTTGAGAGACATCAAAATCAAGGACAAGTAACTAGCCATTGGATGTAATTGAGATGTAAACATTTGAAGTCTTCTTGTTGGAAAATTCTAAAGTAAAGAAGGCTCAAGAACTCAAATAACTCTTACTAGTGAAAGTTGAGAGTTTCCAAGTTCTCTAATTATGAACTTTATAAGTATAAAAATTCTAGGAGTTTGAAGTTGTCAAACTCAGAGAACTTGAAGTCATCAAGAAAGTGGTTTAGAAAACCCAAATGGGTCACCAAAGAGCAAATCAAGATTTTCAAAGTACTTTTTTTATAAACCTTATAAGTAAAGTGGTTCAAAAAACCTAAATGGGTCTACCAAGTTCAAATCAAGTTTAAGAAAAGGCTTTTCTTATGAAATTTATAATTAAATTAGCTCAAAAAACCCAAATGGGTCTACAAGTGCAAATCTAGTTTTTAGAGCTACTTAGCTTATAAGTTTGATCTAATGGTTGATTGATGGTGCAAAAAAGTCATGATTAGATTAATGAGGAGCTACCACATGGTATAAGCTGAATAATCTTGTCTTCTCGAAGAGTAGATGAAGTATGCATCCATGTAGGAGTAGATCGATGGTGCAAATCAATGATCCATGTCAATTTTGATGGCCAATCAAAAAAATGACATGATGAAGGAGATACACATTGGTTTTGGTGGTTTTCATCTCCAAGACCAAATATAATGAAATCAACTCTCTTCCATGCCATGGCACCTCTAAATGAGCTGAGAAGAAGTTATTAGGTGTCACGACAAATTTCATATAGGTAGATCCTTTTCTAGCAACCATTTTGATGTCATTGATCAAATATCTCATTTTATTGAGCAACTATTGGATAATCATCTTCAAGGGGGCAATCCAAGTGCATTCAAAATAGTGACATGGATCAATTAGTGTGCCCTAATGATCATCTTTAGCAAAATCAATTACAGCTAAAGATGGAGACCTCTAATAGAATTTATTCCTTTCCTTGGCACCAAAGTCCTCCCCTTCTCTCTTACTTTAATTTTGGTGTATCACCACTCTTAGAATAGGATTTCATTTTCTATAAATTTTTAACTCTTTTACCTTTAAACAAGCTAGTTTAACAAAGATTGTCTTGTAGAGACATTTTCAGGGAGCTATCCCTTCAAACCTAGAGGTTCATTTCCACCTATAGGCACACCCACATACCTATAAATGTCCCAACATTTTCCAAATCTAGAGGATCCTAAACACCCTCTTCTAGGGTGAAATATTTTGAGACAACAACAACTATTTTGTTATGGTGAAGTTATTTGGTAATATGTCATGATGTCTTATTTAATCATTCATGAATTTTCAATGTCAAATGAGGGGAAAAAATCATCACCATTGATAAGGGGGATAATATTTGGAAATATGGGAATTATGGGGGTTTGAATTAATTTATTTTAAGTAATATCACCCTTATAAGCAATTTCTAATTTGGTCATAATTTCCTTATATATTTGTCAAAACATTTGACAATCGTATGAATGAGAATCTTGGTCATATGCACCCACTTTTGTGGTAAAATGTGCATGAAGGGTATGATTATATAACTTGATTTATTTTTAACTCATGGATGTTTATGAAACTTCTAAGCTTTGATGGTTTGTATTATATTTAAGAGATATATGGTGGGTTATACCTTGTTCAATTTCCTAACCCTTATACTTTATATCCATTGATGGTGGTGTAGGGGGTAATAATAAAGGATATTTATATTATTTAATATGGATCATATAATCTATTAAACTGGTGGGATCATGGATGTAATTAGAGGGATGGTAGCTAATGCAATTAAAATATTTGAGATTAGATACTTTAGATTTTGGAACAATACAAGAGTAATCAATATTTACCCCTCATTTGATATAAATTTGGATATGCTACTAATAATATTCATCAAATAAATCAATACCATCCTTGATAAGAGAGAGAAATAACACAAATATTAGGAAAAATTAGGTAAGAAACATCTTATATGATACACTTAGGCAAAAATCATGTTCAAATATTAGATTCACCAAATTTTTAACATTAAAGTCTATATATAGGGAATCTAAGGTTAAACGGATAGAAATAGCTTAGGTCACAAGGAAGGTATACTAACTCTAAATAAATCTAATTGTTTGTGAAACTCAAAAAGAACATATACTAAATTTAGTATTCTAAAATATGCTAAAATGGAAAGGATAACTACGCTAGATATTACAATAATAATTAAAACAAGAAAATTAGTTGATTATGATGCTCATACATATATGGATTTAGAATAGGTAGAAACTAATTTAGATTTGAATTATGTATCTCTCACTTGATTTTATGAATTATACCTATGTATCCATACATAATTATGTTAGCATGGGATATTTATGTCAATGCTTTGTCTAGTACAAAATACTTACTAAAATTACTTGCAATCAATAAGATGATTCTAGTTTCTATTCCACCTTCACTTTGGCACATTTATATCTTGGTTATGGATTATCTCTCATTGTCAAATATTAAAACCCTAGTTATTCATCTTCATAGTGGATGTGGGGGGTTAGTGGGAACATGATTTTAGGCTACTCTAAAGACCCGTCTATCAATGAGCACTACCTAAAAGAAGGCCTCATACTTATGTAATTATTCCCTACATGTTGGCTTATTTGTGAATAATAAAATTTGTGATAAATAAGTAAAATAATGAACTATCTTGTAACATGTAAAATGTGGCTCATAGGGTGCTCCTTAAGTACTTCAAACCTATAGATATGTTGTCCCTATGACTGATATGGAAATAGGATAAAATAGGGAAGCTTTTTTCACATGAGTACTTTATTGAGTGATTTTGGTAAGTTGCCTTGGTATGTTATAGGTCTATGATAGGTTAGGAATGGATGATGGTTGATCTTATATTTACACCAATGCCTTCATATAATATCTCACATTAAATCACTTAGTATGACCATAGGCATAAATTTTGCTTGCAAATTTGATAACTTTAAGGCACTATACACTTGCATTAGAATATGACTATTGCATTAATGTAGGAGTCTAAATGGGACTCAAATATTATAGGAAATAAAAAAATAGGTGTAGTCCTAGAACTTGTAGGGACAATATATAAGTAGGTTTACAACATTCTAGGCAAGATAAAATGTCCTAGTCATCAAAATAACATTGGTCAGAATAAGAGATAGGTAATGAAGCACATAGAGATAGTGTATATGGTACTTTTAGAAGTGGTAAAGATATATAAGATTAATTTACATCCATGATATGTATTTTATAAGTGTACAATAATAAGGCTCTATATAATTCAAAAATAGTGTTTATAATATAACATCTCATAACTACTTTCAATTTTGTAGTGTGAGTTACAATTTTAGAATGAAGGAAAACTATAGTAAAATAGAAATAAATATAAAATTATGTATATCATGAAATAATAATATCATAAAGTGATATTTATAATGAAAAAATGCATAATTTTAATAAATATAGCATGTGAAAATCCCAAATAGATGTCAAAATATTATTTTAAGAAGGTGCTTGAATTATATGTCTATTACGCTTTTATCACAATAAATGTGTTTATACAAAAAATTATATTTTAAAAAATATGATGGATCATCTTAATAATTTTGGTGTTAAAAAAACTAAATTAAAAAAGGCGTGTTTTTAACCTTCACATAAAAATAATTATCACTTGTTGAGTGATCAAAGGACAAAAATTTGGATAAATGACATATGGTAGCTCTAAGGGAATAAAATATGAGTTATATATTGCATGAGTGAAATTTCTATATGATAATCCAATATATATTTATTTTTTTGGTTATCATTAGTCACAAGGGTGATCTTTTAATCTTGCACATTATAGTAGTAAATACCAGGCCATACACATCACTATTTTACTTAGGATATCTCAAATGGAAACCAAATCAGACAAAATAATATTCAATATATGGATTTTGGGATACTCTAATCATGTTTTTCATGTTAAATTTGACTAAAAAGTATCCAAAAAGGTAATTTTTTAACATACGTGAAACTTTAACCCTTGTCAATGGAAGCCTAGAAAACACCTATAAATTTTAAATGAATACCATAGGTGCCTAGATTATTCAAATAGAGAAAATTTTGAATTTATATAAATATCTCAGAATATAATTGGAAAATGTATGATTTGGGTCTTCAACATGCATAAAAAATGCAAAAAATTGATTGAAGAGCCTATTGGTCCCATCTTCTCCTTACATTGTTGAACTTCAAAAAAATTCCAAAATTCAATAATCAGGCTAAAAATTTCCAATTTTTTTTAATTTTTTTTGGAGATTATTGAAAAATATATTTTATCTAACCTAAAAAAAAATTATTTTTTTCCAAAAAATGGAAAAACTTAAAAATTTCCTTTATATATATATATATATATATATATATATATATATATATATATATATATATATATATATAACCCAAACAAAATAATACTTAGATGGTAATTTTAGAAATCAAGAAATATGGTGGCCTTATAATGGGATATTTATGTGGGAATTCTAAACCTGATCAAATCTGATAGAAATCGACATCTATAATCTGATGGGGAAATGTTTTGATACCATGTTAGAAAAAATTGACCACCATGAGGGAAATATATTTGAGAGCATGAGGGAAAAGAAATTCCTTGTAATGTATTCACTCCACTAGATCTAAACACAATATTTAAACATATGAGGAAAGGATAAAAGTATATTTATCCATATTACATCTATCACATCAAGAAGTCAAAATGAATATGTCATATCAATAAATATAAAAAGGGATATTAGGGGTATAAATAGATTATGTAATATAAAACTCTCATTTCCATATTGGCCATTTAAGTGGTAAGATGATTGGCCCACTTAGAGGTGGAATTGATAATTAATGCAAGGATTAAATGCTCACTTATCCTATTTTAAATCTAAATAACTATTAGTAAGTACATTTATCATATATAAACAAATATAGGTTATCTTAATAGAAGTGCACATAAAATAATGCACAAAAGGAAACACACTCATAGTTATTACACAAAGTAGTTAATGATGAGAAACTATAAACTAATATAATTAGATAATCATATATTATCACCTTAGAAAAGAGTGTGATCTTGAATCTAACTCTAGTGTTACCAATAAGGAGATAAAAATAAGGAAAAAAATATATACATGAAAATGACTTGTTGAAAATATAGGGCAACATCTTTAGGGAAAAATTCATTTAGATCTCCATTAATATCAAATAAATTTGATTATATCCATTATATGGAAGATTATTTTTTATAATTTTCAATCTCTAAAGGTTTAGAATAGAACCTAAACCAAAATAATGGTAAAGGTCTAAAGGATTCAAATAATTTGGGTATCCATCTCCAAGAGATATAAAACCTAAAAAACCAAAAGTAGAAGGAAAGAATCTAGAAGTAAAAGGTCCACACTGGGTTTAAAAAGGAAAGGGTATTGGATCTTCATTAGTGACTACTAGAAGAGATGGAAAGGGGGCATCCATTAGTTCTCCCACAAATCTAGTTAGAACCCATAAAAATAAATATTTAAAAAGGTTGTTGAAGATGAAAGAACATATGGGACTCAAGCCATGCTTATTTTTGGAGAGAGTGAATCTCAAAAAAAAAAAAAAAAAGTGAATATCTTATCTTTGAATCTTATTGGTATGAATAGTTCTGATAAGCATAGGTTTTTTAGGTATTTCAAAATAACCCCATATCCTACAATGATTACTATACATGAATCCAAATTGGATAAAAGGTCATTTTTAGAGAATACACTTAGACTCTGGAAAGAGGGTGAGGGAAAATTTGATAGTTATTTGGGATATTCTTGAGGTTTATTATTCAACTATTAATAAGGTACAATGGGAAGAAAAACATCCAATAGAAGAGGCTTTTATAGTTATAAGGGAGGTTATTCCTCTATTTTATGAGAATGATGTGACTATCATGTAGTACCATGGTGTTCATGTCTCTTAAAACTACATATATTTTATTGATACACTCTATGTTTTATTTTTGAGTGTGTATAACACTAATAAAAAATAAAATAATTCTTCCCTTTCTTAGAGACATGTGTAGGAATTATCTTTGGAGACTATCTATCTAGATACATAGATGAACGTGGTGAATCATGATGAAGCATATCTAAATGTTTTTCAAAAAATAAAAACACTAGGTTACATTGACCTAATTGATTATATATAACTATTACATAAGGATATATCTAATATAAATCATTATCAACAAATATGGTTCCAAGCTCAAGGTATTTTAAATAATAAACTAGCATAAGAAATGTAATTTGACTAGCAATTACACTAAATAAAATGAAATAAATTGATTATATGAGCATTCCTAATGATATTATATAAATTATAGAAGTGTATCTAGGTTTTACAAGTGTTAGAGATTAACAATGTTAAATATGACTTCATGTTCTCAAAAATTTAGTTCCTATTTTCCTACTGTCAAATATGCCCTAGTATATATTTAGCTACTAAATCTACATGGTTTAATTTTTAGCTAAATATGTTTTGTTACATTGAATCTATATTTAGAAACAAAATTTTATTTTTGATTTAGATGTTTTGTAGATTTTTTTTAGTCTTATGCAGACACTTTCCTAAAATTATAGGCAAAATTGTCTAGTTTTTCTTCTTTTGTATTCTTCACCTAATTTTATACAAACATTTTTAAAAGGATAAATAAAAAGATTATTTAGTTTATTAAACCTTAAAATATTTTCAACTACATATTTTATAAGTCATAATCATACCCAACATAGTTAATTATGTAGTGTAAATGGAATGTTTATGCAGCTAATTAAACATTCACCTATTCTTAATTTGGCATAAGATGTAACTAAAATATTTGATAAAAGTACTTAAATATAAGTTTACGAATGTTAAGAGTGATTAGATTACAATTTATCTAGAGGATATTTAAACTTTCCAAATACCTCTTTTTCTTGTTATTGAAATGCCACTAGATGATTTTGTACATATATATGTCATATGTCTATATTAAATACATATCTGCATATATTCAGCCAAATAAAAATTAAAATCTGAAATATACATATTCACAGTACACGAATAATACTATAAGGGGAAAAAATATGTGGGATAAATTCAAAAGGTCACGGGATCTACCCAAGGCATAATTAGTAGGTCTTTGAATCCAACCGAGAGGAAGAAATACCAAATAACAAAGAGAGAAATATAAAATTTGTATGAAAAAAATAATGAATTAAAAGGATAAAATAAATATCATAAGATCACATACATAATAAAGGATAAGGAGAAAAACATGTGTAAGAGTGTTAATAAGACTAATTCAAACCATAGTCCATATGCACAAAATTGTACTAAAAACATTGTAATAAAAAACTTTGTAACAATATTAGGTATCTATATAATATTCCTACTTTTATGTGAATATTTGAGTGAATGCTTTAATATATCAAAGTAAAATAATATATAATTAAATGACATACCTTGAACTACCTAGGGAAAGAAGGATGAAATGCTTCCATTCATGCATCCACACTAATGTCCACAAGTCATCAATACCATATCAACTCAATGTTAAATATAGTAACTTGAAAAACATAAATTAAAAATGATCATAATTCAATACACCTAGTGTTATGCAAACCATGTTACTATAACTTGAAGACAAAAATCTATTATATTCATTATATTTATTTTAATTACAAATATTTAGATATGACCCAAACATATCTATAACTTCTCATTTATAAAAACCTAACATGTTTATTTATGAGGTAATTACACATTTACATATTGGTCATATGTTACATCTTCATGATTAATTCTACTGTATTTCAGTCCATTTTAAAAATATTGAAAATTGCTTTACTCACTTTTGTTCCATCTTGAAAAAATTGAAAATACATGGATATATTTCCACCTTTTAAGGTGGGGGATTATAAAACTTTTTAATATGATCACTCATCTAAAAATAAAGAGTTAAAATCATCATGTGTCATAACATTATACAATGAAAGCTTTGAAATTCCTTTAAAAATCATAAATCACATGTATGTAACCTTTGTGAAATATCATCATGTAGAATATTTGGAAATTATATAGATCACATGTAATAATTGCAAACTATCATCACCTAAAGCTCAATATAAATATATATAACTATTATTTCTAAATGAAACCACACATAATATATAATATTGGGTAAAATTCAATGGAAATATATAAATCTCATATAAATATATAAAGAGAATGAAAATTTTATGTCTCACTAAACATCAAAAGGATAGAAAGGTAAGATATTCATGTGAAACCATAATTTGATAACATCATGTGAAAATATATGTGTGTGCACATAATATTATGAGGACGAATTCTCATATGTAAATATTATTCCTTGATGTATCTAAGTGGTAGAATAGATGGACAATTAATATGTCCATGTGAAACTATATTATATATATATATATATATATATATATATATATATATATATATATATATATATACCACTATGTAAATGTCCATATGTGGGTGCATTCTTATATGAGTATGAGATACTATGAGATATCATGATGCCAAAATTTAAATATGTTATTAAATATATATGGATATAAAAATAGATGTATCATGTAAAATCAAAACATATTTCAAGGTGTATGAAGATAATTTCGTCTCTTAATTTAAAAAACATAGTAAAGTTATTAGAAAAATTAATGTGAGGGACTCCATATATCTATATAATATGTCACATAGATATATGTTTCAATGGTACTTCATTACATGATATCTCCTATCCACTATAATTTTAGTTATTATCATGATTGATATTGGATTTAATTTGATGTTGAATATTTAAATAAAAAATTAGAGTGTGTGGAATGGGAATATCTAGGATTGTTTGTATCATTATACCCACAAGGGATCACTAACAAAGGGAGAAACTTATTCTAGCTCCAGGATGGGATTTAATAGTAAATAGAAAGATTGGAATAATTAGATTAGATAATAATGGATTTTAAGTGTATTAGGAATCTATAAGGACCATGCCACCTAGGAAATAAAATGTCTAGTCGTTAAAATGTCACTAAAAATATATGCCAAGAGATTTTCCAAAATAGGGCTCAAAACTTCCACTTTCTTATTATGATCAAGATGGGAAGGAAAAATTGACCAAGATAGGATGAAAATAAAGAAGGTTCAAGACAAGGTAAAATTATCAATATGATTATAATGAAATTAATTTCATTGTATACAATAATGCTACAAAGTGTCAAGGTAATTGTAGACAACAAATTATTTACATGATGCCAGAAATGTGGTTTTCATCATGGTACTTGCCCAAGGTGCCACAAGCATGGTTTTCACCATTAGACAAATTATTTATCTTTCTCTTTTGATTTTATTTAGATTTTTTAATGTTTTTCATCCCAACTCAAAGGAGGATGATGAGATGCATAATTTTTAATGTTTGATCTCTAGCCCATATTGATTATAAATATCTTCTATACTAGAATTTTTTTATTGATGTGTACTTTATTGTTTTTATTGTGATATTTGTTGAATTTTTATTTAGGTTCCTCTAAAAATATAAATAAGGTATCTATGTAGCCTATATGAAATAGAGTACCACTAGGGAGGTTATAATATTATAAACATTGGATAAATGATTTAATTTGATAGGGTAATATGGGGTTTGGTCTAAGGATATGATCATGAAATAAGAGATAATGTTTGGAAGGCCAATGAAAATTGAGACTTTTAGTCACACATACCATTGTTTATAATTCTGAATACAACATGATTTTAGATGTTATAGGGGCAGCTAGTCAAATATTGATTTCAATAAGGTCTTCATCAAGTGATGCAAAATTATTTCTTATATTTATTAGTGCCTTGAAGAGTTTTTAACCAAATGAGTGTTCTTAATTTTTATAATTTGTATTTTCCAATAGCACCTAAAATAAGGTTTCACTAAGGTATGTTGATAATTCATTTTGATTATCCCTTAACATCTTGATCAAGGTTTCACTAAAGAATCTTGATTTTAGCCTTTATTTTTTTAATTGCCTCATAGTGCCTCAAACAAGGGTTTAATAGGGATCTTTGTTTATAATTATATTTATCTCATTGATATGTCACTATGAAATAACTCCAAAAATGTGTGATTATGTTGGTCCTAATTGATAGGTGAAATAAATTAGATGTTAGGGTAATGGATTAGATGGTTGATGTGAAAAGGACATGGAATAGTAATGGAGGATAATAGGTTACACCATCCTTATAGAGGTTACTAGGTTAAATTATGTTGATTCCTAAGGAAAATTAATAAAAAATTATATAAGGATCATTGATGGATTTAAACTAATCTTCAAGAGGTGTGTAGCTGAGATTATAAAATCCTAATTCTTATATTTGTTTCAATGTTAAATTTTATGTTGATCTTGATTTGGATGGTAATAGTAAATATCTTTATTTTTATTTTAAATATAATTATGATTATAATGTTGATTTTAATTTTTATTTAACCACATTGATGAACTTATAAATTGATTCATCTGCAAGTACCTTTTTCACTTCTTGTTGAGTAATGAAGGCTTGGGGATGTAAGGATTTCTAGGAATGGGGAACGTTTGGCAATAGATGGAAGATATATTCTTGGTTAATAATGTATTATTCCAATATGGTATCATCGAATAATGGTTCATCAAAGACATTTGAATAGTCATAGAGAGGTTCATCCAAGTAAGGGTCATGAAATATAGGAAGATGGTAAAAGGGTGACATGTCAAATATGGGTGACTTGTCTTGATCTATATTTAAAAGTGGATTAGTCTTATTATGATTTAAAAAAAGATATTAGCATATCCCTGGTGAGTGATTCTCAGACTTGGGTACATTTGGATCACAAGTATATGATGTTCCTTAGATTCATAATGATAAGACATAATTGGATGCCCTGATTGACTATGACTCTAAGGTTATATCAATAATAGATGAAAAGTAGGGTAGGTTTTATATAAATTTAAATATTTTTTATATAACATCTAGGATGACAAATAGGCCTAAATTTGACACTTGGCATTGTTTTTTTGGCTCACAATGTAGATATTCATTAGATAAATGGGCCAAAATGGGTTCCCCTTTATGATTCTGATTAATAGTATTCCCACTAAGGGAAAGAAAAGACTATAATAAGATAATATTTAGGTATAAAATAAGTGATCACCTCCATGTTTTTGAGTGACCCTACCAAGGGGAGAATATACATGTGAAGTGATGACACAAGCACATAAGTAAGCCCTTAAGAAAAAAACTAAAATGAGGAATAAAAATAAAAGTGTTTTATTGCACCAAATCAAAAGATAATCTACTTTTATAGCACTAAAGGAAATGTGAATGAATAATATATATTTTTAATGGATTACCACACCCTTTTGGATTCTATAAGAAAAATAATATGAGTATTTTTTCTTTTTGGATCTTTGTTAAGCAATTTTATTCTATTTTTCCCTTTAATTTATAGAAATCATCCTGCAAAAAACAACTAGTAATTTTTTTAAGAGGAGCTAAGAAATACAAACCTTCACCAAAAATAACTAAAAACTAAACAAAAAAAAACACCTAAAAGAAAAAATGTTAATAAATTCAAACCTATAAAAATTAAAACTTGAATTGTGTGAAATACATAAGCTATTTTTCAAAAATTAAATTAGTTTTCTAGAAAAATATAAAATATAGAGAACCCAAAAATGATTTTGATTGAAATGATGATTTTAGTGTTTTATGATAAATTTATTATGTTAATTAAACTTCAAATTCCAATAAAAAAATAAACTTATTTGTAAAATAAAAATAGGTTTATATTAAAAAATTATATAATAAAAATAACCCAAAAATTAGTTTGACATAAAATATGTTTACAATGTTATACACTAAATTTACCAAAACTAAATTTAAAAGACCCTAATTTTAAGATAAAGAACCATATGATGGACCAATTTAGAAGAAAATAAAGGGAAATCAAATTAAAATTTCAGATAATTCCTAAATGAGAGTAATAATATTATTATTAATCACATAAAGTGAGGTGAGAGTCCCATTGGGCATGCCATATATATCATTGGGATTACTATCAGGGTTAGAAATTTTGTTAATGAGATAACAATCAAAACCAAATATGATTCTATCACCTCTCACTAAATGCCTCATGAGCTAAGTAAAATAAAATTTAAACATAAATCAAGATAATAAATACATAACTATTACCATCTTTTTTAAGGATTATTCAAATTATCTTAAGTGGATGTGGCTCAGATGTAGTCTTAGGAAGTTTTAAGTAGTGTTATTGTCATGAAATACACCATATTATTTTAACAACCTTGAGCAATTGAATTGATAAAATGTAATTTTATTCATAATATATCTTGATAAATTGATACATCTTCACTATTAAACCTAAGAATGAATATGAAGAGGGGTTCCCCTTTATTTATAGGCAGAGTGATTGAATGTGTGCCCTCCATCTTTCCTCCCAAATTAAAATTGGAGAATTCACTCCAAGGCATAACATGGATCACCAATATGAGACCTTAATATTTTAAAATATTAAAGTTGGATAATTTTCCTCAAAATATCCCAAGGGGGATTAATATGATCCCTTCATATTGCATACAAGATGAAGGGTGGAAATTCCCTTCCAAAATATGTTGAGGGATGAAATGAAAGACCTATATCTTGTTTCCAAGATTGAGGGTGTATAATCCTTCTCAAGAATACATTAAAATGTGGAATGAGGGATATTCATCTTGTCTCTGAGATGGAGGGTGGAGAATTCTCTTTGGAAAGTGCCCCACATGAGGTGGAAAAGTGAGAAATTGAATTAAATGAAATTATAAATTCTAATTCCATATATTTTATAATTAGAGGAAGGATTAATTTAATTAATATATATGAATATAAATTTTCTTTATTTGGTTGAATAAGGTGGAACTTCTTAATTGATCAGATAAATAGAAATGACCAATGGTGATGATAAATATAACAAAAGTAGTAATTTAGTGATCTAGTAAGATAAATTACCCTCATTAGGGGTGAACATATATGTTTCAAAACATTTACACCCATTGTGAGAATTAGATAAGGTTGTCTATCTATTGATATAATTAATTTGTAATTTTGTATAAAGTCACTCTTATTTGTATAAAATTCATTTTGATTATCATTTTAGATATAGAAGTGGTGAAAATAGAGTATCTACACCACCAAGGTAGTTAAGATGAGTATTTATATACTATTATTTCATATCAATATGGAATTAATTGAGACTAAACCATTTTTAATCAATTACAAGGCATCTTCCTAATGAGAAAATATGTATGCACCTAATTTTTGCATAATGTGATATTCTTAACATGACATGTCTGATGATGATGCAATAACCTCCTAATAATGCTCAAATGGGAACTCTCTAACAATTTATCCTCTTTTGCTTCACTCTCTCTTTTAGCTCTCCTACAACCCCATTTTCAGACCTTTTAGCTTCCTCAACTTGTTTTCAAAAACTTATCATTTTTGATAAAACCACCCTATCTAATGATGGAACTATGCTATAAATTTATAGAATTATTACATTCATGATGGTTCATCATGGTGATTGTGTAAACCACCATGGATATTACATCCTAATAGGGTGGTTTTATATTAAATTATATTTATTTTTATAATCTATAGTAGTGATTTTATCTACAAAGTAGTAGTTACATAGTCATCCCTACAGAGAAGAGTAGTTTTATCACCATTATTTTGCCTTTGAAATTTGGCTTCTATGATTTTCTACTTAACATATTTTATAGATTATTATTTAAAATTATTTATTTATGCACCCTAATTTAACCTCTAATCAGGCCCAACTCACTCCCTCTTATATTTTAAATCATTTTGATTCCTTCCCAAATTCAACTTAGTTAAGCTATTTCATGAAAGCTCTATTACTCTTCTACAAATACACTAATTTTGGATTGATTTTAGATCAAAAAAATTAAATTTAGAGATTAAGAGTTTTGAATAATTTATAACCATATCCTTATATAATTATTTTGGATCTTTTATTTGATCACTTTTGTATTCAACTACACATTTCTAGATAGGGAGAACCATTTTTCTAACAACCTAATCTTACAAATGGTTTCTTCAACTAGCCATAGTTAGTTGTGCATTGTTTGGATATACATTTATTTTATTTTTATCCCATTATATATATTAATTCATTAATCCTCCCTTTTAGATATCTCTTGTAACTTTTGTTTGGGTAAAGGAGCTAGCATACTAAGGACCATAATGTAACAAATTTCTTACCTTTAGCTAGTTTACACCAAGATCAAGTTGGAAGTTATTATATTAAATTTATTTGTTTTATTCCAATAAATTAGATTATATTAGAATTATTTTTTGTATTATATTAAAAAAATTATAAAAAAATATTCAAATTTGATAGGAGAAATAAATCCTTTACTTTTCCCATCTTTGCTATAAAGAAATAGTATATAGATTCTTTATTTTCCATCCCTCTTAGTAGATTTACTCTCATTAGCATAAAATATTGTAATAAAAATTTATGAATGTTTTATGAAACATTTTATACACTTCCAAACAACATAATAGTTAGTTTCTATATTCAAAATAAACTTCATTGCCCTCAAAAAAATTAACTAGCAAGCAACAAAACCCTAAATAAACTCTAGGTAAATAAGAGGCTTTCATATTTATGATTTTTTCATCATTTTAAATTAATTTTAATTTTTTATTATTAAGATAAATAAAAAAATCATATTTTATATTTCTTGATTATTTTCAAATAAATATTTCAAAACTTGCATGCAATAATTAATAAAGTTAGAAAATTAGTTTAGTTTGTTGGTATATAATAAAACTATAAAAAGATTAGATTATTGTTGTTTTAGGATAGGTTATTTATTAAATTGTTTTAATATTTATAAAATGTAATTAATATTATATACACATAAAAAATAAATCAAAAAAATATAAAAAAACATTATCACTTAGATTATGTTTAGACAAAGCTAGAAAAATCAGCATCTTGCATGATAAAGTGATATTTTCCTCTCTTTGTGCATGCACTGTCAAATCATTGGAGAAGGATAAAAATACAATTTTATTCAATTAATTTTTGAAATTTATTTACTTTAATAATTTAAATTTAATAAATAAAACATTTTACTTGAAAACAAAACAAAGAAAAACAATAAAAATATTGTCAAATTCCTTGTTCAATCCCACAAGCCAAACAAGCATTGCTTCTAAAAACACAATAAGTTTTCAAACAATATATTGAAACAATATCATAAAAATAAATAGTGTAATCCATATTGGATGAAACTTAATTTAACACTCGATATTTTTAGAGAAGTCATTTCTTTAGTGTTAGAGCAGTCGGTCCCATAGTTGGCATATAGTCTGATATTAATACCAAGTTTAGGGGAGGGGTATTTATTACTCTCCTATACCCCACCTCATTATTGATTCTCTCAATTAATTATAGGAACAAAAATTAATTACTAATCCAATGATCATTGTCCTCCCTTAGAACAAGGGTCATCATTATAAGGTTATCTAGGTTTAGTTTCATAATCCTACTTCCTTATTCTCTTTGGGTCTAAACTAGTCCTATATTTATTCACATATGTAGATTAAATTTATTGGGAATATCCAACATGACATATTTTATCTCATTTTATGATTCATTTATCCTAATATCCTATATTTCCCTAGCCTTAGCATTGACCAAGAGTTTTTCCTCCTTATGATCTTAGAAACTGAGGACCTTGGAGCTCTATTTCCACATTCCTTGACACTCTCAATGAGCACCATGATGTTTTTTATGTTTTTTAATTCCATCATGAGAATCCATTTTTACCACCTATTATAAATCCCATTCAACCTAACAACTAACTTGATCCATAGACCATCCATTACATCAATTGCCTTAGCCTAACCTTGGGATTTAAGTCCATACTTTAACATGTTTTATTTGTGTGTACACACTCACATATCCTAATATGGAAGGCACTCATGGAATATTTATAGATTAATATATTTTTTCCCTTGTCCCCCATCATTTGGGAGGTAATTATACCATTTATCACCTTTTTTGAATTGAGGATCAATGACCCATCAATATATAAAGTATCACTCTAAACTTCATACCCATGTCAGGTGTGCCCACATGTCTAAAATGATTAGCCTAATCTACTACCTAAACCTACTCATAACCTCCTAAAGGGACACCAATTGACCTATCATATGTAAATTTGTGATCTTATACACATCAACCAAAGTTATGGTCCACTCTCTTAGAATTTAAAATAACATGAAATAATTTTGGTTAAGTCCCATTAGTTGATCAAGTCACAAAAAAACCTACTCAAGGTAGGGATAATCCCCACCTATGCCACTCAAGGTATGATAGATCGATCTAAAATCATAATAGATCATTTTTATCAATAAATTCTTAACATGGGTAAGCCACTCCTACTCCTGAGCTTTAATCCAATATATAAAAGTCATATACAATAAGAAAATACTCCAAGTCAACCTATTACCTATTCATGCATTCAATCAAGCCATGCTTCCCCTATCAGTCCCAAAGATTGGAACCAACCTTGTTTACAGGTGGTGATTATGCTACTGGCCAAAGGTGGTTATGAAACCACTATAGGTTGGTTACATAGCTACCCAAAGAAGTTATGTAACTACTAAAGATGATTATAAAACTACCTTATTCCCTAGATTATGCCACCAATAACCTATAAGGAGTGGTGATTACATTACCATAATGAAGGTTATGTAATCATAGGTCTAAAAGATTGATTACTTAGTCCCCAATGTGTTAGTTATGTATGTCAATTACATACTCCAAAAAACTTAAAAATTATCCTAAAACACAAAAAGTACCATAATCCTAGCCTAAACCCAAAAAAATAATTTACCACTAGAAATTTATTATATCACCATAATTTGAGTGTGTTTTAAGTAAGATTTTAAAATTTGAGCTAAAAAAGAAAAACCAATAAAACCTACCTGGACCTACCTTACTCCACCTACCACTAGTATATTATCCATCCCTATCTCATGGTCATTATTTTGATTACTCTTTCACTCAAAACCATAATAGGAAATCTAGAGCTCAAAACCTCACAAAGTCAATTTACACAAATGAATATATTTTTGGTAAGTTTTTGAATATATAGGCCCCTAAACTAGTCATTTGGTGTGAAAAAACTATCAAATTTAAACATTAACTTGTTAAGAATCGTTTTAATGATTTAAATTCATATTTTTTCCATATATTATGACTCATGCTATAAAACTAATGATTTAATGTCTTTCAATCTTATGTAGCATGTCTTCTAGTTTTATAAGTATGTGACAACTTGACATTGGATTCCATCTCTCAAAAATATAATTTAGGTTTTATGATCTTCCCCACACAAATATTAAGAAATGTCATCCATGATTTTATTATGTAGTATATATTATTCTATTTCAATTATGCACTTGACTCCTATTTTATTATATATAGGTTATACAGAGTCTCAACTAGTTTCATTATGCCACTAAGGTAAGTAATTGAAGTATTTATAAACCCTTATTTACCTTTCACACACCACTACTCAGGAATACGCCCTCATCAATTCATGAAAATTATTCTTCCATAGGGGTAAATATATATGCACCCAACATTTTTATGGTGTGACATTCTTGATTTAATGTCCAATGATGACGTAGTGATTTCCTAATTTGTGCTTAAAATGGGGTCTCTCTAACACTCTAATATTTTATCTAAATATTTCTATCTTATACCCCATAAGATCCATTTTTTAATATTTTTTCGGTCTCTTTTATCCTATTATTAAGACATTATATGGGATATGAAATCACCCCTCTTAGTGATAGAACCACCATGGCCCATTATGAAATTGTCCCTAAGGTGATAGAACCATAGCGGTAGTTTTATAAACCACTAGGATAGAATTGACATTAACAAGAAGATTGTGTCATCACATGTGGAAGTTCTATTCTGAAGAGTGGTTTTTATGTCACTAGGATTGGTGGTTTTATAGCTACACCTACAAATAGGGATGTTTCTATCACCTCTTATCTATCTTCTAATTTTAGACTTTGTAACTCAATATTTTACATATTTTGCATGATTTTTATTATATTTCTTGTTATTTTCACCTTGATTTCATATATATGTTGTCTTAGCTAACTCCTTATTATATTTTTAATAATTTTGAGTCTCTCCTAAGTTCTAATCCTAGTTCAACTCAATTAAACTCTCCCGTACAACTACCATTCCTCTTCTCCAAGAATTAAAATTACAATTGAATATTAGATTCAAAAATTTACATTGGAGAATGGATTATTTGAATATTTATATATCCATATCCTACTTACCATTTATTTAGATTTTTTTTTATCATTTTCATTATAAAATACATAATTACAAATAAGGAGAGTCATTATTTCTACAACTAGATCTTTGTAAATGGTGTTCTTAACTATCCAAAGTTAGTTGTTCTTTGTTTTGATTTATTTATCTCTCTTATTCTCCATTTTTATACTATAAATTTTTCATCCTCATGGTTAGAGATTTTTTTTAATATTTATCAATTAAAGGAGCTAACACGTTGAAAATTTTATCACAAATACATCTCTTGCTTCTAGTTGGTCTACATCTTGATCAGGTTGGGGGTTTTTAATTTTAGTTTTTCTATTTTTACTAGATTATATTATATTATATTATTTAAAATATTTATTTTTTAAAAATATTGATTTGATAAGAAAAATAATTCTTCTCTCTCATTTTTCTAAAAAAATATTAGTTAGTTTCGTTATTTTTTTGTAGTCATATAGTAAAATTATTTTAGAGAATATATATTTTATTTCAAACCCTAGGTAAATATTGGAAAAAAAATCAAACACTTTTAAATATATCCATTATCAATTTTCAAATTGAAAACAATTTCCTATTTATGCAAAATCACACAAGGAACAAAACCCTAGTCAAATCTAGGTAATCATGTGTCATCGTGCTTATGATTTTATTACATAAGTAAAATAGAAACATTTTTTAGCTTAAAAATTCAAAATATAAAAATTGAAGTTTTCATTTATATTTAAAATAACTTATTGAAACCTAGTATCTATTCATCTTGAACTACTAAAAACTTGTCGTAGCTAGCATATGAAAAATAACCATAAGGTGTTTAGTGGTATTTATATTTAATATAAAAATATTCTTTCATGTTAATTGAATGTCATTAAATTTTAGTTTGCCTACTAGATTAATTTATCTATGTATCAATATAAAAACACATGAAAATAATTTCATTTAGTTTACACCAAGAATAATTAGAAATCAACATTTGCATTATTAGTCTATTTTTGGTTTTCTAGTATTACATGCATATAAAAGTGAATTGAAAAATACCAAAAATAATCATTGTTTCATAAATTTATAGTTGTTAATTTTTTATTTACTTTCATTCATTTACTTTCAACAAGTAATTATTTTTATTTTTAGTTAAAACATTTATAAAAATGAAAAACAAATTAATAATAAAAGCCTTCTACCAATGAGCACAAACATTCCTAAAACTTTTCTTTTAGAAAAATAAAAATTATAGTCAAATATCACCTCCATAAAAATATATTACACTTATACATTACTATACTTTACTTCTTTGATGACACTTCTTTAACAATTATACCTTAATAGAGTAATTATCTTTCCTAGAGTTAAAGCATAGGTCTTACTATCAATACTTAAACATATATCAATGTTGAGCTTATAATTGAGATATTTTATTCCACACCTATCACCAAACTCACATTAAACACTTTTAGTGCCCTATAAGAACAAGATAAAAAACCCAATCTACCCATCATCATCCTCCCCCATAACTAAGGCTATCACTATAGTGTGATCTAGTCCTATATTCTCATATACATTCCTTTTCTTCTCCTTTAGTCTAGCCTCATCATATATCATTAATATTTATGTCTGATAATGATAGGGTATATCTATCCTAACATATTCAAATAGATTCCTTGAATCATTAAACTAAACTAATCTCATTATGATGTTACTAGTATTGATCAAGAATTTCACCTCCTCATCTTTAGTGGTACTAAAGGACCTTGGAGTTATGTTTCTAATCATTTATATGCTCTTAATGAGTAATGTTATGTAGTGAAACTTTTTTGGTTCTATCATGGGCATAAATTATTTCTAATCATACCAAATATATTTCCACCTAAAAATCATCCTAAGTTATAGTTCCACCCATCATTCATCCTTTACATTGGTTGTCTCGACCTGACCTCAGGAAGTTGAGTGCATAGTTTAACATGTGCCATCCATGTTCATATAATATACTCTATGTTTTTGGGAAGTTTTACTAGTTTAACATAATATTAAGGTATTTTTATTTAGTCTTATGGAATTTATATTTGGATACATGGAAACATATTAATATATTAACTTTTATTTTTCTACTTTGATTCTATTCTAAACCCATGGAATACTAATAGAGAGTTAGAAGCATGATAGGAAAAAAGGGTACTCCTAGTTAGTAAAACCTGATGTATTTTAGGTTACTATTATTCATTAATTATTTATTTATTATAATTAATTAAATTTATATGGATATAAAAATAATGAATGAATATGCTAAGTAAAATAATTTTGTGGTAAGGCATATAATCCATGACTTGTTTTGATATTGTATTGTGCTAAAATAATACATGCCCTACTCTAGTATAGGAGACCAAGGATAAATTTATTTAATATATGAGTCACTTAAGATAAATGATCTTATTTTATTCATTTTATCTTTAATATTGATTTTAGGATTAAACCTTTATCATGGTAATATTTCATGATTATTTCTTGTGTGTCTATTAGGATGACACATGTAAGTGTTGAGATTTAGTTAAATTTTATTTAACACATTTCTTTGATATCTATGTACTATATAATGATAACTAATATATACATTATTTCATTATAATGAATTATGAAATTATCATGTTTAATACTTATATAGTGCATTGTATTTTCAATTAAATGTTATAATATGTTGAATGGTAGTGGTAAAATAATGTTGAGGTCTTGTTGGCATGATTTATCTTAATAATGTAACTCTAAATTTTACTTTGACTTGGTTTAGACTTAAATATAAACTTTTAAATATATTTAAATATATGAAAACCTATAACTAGATAATCATTACCCTAAGTTTAGATTTAAGGAAGGTTATAATGAGGACATGATGGCCTTATGTGAGAAATAACATTATGTTTTGGCTAGTTTATTGTTAAATATTTAAGTGTGGTTGTTGAAATGTTACCTTATTATACTTTAGGTTATTAAAATATTATTGTGAACAATTTTATTATAGTATGGATACTCCTCAGTTAATACATTTCACAATAGTCATTATTGTAGGAGGTAAAATTTACTCTTCTTTGTGTATGTTTTGGATTTACTACTGAGTGATTAACTCTTGAAAATAAGAGTTAGCTAGAATGATCTTATGTATTAATATTATAATTGATTGTGGAAATTAAATGATTAATTATAATTTATGTACTATGATCTCTTGGTTTTTTATCATTATTTGATCTAATACTGAAATGATGTTAAATAGGGTACTCTACCTCTGTTTCTTGTGAAGGGATTATTAAGAGTTTTCTAATTTATTAGATAAGGAGTTATATGGGTTCATTTGTAAAATTTTCAAATTTAGTTTTCAGATTGGTATATTTTTTATGTATTTGTATGTATAACTTTAACCCTAATCTACTCAAATATAACTTTATAATGACATGAATCCTTCTAGTAGGTTACAACACTAACATCTTATGTTTACAAGTCTTTTTTCAAAGATCTTAACTTAAGTATATTGATTATCATATTTATGTGAATTTTTGTAATAATCCTTATGTAAGAATAATTTATTAATAAATCCATGATAGGATAATTCATGCAACACTTATCATTGTGGGTCCTCCTGAACTTTGATTTGGTACAAGTCCATAAGATCAATCATGTAATTGAGTTTGTAAAGTTGGAATTTTATATGTACATTAATTAATGTTGGAATCAAAATATCATAACCTAAAAAGGCCCAAAATTTATGGGTTGGTTTTTTTGGTTGTCCCAAATGTACAATAGAATTAGGATGGTGAAATTGGGGGCCTCACATCCGTCTCCCTTATGCAAATCCCAAAGTGAAAAAATATAGTTTTAAGTATGTTATAATAATATCCAAGAATCATTATGACTCAGCTTAGTAGCATCTCTCTAATTTAATAATATTATATATTTACTAACATATCCCAAAGTGAAATTAAATACACTAAAATATTCATGACAAAAGATAAGTCAACTCCATCATAAGGTGATTCATGATTGAATGCATAATGTAAAGTGTTGTTAATTACTATTCGATTTAGGAGTTATGAGAACCCATGATTAAATATTATTTATATACAATCAATTGTTACTTAATATTTAACAAATTTATTATAATGTCATAAGTGTATTATAGGATTTATTTTATTTTAAATCATTTTAAGGGACCAAGATAATTTTATCTTCCTTATTATCCCATTATTATTATGCAAAATATGAAGAGAAAACACTTCATGCACATGGAATCCACAAGGTTAGCCACATGACATCATATCAATATAATGGGTTATTAACCCATTATATGAACATGAGTTATGGGAATCACTAAAGGAGGACTATGTGAATTAATTTTTAATTTTTTCCAAACCCTTAACTTAGGTACAATAGGAGGATCTGGTAATAATATACCACCTTTTCCCAAACCTTATTTATTTAACACATTGGAATGTGTTTGGACACAATCCATATCCTAGCCCTATTCAAGGATCCTATTATGAGGACTTTGGATGTTTCTCTTGATGCCCAACCCTAATACTTAAATCCATTAGCAGGACTTTGGACACTCATCCAAATTCTAAAATCCTAATAAAAAAACCATTAGGAAGACTTTGAACATGAGTTAAAATTCCCAAACCCAAATCACACAAACCATTAAGAGGATTTTAGACACACATCCTGATACCCAAAACCAAATCACATAAACCATTGGGAGGATTTTGGATACTTGTATTGATGCCCAAACCCAAATCACACAATACTTAAAGGTGTATCCAATATCACAACATAACTTATCACAATCACTATAAGAGTTAGGAATAAAACATGTCAATATCAACATAAACACTAGATTTAGGCTCATTTTGTCCTTTCATCCTTTTTATAGGAAACAATTAGAAATATTTCCAAAATTGCTCAACAATCTATGCAGCATGTTATAAAATTATCTCATACATTAATGCTAACAAGATAACTCACCGAATATTTCAACACTCACAAAAGGTGAAATATGCACAACATTAATCAACAAAACATCACTTTAAAATTTAAAAAATTTAACAATCCAATCAATGATTAAAGTCAAATCAGTTAAGTATCCCAACTCAATCAATAAAGGAGAGAAAATTTAAATTTTAAACAACCCAATATAATCCAAATAATAATTAAAGTTAAAATGGTTAGACATCCCAATTCAATACAAAATTGAAGATAAGAAGGAAGATTATAATTTTTAACATTTAATAAAGGTTAGAATTAATAAATTTTTAAACAATATAGAAATCCATATAAAGGAAACACATAAAAACATGATTTTGATGAACTTAAAAATCTTAATAAAAAATTGTAATAATTTGAAGGTATGCCACACCATGTGTTAAAATTTCACAAGTTTAGATAAAATAATATTTAATAGTGTGGCTCTTAAAGGACAAAAATGGGGATTAGGGAGCTAACATATTAGTAAATAGAAACATAACTCTTTAATACACTCACACAATATGAAGTGCACATCTCAACTCTAAGTTTTTAGTATTTTCACACACTTACCCAAATGTGAGATGCAAATATTACTTTACATTTACCCAAATAAGATAAAATATAAAACCACATACATGCATCAAGTCAATCCATTTATATAGTTCTCTAGCCAACATGAATTAGAATACAACATATTGCAAAGGTAGAGGCATGTAGGCAAATTAAAAGTAAATTTACATGACTCTAATCAAAAAGAACACTTACTTACCATCATATAAGTTATAAATCCATGTAATGTAATTATGATGATGTCACTTGATAGTGGGATACTATAAACATGTCTTAGTGATAGTTGTGTGCCAATTATAACAACATATAGAATTTACATTTATATTTAAAATCATAACACATAGAAATCCAATAACATAACATACAACAATCTTCTAATCTTAATATTCCCACCACTTAATGTTGGGACTAATATCCTAGGGTTATTTAAAGATCCCCTCCACTATAATTAATGTTATCAAGGCAAAAAAATGACATGAAATAGGTACACACTTTCTTAGGTGAGAAGCATCTCGTGTTCATACAATACCCACTACATATAGCATAAGTGGACCCTATTTATTTTTATTATAAATAAAAATGTCTAACCATCACCAATGATTCTTGATCTAAGGTCATCAATAAGGTTAGAGGAACACTTTTTCATGAAACTAATTAATTATGCTAGGTACTCACTTACCCAAACATGGTACATGAAAAACCATTTAATAAGTATATGAAGGTACATGTATTCCCTAAGAACACATGAGCATTAGACCATAATCCTCATCTAAATAGGTCCTCAAAAAGTATGCTAACTTACAAGACTCATGTATCTTAACCATTATGGTGCCTTAAAACATAATCCCTTTAGACATAATTTGAAATCACACTATCATAGGGATTCTAAGAAAAATTTACAACAATCAAAAATAACCTAGAAAGGAAGGGGAAAGAACATAATTCAAGGAGTCAAGGTATATTTTAAACTCTTGAATTATTTTTAAAATAAATCCATTATATAATGTATCCTCTTTAAGAAAAAATTATAAACAATCATGGATGTTAAACACAACCACTCCTCATAAATCATACACAATGATGGAACCAACCTCACAATCCATACAAGTGTGTGACATGGTTATTAAAATGGGGAACTATAAGCCCTAATACAAGAATCCAATATTCTTTCTCATCATAAATCTCAATATCCTCTATAAAAAATGAAAATAATGATCTAAATTCCTACAAAAAAGTGGCTCCCACCTAATTATAGACAAATATCTTAATCCTTGGCCAATGTGTAGGTGACATGTACCCCTTCCCATGCCTTTGTCTCTCACACTAGTCTTCTATGAATTAACTCCCCAAACACACCCATGGGGGAAAGCAATACTTTCACATACCCATTAATTATCTCACTTCCCCGTCCCATAAATGGGCACATGGGTTGTTCTAAAAGTATTTTAAGGCTCCTAAAATGCCTTTTTATTATGATCTTAATGGGAAAATTTTACTAATGCCTTAAGGTTTTGGTTTAATAATTTGTTAAATTTGGTATTAGAGCCTCCAATTGGATTCAAGTTGTGGATTGGGTGGCTATGTTGGCATGGTAGTGTTTGTTTAGGACTAATACATATAAGAGATCCTAGTGTATGAGGGCAAATCCAACCTAGAGTTTCGGGCTTTGGAAGCATGGTGGGATGTTATGATCTTGATGGGAAATTTTCACTAATGTCTTGAGGTTTTTATTTAATGTTTCATTACACTTTAGTACATCCTTATTTTCTCAAGTATCTCTAATTTAAATACAAAATATCACATATTCATTTTATGTGATTCTAAAAAAATTGACTTTCCAAGTACATTCAAGTTTTACAAATGGTGACATCATGTTGGATCCCTTTTCAACCTTATGACCTTATAAAGAGTTCAAAAAATAAATAAGGTATGGGTAAAAAATAATGAATAGTGTTATTTTGTCTAAAATTTTCAAAATCAAAACAAGTGACTAGAACACAACAAAAAATAAATAGTTGTATACACATAATATTCTTAACTTTATCATTTCTTAATATTTTCTCTCACCATAACCTATTGATATTAAATATCCCTAAGAGAATGCCTTAAAGAGTGCACTGAGAAAGTGTGGGCTAGTAATTTTGTGCTTCACAAGAGATGTTATCTATATCATGATCATATCACTCTTATACCTAGTTCATCTTCCTTAGTTTTTCATTGATAACTAATTTATTCCATGATATCCTACTTATTTATGTTAGTTCCCATATTTCCTACTATGTCAACTACATTGATGCAATATGTTTATCACATGTTTGCCTCTTTTATTGCATCAGACTAGCTTATGTATTTATGAGTTGAAATTCTTAGAATTTGTGTTGCTTCAACTAGACTGACATAGTTGACTATTATTTAACTCCTTTAAACTACATCAAGATAGCCAATACCATCAGATTAATATTAATTTGACCAGTTGAGAACTATATATCCAATAATATTTCATTCCATATCATATACACATTATTTTACACTTATATATTCTACTTGTGCTCACACATCTACCCAAACTCTTTTTGGAGGATTTATAGGTAAAATATTATCTTTAAAGAATTTTATCTTATAGAAATCTTGTAGATTTGTTATGATGTCATTAGTTAGCTTAGAGCCTATTGTATTTATATTTATGTCTTCACACCCACAAAAATATCTTTAAAATCACCATTGGCCAATGGGAGATTTAGGATTGATAATTCAACATCAAAGTAAGTATTTATAACATTATGCTCTTTCCTTTATTTCATTAATTAAGTATATGTTATTTATTGCTTAGCAGATAATTGTATGTGTGTGTCTTTGTATAGACTTTCTGTACACTTATACTTAATGTAGCTATAATATTTTTTGGAATTGGTCTTTATCCATTTTAGGTATCTTAGACCCCCATTTACCTACTAGGACTCCATATGCATTAGGATTATTGTAACCCTTTCCCCTTTATTTACTCTAATTTAAAAACTATTTACAATGCCTTTACTAAATTCCTTTGATTTTATCATTATATTTCTAGTTAGATATATTCCCTCTTTTTATAGTCTTGAAGAATTTATAACCCTTCTCATTTATATTAGTGAGTAGTAACCCTCTTTATAGGTCTTTAGATCCACATTTTATCACAAACCTAAATAGTAAGTATCATTAGGCTCTTTGATTAACCTTATATGAGTCTAGATATTTAGAGATAGGATAATTATAGGTTAATCCTAACCTATTGCATACATTTTTGGTAAACCCAACATTAATCCTGCCATTGTCTTTATCTTTGTAGCAAACTAAATTAGCCATCTCAATATATTTTTGTGTCTAATTTTCATTTTTAGAAGACTACATTTTCTAACTTGATACATTTATGTGTCTAGTTTTACTTTCCAATAGATTACATTAGCCATCTCAAATATACTTTTGAATCCACTTACCTTTCCATCCAACTATATCATCCAACTCGATATAGGTTTATCTTTAATTTCCTAGTCTAGAAAACAACATCAACCATATGGATATAATTTCTTGTCTACCTATAAATGACATCAACTAACCTTAGTCATATTTTATTTATACAAATTACATTAACCATCCTGATATATTTATATTTTGAGTTTAAAAATACATCAATTAGAACTTATACATTTTTATTTATTTCATTTTTAGCATAATCTAGTTCATTTTAGTTGACTGCCTATTTATTTGAGTTCATTGAATTCTACAAATTAGTTTTCACCATTAATTTTATAACTTTATTTTATATTTTTTGGATTTCCATATATAATGTGTTATTTTAGTCTATAAAATCTTAGGATCTATCATTTTTTTGGATAATTAGTAATTTTTTTTACTATCGCCATGAATTGAGGGATATTTTCCCAATTCTCAAACCCTAGACAACACTAAACATGTACTTTATTTTCCAAATGCCTTAAAATATATCAAAAACATGTAGGGTTTAATTATTATTGAACTTATGAATCCATCCATCCATTTAATAATTTGTTATACCATATATGAGTATATCACCCTAATAAATTAATCTCATTATAATCTCTAAATTAGGATTAGTGAGATATAATCAAGGTTAACATATGTAGTTAGTGCTCTAAAACATTGGGCAAACATTAATCAACGAGTGAGAAATTATATTTGAGAACCTACACTATCAATAAATTCCTTTTAGTATTTACATGTTCTTATATTTGAATAATTAGTTAGATATCAATTTCTTCCTAATTTTTTTTATTGTAGACTACATTAGCCAACACTGATATAGTTTTATGTTTTGTGTTATAACTACATCAACCATACTAATACATTTATTTGTGTTTATGAAATACATTGGCTAACACCAATATAGTTTTCTTTTTTTTGTTTTTTTTTTTTTTTTTTTTTTTGTATTATAGTTGTATTGACTAACCTGATATAGTCATCTATTTTTATGTACTACATAGGCCATCTTGATATAGTGCCCTATGTTTTCATTCTAACTACATCATCCAACCTGATACAATCAATATTTTATCAACATAGATATGAATATATCAACCATCACATTATAGTTTATTTTCTCACTTTTATACTACATTAACCATCTTGATATAGTTTTTTAATCATGTTATTATCCTCCATATTACATCATCAAGGTCAAAACAATTTGTCTTACCTCCAGACCACATCAGCTAACTCAATGTAGTATATGTTTCCTTTCTTTACTACATCATACAACTCAATATATTCTATGTTTTCTTACCTAATTACATCATCTAACTTGATATATTTGATTTATTATAAATAATTTCATCAGCTAGCCCAGTTGAGTTAATATTTCTTATTCCACAATGTAGTACATCTTTGTTGATTTTAAATAGAAAATCTAGCAAGATATGATGGATTTGACCAATTCTATAAATACTTTTAAGTTAATTTATTTATAATACCTTATAAAATCAAGATACAAATAATTATCATGTGGATACTATAACTACCAACTATGACCCACACTCTAAATCCACATTCATTGATCCTCTACACAAACCTATGGTGGAGGATGAAATTGATCTTGAATATAATCCATAAATTATCATCTACATGAATGAGAATGATGATCATAGGTTCAATTACCTTGTATATATGTACCTCCTCGTGGTAGAACCTCAAGTGGAATTTCCTCCTTCCCCTCTTCATGGATTTTATACTATATTTGGGTCAAGTCATTACATGACTTCCCCTTTCCTATCTTCCTCCACCATGTCTAGTATTTCCACTAACATTGTGGGTCTTACCCTTTGTTGGCTACTCTAAGTGTGTGCACTCATACCCATGTTAGTGCTATTAATAGTGCATCTCAAAAAGCTACACAAGATTCCTCTTCTAGCCAAAAAAATCTTGATTCTAATAAAATTATGTTGCAATCCATGAAGTAAATGGATACTTTACAAACAAATAATGCCAAGCCCATATGTCTAATCACCCCCAACCCCTTATAGATGCACATGGGAATATAATTATCTTAACCTCCACTTCTTAAAAAAGTAATTAAACATCTCCAAAATGGGTAATTTGTTTCTCACTTTTAAACATATACTTAGGTGGTATCACTCCTAATATCATTTGTAATGGATCTACCAATCTCACTTTTCATTTTAAATATTTTGACAACCTTTACATATATTATATTAAGTTAAATTCCTTTATGACTACCAAAATTCTATCCAAAACATTTTCAAGTGATGCACTACATTGGTACAACCAACTTAAGTCTAGAATTGTATCTAAATTAGAAGACTTTGTTAATGCATTGGTTTAGTAATTTCATACCAATGACCTTCCTAAAAATATCTTAGCCCATTTATGAAACTTCCTAAACCTTCATCAAGAATTGGAAATCCTTATCTAATAAGGTTGAACACAACATGTTAGAAGACAACCACTTCCACTTGTTTACCAATGCTCTCCATCCCAAACTCTAATACAAATTTAGGGATCTCTCTCCAAAATCATTGGTAAAATATATTAATAAAGATAAACATCAATACTTCCTCATTAGATAATTTGAGACTTTATAACCCACATCTCTAACTTACATGATTATAAGGTCTAAAATAAACATGATACCAATGATAGTGTTATGGATACATATGATTTCATCCACACCATCCATGTTACTCTCCTCAAGGTCTCCAACAAAATGACACTCTCCCAACATCTTAAAATAAGTCCCTTACACCCCCATTTATCCTCATCAACATATGTGAATAATTTAGAAGTTTATAAGACTCTCTCTCTATATATAAACTTAATAAACACATTCTTAAACCTTTAGTTAGATAGCTTGATCTATATCTCTTTACCAAGAATTGGTATAATGCATGAATTTTTTTAGGTATAATGCATCTTGGAGACACTCTTATGACACATTTAGATAGATTAATAACCTTATTTTTTACTATCTTCTTGGTTTTAAATTCAATATGTAAGCTATTCTCTAAGAGTGTCAATAATCATATGACAAGCTATAAAAATATCATGACTCTAAAGTTAAGAATGAGTCCATCAACCAAGCTAATTCTCACCTTCACATTTATAAATATACACTTCCTAAACATACATAACCATCTCACCAAACTACTAATATTAATGTTATTAAAATTATGATTCACTCTTTTAATAGCGATGAGAAATTAGTTAACATGAACAACATGAGGCATGTAGTTCATTATATTAATTCTTATCTTTATTCCTCTAATAGTCCCTATCCTACTTATTGAATATTTTAGGACATATCTCTTGTGGAGTATGATAAATTTATCACTAGACCACATATTTCAAATACATTAGTCAACTTAATGTAGTCATATTTATTTATAACTATTCTAAATGTATCAACTAGCTCAACACAATCTATTAGTTCATAGTTTCCTATTCTAAATACATTGACCAACTTAATGTATCTATTTGGTTCTTAGTTTTTATTCTAAATACATATACCAAATTTAATTATTATGTCAATTCTCATTTATTTGTTCCAATTATATCAGCTATCTCAATATAATCTATTGACCTATGGTCTACTACATTGTCCATCCTGATATAGACAATCATTTCTAGATCAAATACTACTACATTATCCAACGTAATGGAATCAATTTATATTTATATATTTTTTATTCTAAATTATTTTTTTTGATGTAATTATATCATGTTACCCACTCCCAATATCTTGCATTAACCAACTCAATTTAGTATTTTCTTGTGATCCTTTGCAAAACATTATATCAACCAACCTGATGCAATCTATTCCACATAACCAAACTACATTGGTCAGGCTAAGACCATATATTATTTTCTTTAGTCAATTTAAATTAACTTCATCCCCTCCTTTAGTTAAATTTATTTATCATTATTCACCTTTATCGTAGTCATGTCCATCTCTTCTAGGATTTGATGAGTGGGATCTCATTGCAAAAAATTTTGAGCTCCCTTCTCAAATTAATTTTCTTGAGATCATGAGTAATTATTTGCATAATCATAACCGATTGATAAAAATCTTATTCTAAATGAAAATCCCTCAACCTCCACTTTGGGAATAAGAAGCTACCATGTTTAGGTCTAAGGATACTATTTTATAAAAATGTGAATAAATGTCCATTCAAGTTGATGAAACTATGAATGTTTCTCTCTCATTTAAGTTTCACATTGCCTCCGTGATCCCTAATAAAATATTACTTATATATGACCTTCCTATTTTTATTAGTTTATAATTTATTTCCATTAAATTTAAATGTGATTTTATTTATTAATGATCTAACACCTGTGTTGCATCCCTTGATTTCATTAAAACCCTTAGATACTCTGAATGAAACCTTAAGTCAACCCAAATTATTTTTCAAGGATATGATAAATTCCAAATGCCTCCTATTATTCTTTTTTTTATTACCATCATGGTTATAGTTAAGGTCATGATCTTCAAATTCCCATTATCTTATAACATTTTTCTTGGTCGACCCTAGATTCATCACATGAGAGCATTTTTCTCCTATATATGTTAGTGTGTCAAATTTACCCACAATGGCTCTATATATAATATTCAAGGTGACACTAACCCTTGGAATTTTTAAAAATTCTATTAATTTGGCATCTTAAAGACACCTACCCTTGAACATCTACCTAGAATATCTTTTTATGAATCTTAATGATTTAACTATCTCATTAACTCTAACCGAGGCTATAGTGGTAACCTCAAGCTTGTGGGTAATATACCACATAATATATTAGATTTTGATGATGATAATACTAATGATATTATACTTAATATCAAAACCTTAGACATACATTTTAGAATTATAGCTCAACTACCTTCTTATTTATGACTTCACTCTTACAAGAAGCTAATTGATGAGTTTTATACTTATGTGGTCATTCTTAAGAATTCATCTCTCCACTATTCCTTGAGTGATCATGTATCCAATTCCTTTCACATAGGAATTCATCCATATAATTATGATGATGGTTATGCCTTATATGACCCATACATAGTTGTCTATGCTTCAACTAAGGATGCATAAATCATTCTTTATCAATCCTCCCTTCAATAATCTTATGATTTTCCTTCATCTTCTTATTACATTAGTTTGGTTAATATCACATAGTATCATTATCCTTCACTTGATGTTAATATTACTTTATTTTATGTCCATATGTTAGATATAAAGCATATGTTATTTTATTCCCACATTGACTTTGTTAATTTTGAGACTCTTTAGAGTATTATCTTTGATCACTCTATGATGGGACCCTATAGGTTCTCTAAAGTTCATGAGTATTTGATTTTTATTCCTCCTAAGATGTTGGGTAAATTAATATGTATTATACCTAGGAAGTCTCCCAAATCATTATTTTTACACCTAATATTATATACTTTGACAATGACAACTTATTTGATGAGGTTTTAGATAGACCCCACTACAACTCTCCACCTAGTTTATGGGTAAAAGTGTTGTATTATGAGGCCCATAAGATATATTGTAATTAAACCAAATATTATTAATCTTAATAGAGATTATTAGCACAATAAAACCCATAAATCTTAGTTCTCATATCAGATAGTAGACCACTAACATCATCTACTCCTAGACATTTTTTTACATGGTATGAACATGAATTATTTGACTCACTATAGATATCTTTGATAGTAACTAGACACACTTCCACCTAAAATAACCTAGTTTCCTAATATTCCTTGTTTTATGCATCTAATGATATATCTAGAGAATATCACCAAACACAAGGAAGTTTACTATGTTTGGCATCAATGTGCTATACATCATATAAACATTGTACATTAACCCATTACAAATTTTATGATATTTTTTTAGTCTTATGCCTCAACATTATTTACAAGATTCCTATGGTCATTATCAGATGAAGGGGAAACCTTATTCTTTACTTGAGCCTTCCATTAGATCATAGGATATTAAGAACTAGGTCCTCACATTTATTATAGTTCATAAGAGGCACCACATCCTCTTATTTCTTCAAGTATTTTTATATTATAAATAGATATTATCCACCATGTAGTCTTTTCTTGACTCTATGATAAAATATAAGAGATTGATTAGAGCTAGATGTAGACATTGATTTTTAGCTGCATTCTATGTTTATAGTGAACTGCAGATTGATTTATATAAAATCATGTGAATTAAGCCTAAATATCATTAAAATTACAAAATTCATCCAAGCATGGGACATAAATTCATATAATCATGTTGAGGCATCTTCATTTGGGGTATTATCTTGTATGCAATGATAACTTATCTCGTATTTAACCCTAGTAAAATTATGACCTAACAAATTGACAAATTGGCCTATTGATCTATTAATGTAAAATGCTAAAATAAATCCTAAATTCCAAAAAATCTAAGTAGGATTAGTTAAAAATCACCTTTAATTATATGCTTAAGTAAAAATTATAATTTCAATTAGGGAATTACATTTTATAAAAAAATGATTGTTTCAATAAAGAGAAGGTCAAAGTCAAAGGAATTAATAATAAATTTTATAAATGCCTAAAATTTAAAGAAAAGGTGAGTAACATGTCATAAATATCTTATATGAGTTTTCAAGCCTCATAAATATCTTGTATGAGTTATCAAGCCTCATAAATATATTCTATGAGTTGTTAAGCCTTCATAATTGATTTGACCTAACCTAGGGTTAATCTAAACCTGACCAAGGTTAATCTAGACTAAACCAAGGTTAAAACTAAACCTAAATGGACTTGATTTAGAATTATTTTTAGAACCTATAAATACAACTATCATTACACCTAACTAAAAAAGATCTCAAGCCAGAGTTATAATGCTAGATTAAACAAGGAGAATCTTTACCAAGCCAAGCCTAGATAATCCAAGCCTCAAGTGGTCTTAGAGAAGTGATTCCAAAATGGAAATTGCATTTAAAAAGGTATCTATTTCTCAAAATCTGAGCATGAACATCCTCTATGCCAATGAATGAACACTAGTTTAACAAGGGAGGTAACATAGTCTTGTGTTTTATCTTCTATTTATAATTTTATTCATTAAGCTAAGCTAAGCTAAGTACTTATTCAAGAGTAGTTTAATTTCTATTGTATTATTTTATTTAAATTCTCTTTTTATTTCACTAACAATAAACTAATGAAAATTTTCTCTTTGGATTCCTAATGATACATAATGGTTTACCTTGTGGGACCGCACACCCCACATGGACCAAAGGAGTGACATGGAACCTTTAAAAACCTAAAAAAGATCACTCATAACTTTAAGATTTTAATTTTATGACTTATTTTTTATCATTTTATTTACCTACTAATCGATGGCATTATGCTTGCTAAATGTTGACTTTGCCTATTTTATCCTTTATTTTGTGATTGTTTGTTTTTCAAGAAATAGTGACTTTGTGTTTACTTTTCAAGATTTCATAGAAAATAATTACTTAGTCATAAATGGTGGAATTTACTTGATGAATCATCCTACGTAAAATTATTGACTTCAATGAAATAAAATGGTAGTTTCACTCCTACATTTTAACAACTTTTCCAAGTAAAATTTCTCATGAATCTAGTTACTTTACTCTATTTTTAGACATAAACGGTGACTTTGACTAACCTAATCAGTAACCTCACAAGTATTGAATTCATTAGATATTATTTTTTTGATATTATAATTCTATAATAAAATAGTGACTTTGATATATTTATAAAATAATAACTTTGATTTGTGTTGAAATTAGTGACTTTACTCTATGTAAAAAAACTCGAGAGATTAAAATTAAATTTTGATTGTTGGCTAACTCTTTTGGATAAATACAAGTGATCCCCCTAATATTTTTTTTTAGGAAACCAAGTAACTAAAATAATTTTTAAACACATCAAAATTTAATTCACACTTATGTTTTGGTGCCTAAAATTTTACCTAATAACTTTGATTTTTATCTTTCAAGGTTACAAGTGCAAACAACAAAGCTAGGGGGCCAAGTTTCACTTCAAATCTTGTTTAGTGCTCTAAAAACAATGACAACATTCTATTAATGATCCTAAGATACTTTTATTTGTTCATTCTTTCAAATGTAATTAGTTTTAATTTCCCAGATTAATTTATTTTTTGGCAAAATGAACTTTGCATGTATGTTCTCCCCATATCCCTTTAAGGAACTTGGGTGATCAAAAACACCTTATTTATTGATTTTTTTGGTTGAGTCTAGAAAGGATGAAATTTTAAATATGCTCTCCCTAATATTTGAGTGAATTGGGTGACCCAAAATGACCCTAAATTTCTTCTAGTTTTACATTTATTTATTTTTCCACATTGGCTTATGGGTGGGAGTTCATAGCCTGCTCACAAGTTATTTAGATAAGCGTTAACCTATGATTTCATCTCCTATAATCATTTCAACCCCACTCCATAGTGGGGTATATAAATTGGGCACATGATAATAAAATTGAAAAGTGGATAAGCTATTAGCCTCATAATTCTAATGAAAATTTATATTAGTTCATGCTAGACATCGAACTTCACTAAGTAGTACACAACTAAAGTCCTTATGCAAATGAATATACATTTCAATAACAATCTGTCAAGTTTGAATTCAATTGATGTGATGTTGCCTTATTTTATCCAAACTTGGTACCATTTAGATCATTTTAAAAATTATATATTTTAGTAAACCCCACTTTACCATGGAATATCCTACCAAATGTTTAGTGCTTCATCACTCCAAGTTTCTTTCCACGTACTAGTTCTTGGGATATATAAGGGGCTTAAAAATACTACCTACTTACATGATTTAATTTTTGGATTAACACTTAATTAATTTTAATATTGGTATATTGGTGGAAAATTTGGTATAAGCTACACACATCATTTTTAGGGTAGGACATGCACTTAGGTGTTTTTTATATTTATTTTACTAGCATGTATTTTTGGGTCTAAGATTTTTTGTATACCAAGACAAAATGAGTCAAAAACTTCAAAATAATACATGTATTACACAAAACTTTGAAATAAGTGGTGTTACACTACCAAAATCACTCAAAGCTTTTGTCTTAGCTTGAGATTTTAAAAACCACTTTTATACCACTTATTCAAAGGAGAATTGTTACACTACCTATTTTATTCCAAAACACTTTAATTATTTGAAACCATGTTTAAAACCCATTCATAGGTTTATTTCCAAAAATGTTTAGTTACGCTACATGTTTGAGTCTATCATGTTAACCTTTAAAAAATCTTAATGTTTTATTCTAAATTTGAAATAAAATATTACAAAGTTTAGATCCCAAACTAATTAATTTATGCCAAATCCTTATCTAATTTTGGCTTAGGTGGTTTACATTTTACATTTGAATTTTTTAACTCAGATTGATTTATAATTTGGTTTAAATCCCTCTACCTAAATTTAAGGGTGTTTTATTTTTACATGCCTAGTTTAGAGTTCTTTGTGTTAGGTTCAAGATTGTCTTTATTTATTTTACTAAGAGTCATTTGTATGCATAGAATGAGTTTTATTATCCATTACCTTAGAGTTATATTTATTTCAAGTTCTTTCTTAGACCATAATACTACCAAATATAGATTTGGGACTTTTAAACAAAAACCAAACATTATTTTTCATGCTTTAGGCATAGTTTAGAAGTCTAGATTTGTGACATTTGATAAAATACATAACAAATTTCTTTTCCTTTTAATACCTATATCAAGATTGTTTTACCTTACTTAAATACTTTACCAAAGACCATTTTTGTGTTTTCAATTTACCTTTGCTTTAGACCTAGAATAAACATTTCAAATTTGGACGTCTTTTAAAGAGATAAAGGGTGTTCACTTTAGATCATGTTCATTTTCCACATTAGACCCTTTTTAAGAGACCTAATCATAAATTCAAGCATGCCTCACTATACATGTAGTGGGACCATATATAATCCATATTATGAGAACATTATCATTAGTGACCCCTTTGTTCAATAACCTTATAATAATGATGTAGTGTATGATATTAATCCATATCCATCTTATACTATGCTATATTTAGAATAAAGGTAGGACCCACTAGTAAAATACCTAGATAATACACCTTCTTATCTAGGACATGAATAAGAAAAAATGACACAATATCTTACTAATGTGTTACCCATCATTGAATAGGCCCAACTATAGCCCTACTATGTAACCATACCAATAACTTATGACCTATACTTATTTTATCATCACTTGATAGAAAACATAGATGAAATTCTGGTTAGGGTGGTCAAATTAGGATGACAAACTTTCCACATGAAATTCTATCTAACTTTATTAGAACACATAGGAATATGCCTCATGTCCAATAGTTTGAATAGACTTTAACTAGTTGTGACCAATATCTAGTACCAATACTTAAAAAGGTCCTAAATGTGATTGAAAAAGGAAAGGATCTAATGGATGAACAATTATAATAGGTATTGAAAGTGTATCAAACATATCTTAACCTATCTCAAAAATTCAATTCCATGGTCATTTAAAACATGCCACTCATAAAGTTAGCTCCTCTAATAGGGGTACAAACTGATTCTTCAAGATATATATATTAGAAAATAGACCCCTTTGGAAAAATCATGCTGGTAAGATACATGTTCAATGTCCCAATAATGATATAAAAAAACTTCATATCCTATAGAATACCTCACATAATCTAGTAGATAATATGCAAGTGTGTTCCAATTTGAACTAAGGTGGGTTTAGTGTACTATAGAGTAACACATTGTAGGTTACTCTTATCAATACCTCAAGTGGATTATAATAATGGGGGTAGGTATGCCTATTTCCCAAACATATCAATAAAATTATACTCTTAAACTAGTTACTTCCTTAAACATGCAATATGGGGAAGTAGCCAAAAATAGAGCAACATTTTGCCCTAACAAGTGTTGAATACTACACCATGTCAATATGTAAAAACTAATGTTCTAACATCATAAGTATAAACAAATATACCAAAACCATCACAAACATTATCTAATCAAAATTATGTTCCTGTTGGTCAATAATGAGTTCTGGTTAGTCAACATGAGATACCTAACCTTTATAAGTACCTAATTTATAATAGGTGTTTACTGAGCAACAAGGTCCCAAATTATAATAGGTACCTATTAAGAAATAGTTTTATTTTGCTCAATGATTATCTCATATATAATAGGTATCTAACATGAAACATATTAAAAAATAGGGATTTAGCCAAAAATGGGTGTCATTTATATAACATGGTTTGCCAAGTCGATAGCAAATTCCCATTCAAACCCAACAATCACAGTACATTACAACACAACCATAGTTTTAAAATCAAATCCATGTTGTGAACCCTAGCCAAAATGTTTATAAAAAATAATTTGTGCCATAAAAAATATAATCCTAATAAATGGATACATATTCCTGGTTAGTCGACCAATCAAATGAACATTCCCTAATATGGCATTCCTCCATTTTATGCTAATCAAGGTATTCCACCTTTGAATACTATTATCACATAATATTTCACCTATCTTGATCCTTTATATTATTGTGTAAGTTCCTAGTGATATAATGGAAAAACTTTCAAAGTTATGGGACCTTGGAAATTTGAGGTTAATCTTCGAAGAAGGTCGGCTACCTTTCACTAAATCTGATGCAAACTCATAAAATACTAGTTTTGTGGACATCTCACTCTTTAGTGTTTTTTGATTCTAAACTAGGGTTTTGAAGGGGAAAAGGTTTGGATAATTGAAATTTTTAAAAAACTAAAAATATGGTGATTGCACAAAATATTTTATAGTGGATATAAATGCTTACTTGATAAAAACAAAAGAGAGGAAATTATATTGAATTTATTTAAGAATAGACTCATGTAAAGAGAAATCAAAAGTAGTATTTTAGTTATTTCTCATAAAAGGGAAAAGATATTTATTCCAAACAATAGTATCAAGAGGGTAAAATACCACAAATTAATTTCCTTGAGATTGTAATAAAAGACTAACCTTTCATAAGTAATGAAATAACTTGCACAAACAGAGAGATTCCAAAACACAAGAGAGGCAAATCTTCAACTTTATTTCTCTCCAAAGGTTATAACATGTAGTAAATAAGTTAAAAATGCAAAAAAATATAAATATAAAAAAAATATGGATTGGGCCATGGGGTCTAACTATTTTTATACAAAATATGTCATAGAAGACATGTAGTTATTTAAATTCAATTGCCTAGTAAAGAAAATCATGCAAATCTAAAACCCTCATGTAAGAGAGGTGAGTTCTTCTATTTATGTTGACTGGGATTTGTGGAATGGATAGAAAATAGCATACAAAAGCTGGGCATGATATTTTGCATATCATGGTATGGCATGGTGTGGTTGGAACTACTGAATCTCTATGTAATGCTTCTTCATCTGGTAAGGGCTAAAAATATCTCTTCATCCAAAAGAGGTACCCAAAATAGAAATAGTTTTTCAAAAATAAAAGATAACTTTGAAAATAATTCCAAGTTAATTTTCTATGTAAAAACCTAGTTTGAAAAACTCAAGTGAAACTTTTAAAATTTTCTATGTCTTTATGACTTCTGCCA
Source organism: Torreya grandis (assembly GCA_037957365.1). Taxonomy (NCBI): domain Eukaryota; kingdom Viridiplantae; phylum Streptophyta; class Pinopsida; order Cupressales; family Taxaceae; genus Torreya; species Torreya grandis. The sequence continues at coordinate 2,050,179 of JARHVA010002693.1, forward strand.
AAATGAACCGTGTAATTTACACTTCATGATTTTGCACTTTTAAATATTTCATATTTATCAAAATGTAAAGTACAATTTGCACTTGTGCTTTTTACAAATTCCACATTATAAATATTATAAAGTGTAAAATTTGTTTTCTATTTCTCAACATCAAATAGTTCTCTTCTGAAATTCCTTATTGATATGCTCCTTCAAGATTTTCCTTTTGTCTCTAATTATTTCATAGTGAAACATTTATTATTGCAATACCCTTTTCCCATAGAGGTGGAAGGTTCTGGAAGCACCTAGAAGTTACCACAGAGGCTAGAGGTGTTGAAAGCCCTTGAAAGTTCCCATGAAGGTTAGAGATGCTAGAAGCACCTAAAAGTTCCCATAGAGGTTGGAGGTACTAGAAGCACTTGGAAGTTCCCATGGAGGTTGGAGGTGTTGGAAGCACCTAAAAGTTCCCATGGAGGTTAGAGGTGCTAGAAGCATGTTGAATTTCTTCTAGAGGTTAGAGGTTATATGTTTGGTATGATCTAGATCTCATTGTGCACTTTACATATTATGAAAATGTCCAATGTGCACATTGAGTTTTGGATTCCACTAAATGGGTGCATGGTAGGATCTAAATCCTAGCATGCACTTTGCACATTGTGAAAACCTATAAAGTGCATAGTGAGTTCTTGATTCTATCAGATGTTTGCATGGTGGGATCCAGATCCCACCATGCATTTTACATGTTGTGAAAAGGTTAAAAGTGCATGGTGATTTCTAGATTATGTGTTTTTAGATTTTGGTGCTTCACATGATTCAAAACTAATAAATCAATTTTTAAAAGTACATATTGCATCTAGAGTTTTAGATTATATAGGGTAAAGGTAAAGATGGATTTTTTGAAGGATTCAAAGTTTTTATTAAAAAATAAAGGGGGTTTCCCTTGGGGTATCAAATGTAATGATATTTTTGGGATAAAAATATCAACATTTTCAGTGACCTATGTAGGATAATTGTTTACTAATCATTTACAATCTAGTAGCCTTCTAAGACATTGGGCATGGAATCAATTTTGATTCTAACAAAATAAAACTAGGGGAGAACAAACTAGGATGTAACTAAACATGAAGAAAAAGAAATAAAATAGACAAAACAAAATAGGGGAAAACAACATGACCTAAGGGAAAATCTCCTAACAATTTTAACCTATGTAGAAGCACTTATTGTAAAGCCAAACTAATCTGATAAACAAATTTTCACAAATGCACTTAGAGTAAAACATGGAAACTAATATGTATAGGGCTATAATTTATAATTACTTTCCACTTAGTTCAAATAAGGAAGTTTTAGCATCACTAGTGATAAACTAAGATGAAAAACACCTTGTTTTTGAGAGATCAAGTTAAGTAAGATGATATGCTTTATTGATGATTATTTTGGCATTCTCTCAAGTGGATAAAATGAGATAAACATATCAACTATGTAGACATATTGCTCCATTGCTTCAAGTCTTGATCCAAATTGAACTGTAGGGGCCCCTGCAACCTCCTCTTTAATGGCTCAATTTTGTGCTCCAAATTATGCACAACATGTGATGGTTCCTTTGAATTGGTGCATGGTTGACTACCTAGGCTTAAAAATAAAATATCTAATTCATCCAAAAAGGAAGCTTCTTCTTGGTCATATGATACAATGGTAACTTTAACACCATCTTTTCTCTACTTTATTTAAAAGGATCTATATGGTAGTTCTTCAATCCACATGAGACCTAAAATTTCATGTTCTTTTGGATTTTGATCTAACCATTCTTATTAATTATTGAAGACATCAGTACTACCTTCAATGGAAAATTCATCTTGAGATTGGTTAACATCTTCAACTGAATTTGAAAGTTCATCTTCATGTTTTGGAAGAGCCATAGGCTAGTTTATAACCTATACCTAGTCCATGAAGTCATGGTACAACTATTGCCATACTTTATCGTAATCCTCATTGTTCTTTATTTCTTTCTCTTCTTTCTCTTCATGAAGTCATGGTGCAACTATTGACTATGTTAATATCTATACCTTGGTAATCTTCATCTATAGCCACACCAAATGGAATCTCTTTGAATAAATCAAAATCCCCTTTGCTCTTAGTTATAACATGAATACATACCTCTTTAAATATGAAGGCATTTAGGCTCTAATTCATCAAAACCATGCCAAGGAGTACGATCAAAACCTAAATCTTCCCCTTTTAAATGAAGTAGACTACCTATCATCCTCTCTTCATCATATATGCCTATGTTTTCTTCTTCAAACTCAACTCTGACTATAAGATCCTCCTCTATTCTTTGTAAAATAGGCTCTTCCTTCATGAGTGATATGGTAGGAGGATGAAGAAGTTTACCTTGCAACTCAAGAGAGTATCATTCCAACTAGGGACCTTGAAGTATCTATTAGGTGGTTCTTGAAGAAGGGAGTGAGAGTATTTAAACTTTGGTATGGAAATCTCATTGAGCTAAGCTAACATAGCTTCTCCTTGAATTAGATCTTGGACTATTTCATCTAGCACTTCCACTTTTTTCTTTATTCCCTCTTTGATTTATTTCCATGAGGGGAATGTGTAAGATTTGGCCACCTCCTCCTTTTCCTGCATGGGTGTGGGAGAGGGTGGTTTCAAAAGATATGGTATGACATAATTAGGAGCATTGGAATAAGAGAGGATCAAAAATGGGATGATAGGTTATGTTTGCATAGGTATAGGCTTTCTCAAAGGAAGGAGATATCTAACACTTAGAATTTTAAAACAAGGAGGCTTAATAAAAACTTCATAAGGTTTAACTTGATTAAAGCTTGGGGTTTTGAATGTGGGAGCCTCCTTTTGAGTAGGTTGATCCTGAGCTTCATTTTTTTGCATCCGCATAAGAAGTTGATGCATTTGCTCCTTTTTAGCTATAATCTATCTAGCTAGGAAGTCCTTATGATATATTTATTACTGACTCATATCCTATTGATGGAGATAAGATTGATAAGCAAGCTCCTCTTTCTACATATTATATCCCCTTTCCCCATCAATCTCTCTACATTTTCTCTCAAAATCAAGCATCATCTCCTTGAGGCTCATATTTGCTTGACTAGAAAGAGGTAAATTATAACAAGGCTAGTATATTGAATCTTGAGGAAAACTTAGGGTGAAGCCATGAACATTTATAACTTGATATGAAGGATAAGGAATGAAGGAAAATGCATTTTTATCAAATGGGTGGTGATACATACCAAATGATGGTGATTAGGCACATGGGCTACTCATACCATCTGATGTTAATTTAGAGTTAATTGGTGCTAACTTAGTTAATTTCAAAATTTGATGAGAGGAAAGACACACTAAAAATCTTTCCACTCTATATAGGTTTGGGTCCCATCGAGCATGCTAAAATTTATTATCACATAGGATTGTACATGTCTTGATCTTATAGCTTATTATGTCAGTGCATAATGATACAATAGAAAAACCTCCAAATCCATGGTACCTTGGTAATTTGAGGTTAATCTCTAAAGAAGTCTGACTTTTTCTCACTAAATCTAATGCAAATTGATAAAATACTAGTTTTATGGAAATCTCATTCTTTAGTGATTTTTGATCCTAAACTAGGGTTTTGAAGGGGAAAAGGGTTAAAGAATTTAAATTTTTAGAAAACTAAAAATATGGTGATTGTACCAAATATTTTTTAATGGATCTAAATTCTTGCTTTATAAACACAAAAGAGAGGAAATTATATTGAATTTATTTAAGCACAGACTCATGCAAATAGAAATTAGAGGTAGTATTTTATCTATTTTTCACAAAAGAGAAAAGATATTTATTCCAAAAAATAGTATCAAGAGGTAAAAATACCAAAGATTAATTTTATTGAGACTATCATAAAAGAATAAGCTTTGAAAAATAATGAAATAACTTGCACACATACAAATATTCCATAATATAAGATAGGAAAATATTCAACTTTATTCTCTTCAAAGGTTACATTATGTAGTGAATACATTCAAAATTAATAAAATATAAATATAATTAAAAATATAGATTGGTCCATGGGTTTTGTCCATTTTTATACAAAATATGTCATAGAAGACATGTAGTTATTGAAACTCAAATGCTAAGTAAAGAAGATCATGTAGATCTAAAATCCTCATGCAAAAGAGGTGAGTTCTATTTCTGGTGATTGAGACTTGTGAAATAGATATAAAATGGCATACATGAGTTGGTAATGTTTTTTATCATATCATGGTGTGGTATGGCATGGCTAAAACTATTGTATCTCCATGCAATGCTTTTTCATCTGGTAATGGCTGAAAATAGCTCTTCATGTAAAAGAGGTGTCTAAAATAGAACTGGTCTCTCAAAAATAAAAGATAAATTTGAAAATAATTCCAAGTTACTTTACCATGCAACAATCTTAACTTGTAAAACTCAAGTGAGACATTTACAACTTTCTAAGTCTTTATCACTTTTGCCAAAATGAACCATGCAATTTTCACTTCATGATTTTGCACTTTTTAACAATTCATATTTATTAAAATGGAAAGTGTAATTTGCACTTGTGATTTTTGAAACTTCCACCTTATAAAAAATATGAAGTGTGAAATATGTTTTCTCTTTCTCAACATCAAATATATCTCTTCTGAAAGTCCTTATTGATCTATGCCTTTAATATTTTTCTTTTATCTTTGATTATTTCATAGTGATACATTTATTGATGCAATACCATTTTCTCATAGAGGTGGAAGGTGATGGAAGCACCTAAAATTTCCCATGGAGGTTAGAGGTACTATAAGTTCCTAAAAGGTTTTGTGAAATTTGGAGGTGCTAGAAGCACCTCAAATTTTCCATGAAGTTTGGAGGTGTTGGAAGCACCTATAAGTTCTCATGGAGTTTGGAGGTGTTGGAAGCACCAGGAAGTTCTTGTGGAGGTTGGAGGTTATAGGTTTGGTAGGACCTAGAGCCCATCATGCACTTTACACATTGTGAAAACATGCAAAGTGCACACTAAGGTTAGATTCTATCAGATGGGTGTGTTATGGGATTTGGATTTTGTCATGCACTTTGAAAATTGTGAAAACATGAAAATTAAAGTCTAAGTTAAGTGATGGAAGTAACCATGTCAGTTGATCTATAGCCTTACTAGTTTTACAAATATATTGAGACAGATTATAAGAGTTATAATTAGCATTTTACCCTAAATCCTATAACTAAAAATAATGGAGATAATTTTGTTAAAGTAATATCTATTGAATCAAAGCCCAAATCTAATTACATCTACCCTAAAATCCTAGCTTCAACTTCATTTGCATCTCCACCAGAGATAAAAAGCATTTTTACATATCTACCAAAGGTCTAGGAGAGTAAAGTACTCATGAATCCTTTCATATACCCAAATTTCCTCAAAACCTAAAATTATATGGAAGACCCAAATCTATTATTATTCACATGGAATGGTGTACTATAGGAAAATCTCATCTCACTCATCCCATTATTTACAAACAAACCTCTATCAAAGAATAGGACCCTTTTGTTAAAGATGATTTATGGTTTTATAATGACAACCTAGTTGATTATTACCAAAGTGCCAAGTATCTTATCCTTAAATAGATTATGGATATCCAAGCTTATGAAGGTAGAGGCCTGGGGTAAAATCACTAAGGAACACTTGAATAAATTTCCTTGACTAAATAAAACTGAACTCATGGTATTCAATTTAAACCATGTGGAAGTGACACTGCATACCTTATTCGAGTTCCTACACCAATGATAACAAGTATGATGCTAAAAATGACATATGGTATTATTCTAACATATATTATGACCTTGATGATAATAATTCATTTAACCTTTATGTCATATGAATATTTAATCCTATCATTCACCCTTAACCACTTTCCATTCATCACCCCCAACTGATAGACTAAGACCAATAATAGTCAACAATGTCATTTGATGAGTTTAATAGTGATGAGGCTATTTATAATTTTTTTATTTTTAGGGATTATATATCTCTATTATATCAAAAATAGGGTTTGTATATCATATTATATCCTACTACCTATTTCAGAGAGTGGGTGAACTTCCTTGGCTAAAAAAAAAATCAAACATTGAGGTCTAAAAGTGAAAACCTATTTTAGGTGCTTTCAGACAAGGGAAAAAATAAATAAAAAGGAAATTCTCTTTATGAAAACATATTTTAGGTGAAATTATATGGTGATGTTCACCCTTATTTTCATAAAGAGTATGAAACCACGACTCCAAGATTTATGTATAGATTCAAAATTAGTACTAAAAAGCGACAAGATTTTGAGTAGATCATATAGGAGTGCACATAGGTATTTTTTACATGGAATTTTCCACCCTTGGAATATTTATATTCATATTTTATAAGTGACATCAATGAACTAATCAAGCTATAAGACTACAACATTGCCAACTAGTTTACCTCTTTAGTAACTCTTTTATAAGATGGTTCTATACTCGTTGTGGATGATACTTTTGAGGTCAACATTAGAACTCCAACTACATGTTATAACCCAATATTTCAGCCTATATTATATTTTTAAATCCTAATCTAATATTTTTCCAAAATTATAATACTTATAAGTATGTGGGTTTACCTATAGTATAAGTAGACGTATAGGTTTAAGCGCTAGCTCCCTGAATTTGTCTTGAAGTTCTTATCACCTATACTAATTGTTTTCTTATGGGAAAAAGAATATAAGTAAAAATGAAATAAAGATAATAAAATGGTATTATACACCATAATTATTTACATAATGCTATCATACTTATTTCATTAAGAAACAAGACCTACAAACTAGCTTCAAAGTCCTAAGATGTTCTAACATAAATATTTCAATATAGAGGTGATGTGAATGAGATAACTCAAGGTAAGTAGACTAGAGATTATTATTATAAATATAATGACACTTTCACACTTAAATGGAGATAAAAAATACTAACTACACTATATATGACTTGTTATAATGAGAACTCCTTGTACTAGACATGATAGGATAAGGAGAAGCAAGGATAGAATCACTAGACCTCACCATTCATCACATTGCACACTCACACAAGATTTTTGTGAACTAAAAAATAGATTTATTTTATTATTCAAAGTCAAATTACATCATTAAACTAGTAGTGCTTCACCTTACATGGTGTGGAATTATTAGACAAGAGCCAAAATGGCTAGTACTTATAGAATGTGAGATAGGAAAGAGAATAATTAAGTCCAATAGTCACAAGAATAGATTTCAAGTTGAGAAAAGGAGTTATATATACAAGATAATTAATTATGATACATACCATTCAATTTATACTTATACAAATGTCCCTCAAGGGTATGAAACTACTCAAATCTGGAATAGAGGTCTCTTAGTTAGCTTCTTGAAATTGCCATCATCATTTGAACTTACATGAGTGATCTACATCAGACTAGTAATAGATAACATGATTTAAATATGAAGAGGGGGTTATAAATATTCTCTAACATGATTTTTATGTTTCCCTAATTATTGATATTCTTTTGGCCAAGTGTTCTCACTACCTGTAGTCATAGTCACCCTTATTGCAATCATCCTTCACACTTGGCACCAAGATTCTCATTAATTTCTCATACCAATATATACAGTGGAGTGTATGACACTTTTTAATATTCATCCTAATATTATTTCATTATTAAAACCTTAAAAATATTTCCAATTGAAGTTATCACCTTCTCACTAGGTGATCATTCTTCATTCATTATGTCATTCTAGACTAGCTAAAGTAGAGGTGTTAGTAAATATATATATGTGATTATCTGAGGAAATAAATAGACATAGAGATATATATTAAGTCTCATTATATCTACCAAAGTCATCTTCATATTCCAACTCTCTCTTGAATTTGTAAAACATAAAAAAAATCAATAAAATTAGTTGTGTACCCAATCCAAACAAGAAGGGCATAAACAAATCTAATGGGAGAGAGACATAGGGAGTCCTATTAAATTTAAAATTTATTTCCTACCCAAACTATCTCATCTAGATGCATTTCTATCAACTTATTCTCAAATAGATCATGAATAAAGGTTTTATAGGGTTTTAGGTGGTTCTAACCCTTAAGGACAGTTCATAAAGTTATGATGTAAAAACCCTAAATAAATTTCACCAAAACCTTATTAATGACCATATATATCATACCCTATCTCCTCATCCTCACATGTTATACATCCGTACTATTGTGAGCTTCTAAACATGCCTTCTCAACCTTATCTCTTCATTTCGCATACCCTATCATGTTCTTGAGCTAATAAATCACTTCTCTATGATATTTTATGAAAAATAAAGGATATAATTCACCTTATGGATCTAAATGAAAGTGATTCAATTATATTCAATTCTAACCTAACCTTATAAATGGTGTTAGAACCCTATTAGGTAGTAGGCCTAGTTTATGTCTAGTAGGAGTTAAATGTTCTTAGATCCTCAAAACTACCTCCAAGTGGTTTTTCATGACTAAGGAGACTTATAAATGATTTTATATGTTTATATCAAGACCATATACCTTCAATTATAATTTAAAATAACTTCCAACCCATTTCCTAACATTTTCATACTAGGCCTATAGGATTTATCCTCCGAGGAGTGCCCTTTGTCTGAGATAGAAAAGAGGGAACTTCCCCTACTATCTTTATAAATTTAAATATGTGAGAGGATAAAGTAACATAGAGGTAAATTATGTATAAAATGACATAGTTTTATCACATCAACAAGTCTTCCAAATTCCCTAAAACTCAAGGTAGACTTTTTGAACCCTGACTGTGCAGGACTTGCAAGTGTGGACTGTAGGTTTCATGTATGAGCTACCTCTTACCATGTTTTTAATTCACGAAAGTCTCATTAAATGTTAATTATCAATATAAGGTTAATAAAAAAATTTCCATCATCCAATCCTATATTAAACTCCTTAAGGTATGCCTTTCACTTGTCTAGACTAGTCAATAGTCCACTGTGATTGTGTTTTTACTCAAAAAAGAGTATACTTGTAGGTTGACATTTCATCTTCTATACCTTTTATCATTGAAATAAGACCATTATTAAATTATTTTTGGGTATATTGTATTAATTTAGGTATATTAATACCATTTTCATTATATTCCAACATCAAGGCCACTATGTTTTAGATCAATGCCATGTTGCAGTCCAAATGTAGATGCCTATTTCAGACCAAAAGGGGCTCTTTAGGTAATATTCTAGGTCAAAAACTTAGATTTAAATCTATATCAATGTCCTTCAATCTATTTGAATTATTTTAACCTAAATAATATGACTTAACATGAGTATATACTCCTTGTTTCTTTCCAATAGCAATAAGGTCACTTAGAGTTCAAATTACTATAGAGAACATTAACATTCTGTAGTATAAGAATGTCAAGAATGGAGCCATATTTTAAATGACTTATGGTACCAAACATCCACTTTTTTTTTTAAATATATTACCCCTATATGTTTTTTATATAATGGAATGACTTGGACCTATATATACCTCATGCCTTTCACAATAAAAGGATCAAAAGAAAGGTGAAAGCTTTATTTTTGGAAGATTCAAGGAATATGTCTCTAAACTCAGTTTCTCCAATCATGAGTTATAGCTCAAGCTTGATTGTCATTTCATGGTTTAAAAATTAAATATTATGTAATATTAAACCTTATAGGACCTTAAATAATGTCTCCAATATGCTCAAATTCTTCCATTATTACCTTCAAGCCTTTGTGAAAGACACTTAAAGGTGAATGTATAGTATACATGGAAATGAGAATGAGATATGGACATATACATAGTGTATGGTTTATTTTTCATCTTAAACATTATTAAATTATTAAAAATAATCATTTTAACATTAAAGGACTTAAAACTAGTCAAATATTTCCATTCCAATGTGATTATCTCCTACATAGGGCACCTGTATGTGAACATCAATGGTGCAGGAATGTATATGTTGGAGAACTAGTTTTTACAACTAGTATTATGAAATTTGGAGAGATTATTTTAATTTATATTGTTATAATATTATGTAAAAATTATTAAAATATTCATTTCATCTCCATGAATGTTATCAAAGTCTTCATACACTCATTTACCATGATTGTAAGTGAGCTTTCTACAGGAAGTCTGATTATGTTGTTTGCTTGATTGCAACTCTATTAATTGTAACCATTTAGATGGAGAATAAAATTAAGGAGGTGAAAAAATACATAGGATACATTAAATATAACATATCACCCTCATTTTCAACCACCAAAAGTAAATAACAACTTATGTAACTGATGAACCTACCTACAACTAGCAATGGAGAACTTAACCTATAACTTGAGATTTTTGGCTTATAAACTTGAATCCAAAATTTAAAAAAAAAGATATTAAAAATTATATAAATATTTACATGTATTCTAAAATCAATTTAAATAAATGGTTTCTATAGACTAGCTCAAACAAGGAGAAAACATGCAAGGTGTGGGGATTAGTATGCAAAAGGAAACAATCAACTTCTTAAGAATGATTCAAAAATAATATGAAAAATTTATTATAAATCCTAACATTAATGTGAATTTTATTTATTTCACTAATACCCCATAAGATAATTTTACTTGAAACCTCTCATATTGGCTATACTAAGAGAAAACCTGTTGACCAGTTTTGCATGCCAAAAAGAGTGATGAAAGAGTAAAATGGTTTTGGACTAGTTTTGATACTTAAAAAGTATATAAACCATGTTAATTATTTAATTTAATTTAAATATTCATTCCAAAATATTTCCACACATTCCACACTTATTTATAAGTCATATAACTACCAAAACTACCTAAAATTGCCACTTTTCTTTATTGTTTCAATGTATCAACTTCAAGTTTTAGTTAGGGACTGACATTAATAAAAATTATTTGAAATATTATATGTTTAAATATATTTTTTATAACTTTTCAACCAAGGTAAAACAACTCTCATTAAATAGTCCAAACATGACCCTAAGTGACATAAAATGATATAAGGACTAAATTTAAATAAGACCAAGGATAATAACACATAAAATGACATTAAATAGGACCCTAACTCACCCTATTACATCATAATATGCCCATATATAATTTTTTTTACTATATGGGGTTGTCCTATTTTGACTTGTGGTCAAAATAGTCAACATTCTTGGTGATTTCTTAGGAGTGGTATGCTTGTTATGCCCAAGACCAATAGCCTTCTCTTATCCATTGGGATATTAATTAACCTATGTATAGGTCTGAAAATTAATTTTATTTTTAAATAGATCAAAACATAGTAAAAAACAATAATAAGACACAAAACAACACACCACACACTTGTGCTTGATGAGCACTTATGAAACACACACAAATAAAACCAACTAACTCAAAAAACAAACTAACTTGAAAGAAATTTTTCCTCCTGGATCAAAGGGGGAGTTGAAAACATTTATTGATTCATGTAATGAAGTATTTAATTAATCATGTATCTTTTTAGGCCTTGGAAATTGTATCTTCAACTCTTTCATGATGTTTTCCAACCTCATTAACATGATGTTCAATGAAATCAAAGCAACAAAAAAGAAATCATTTATGGAGATGAAATCCTCTTGCATATCAACAATCTCAACTTTCTCATAGGACTCCTCAACTAAAACCTTCAATGGTGGTTCAAAATGACATACCATTTTAGTTTCCATGGTGCTCTCAATAAGATATGGTTTCACTTCAGCTGCAAGTTCTTCAAGCTCATCTAGGAGCTCTGCATAGTCCACCCAATCTTGGTCATTATCATCCATATAAATATTTTTATCTACCTTATCATGTACTTGGCCCTCGACTTGGAAAAATTCTTTAAGTTCTTGAAAAAGTTTCATTTACTATTTCCAATCATCTTTGTTCTCTTTTTCTTTAAAAATCACCACCTCTTAAACTTTTTCTTCTTGATGTATGATGTCATCAAGATGGTCTTCTTTATGCTCCAATGAATCTAAGGGTGGTTAAACATCAGGATAAGGTATTTATCCTCCTTAATGAAAACACCATATACCTTTGATTCATTATTTTCCTTCATAGATGTAGTCTTCATGACAATGATTTGAGGTTGATCTTCATGTTTTTGCTCTTTATCCTTAAAAAGACTTTCTTCCTTATGATTGATGACACACTCATATTCATTATTTTTAGGATAATCACTAACCTCATTATTAGATATGGAGTATTTATTATGATAATAAGTTTCTTCATTTAGCTTCTCAAAGTTCTAATTTATGTCATGAAACTTCTACCATATATCTTCCTCTTCATCATTGTCATGTTCAAGGACTGTTTCATCATGGACAATAGGTATGGGGAATTTATCAAGAACCTCTCCCTTCATTATTTGACCAAATCCATTATGTGCAACTATAATAGGATCTTCAATTTTTTTATGTTCATTTAAAAATATGTAGTTACACTTGTGTTCACTAAGGGGGGTCCCTATGGTGAATTCTTCTTCATAGTTACTTGAAGCATCCTCTTGATCAGCTATGTCTCGAGCTTATTGTTCTTCACTTACTTCCATTAAAATGGGATCTTTTTCAATAAAGGATGAGGTGAGAGGGTTATGGATAGGCTTATGAGTTGGATATTGAGTATGAGGTGTGGTAGAGGGCTTGTGAATGGATTTAGGAAAAAGGACTTCTTGAGTAAGCTCATAAGGAAGAGATAATTTGGGTTGGTTAAAAGTGAAAACACTTACTTAAACAAAATTTTCACCTTTCTTATAATCTCCTTGAAGATCTTAAACAAAAACATTTTAATTTTTAAGTTATTTTTTTCCCAAATCTTTTGTCTATTTATTGAGCATTGGGAACACTTCTTTGCCAAGTGTAGCTTCTCTTTGATCTTCCAATGATTTTTATCTTCAAATATCTCCAACATCTTCATAAAATTTTGAGTAATGCCTCTTAATGATTCTATAATATAGTTAGGTATTACATAAAAATCATCATCCCATGTTCTTATCCATTTGTCATTATCTAGTAGCTCTATTATGAGTGACAATAAAGATTTGATATAAGTTAGGGTTGATGGAGGGGAAGAATGTGATATTGGGGATTATGAAGGGATTTAATTTTCTATACTAAGATTTCATATCTTATATTTTATTATGTTTATGTATAATCAATGGGATAATTTGATTATTTATTAAAATACTAATAATAATCCTCTTGAGGTTGATAGGCATCATGGTATGGTTGGTAGGGATCATATTGGGATCGATAGGAAGACACTTCTTGATAGGTTTCTTGATATACTTCCTCATAGGTTTGTCCAACAACATGATTTCCATATGGATAAGGAAACAAATGGACATGGGTCTTGCATGGCTCATAATATTGATAGCCATTTTGATAGGGCTATTGAGGAGTATAACATGGTTCATATCAAGGTTGATAGGGAGGTTCATAGTAGGAATATTCATCACATTTATTCATATCAACCTTATAGGTCAAATAAGATACAATAACTAATAAAAACCTTCAACAAAATATACTTTGGCTACTTACAACCATAATATTTCATTCAGATTCGACATTGGTATTATCTTACTTTCTTCTAAAAGTTGATTAGAAAGAAGACACACCAACACTATTTCCACTTTCTTGGACCTTGATCCCACCAAGCATGATAGAAATATCATCACCAAATTTTCACCCTAGAATAAATTTTCAAGCCTAATCTAATATTTGGTCAACATTTGAATACTTCTAAGCATGTGGGTTTACCTATAGTAGAAGTATACCTCTAGGTTTAAGGGTTATCTCCCTAAATTTGTCTTAAAGTGCTTATCACCTATACTAATTATTTGATTATGGGAAAATAAATAGAAGTATTAATTAATTAAATATACTCTAATGGGGTGATACACCATAATTATTTTCTCAATGTTATAATACTTCTTTCACTAAGAAAAAATACCTACAAACTAGCTTCAAAGTCCTAAGATGTTCCAACATAAGTATTTCAATATAGATGTGATATGCATGAGGCAATTCAAGGTGAGTATAAAAAAGATCATATTGTTTAATATAAGGACACTTTCACACTTTAAGGGAGCCAAACACACTATCTACACTTTATATGTACTATTATAATTAGAACTCCTTGTATGATATATGAAAGGATAAGGAGAAATAAGGATAAAATCACTAGACCTCACCATTCATCACTTTACACACTCACACAAGGTGTTTGTGAAATAAAAACTATATTGATTTTATTATTTAAAGGCAAATTACAACATAAAACTACAATGGATTCACTATACATGGTGTGGAATTATTAGACAAGAGCCAAATTGGCCAGTACTTATAGAATGTGAGAGAGTAGAGAGACGAACGAATTCCAAGAGTCACAAGAATAGGTGGAAATTTGAGAAAATTAGTTACATATATATGAGAATTAATTATGAGATATACCATGTAAGGTTTACTTGGACAAATTTCCCTTAGGGGTATAAAATTCCTCAAATCTAGTGTAAAGGTCTCTCAATTGGCTTTTTGAAACTACTCTCATCATTTGACCTTCCATGAATGATCCACAATTTAATAGGAATATATATCATGATAAAAATTTGAATAGGAGGTTATAAATTGGCTCTAAAATTCATTAGATGTGTCCCTAATAATCAATATTCTTTTGTCCAAGTGTTCTCACTGCCTATAGTAACAAGCACCCTTCTTTCACTCATCCTTCACACATGGCACCAAGATCCTCATTAGTTTCTTATAGAATTCCATATATGGGAGTTTATGACACTTTTGAAGAGTCCTCCTACCCTTATATTCATCAAGTAAACCTTTAAAATCTTCCCAATTAAAGTTATCAACTTCTCACTAGGTGATCACTCTTCATTCATTATGTCATTTGGCATTGGTTTAAGTGGAGGTGTTATTATATATATGTATGTGATTATTTGAGGAAAAAATTTGACATGGAGAGCTTGATTAAGTCTCATTATATCTCACAAAGTGATTTTCATATTCCAATTGTCTCTTGAACATGCATAACATTAAAACTATCAAGAAAATTAGTTTTATACCCTATCTATATAAGTATGGTATAACTAAATATAATTGGAGATATCCTTAGGGATTAATATATAATTTATAATTTCTTTCCTACCCAAAATTATCTCATATTGATGTATGTCTATCAATTTATTCTCAATCAGGTCATGAACAATAGTTTTAGGTAGTTCTACCCCTTATAAATAGTTTAAAAAGTTGTGATGTCCATACCCTAATAAATATCACTAAAACATTGTTAAGGAACCTCTATAACAAAATTTATCTCCTTAATCTCCAATTTTATACATCCATACTATTGTGAGCTTACAAACATGCCTTCTTGAGCTTCTCTCTTCATTATGCATAGCTTATCATGTTCTTACGCTAAAAAATGGATTCTATGTGATCTTCCCTATAAACTAAAGTATTTAACACACCTTATAGATACACATAAATATGTTTAAATTATTTTTAGTTCTCACCTATCCTTATAAATGGTGTTAGACGCCATTAGGTAGTAGTCCTGGTATAGGTCTAGTAGGAGTTGACTATATTTGGATCCTCACAACCAATTATGAGTGTTTTTTCATGATTAAGGAGACTTATAAATTATTTTATATGTTTTTAACAACTCCAAAAAAAAAAATTCATCATTTAAAATCAATTACAACCCATTTCATAACATTTTCATACCAAGCCTATAGGTTTTGTCCTCCTGGGAGTGCCCTTTATCTACAATAGAATAGAGGGAACTTCCCCTAATATCTCTATAAATTTGAATATGTGAGAGGCTAAGGTAACCTATAAGTACCTTATATAAAAAATTTAATAGTTTTATCACATCAACAATTCTTCCAAACATCCCAAAATTCAAGGTAGACTTTATAAACCATGACTATGTAGGACTTGCAAGTGTGGACTCTAGGTTGCATGTCTGAGATACCTCTTACCCTATTTCCAAGTTATGAAAGTCTCATGAAATGATAATTATCACTATGAGGGTACTCCAAACATGTTCATCATCCAAGCCTCTATTAAACTCCTTAAGATATGCCTTTCACTTGACTAGACTAGTTAGTAGTCCATTGTGATTATGCTTCTACTAAAAAAGGAGTATACCTATAGGTTGACATTTCATCTTATAGACCTTGTATCATTTCCATAAGATCATTATTAAATTAGTTTTATCCTTATTATATCCACTTATGTCTATTAATTCTATGAAAACATCAAGACCACCAGTTTTAGATCATTGTCATGTTATAGTCCAATTATAGATGTCTATTTTAGACCAAGAGGGGATATTTATGTAATATTCTAGGTCAAAACCCTATATTTCAACTTCTATGATTTTTATTGGATATATTGTTTTTATTTTCACCTAAATAATATCACTTGATATGAGTATATATTCCTTGTTTTCTAAGAGCTATAAGGTCACTCAGAGTTCAAAGTACTACAGAGAACATTGAGATTCTATAGTATAAGATTGCTAAGAATGGAGCCTTATTTTACATCACTTATGGGACCAAAAACACTCTCTTATTTTTCATGATATTACCCCTATATGTGGGATACATAATGGAATCACTTCGACCTATATATACCTCATTCCTTTCACTATAAGAGGATCAAAATAAAGGTGAAGGCCCTATTTTAGGAAGATTCAAGGAATATGTCTCTAAACTCAGTCTCTCTAATCATGACTTATAGTTCAAGTTTTATTTCCATTTTAAGGTTTTAAAATTGAATTATATGGAATATTAAACATTAAATTACCTTAATTAAGGTCTCAAATATGATCAAACTCTTCCATGATTACCTTTAGGCCTCTACAAGAGCCACCTATAGGTGAATATATAGTATACATGGTAGTGAGAATGAGATATGGACATATGCATATTGTATGGTCTTATGGTTCATATTTTAACTTCTCAATATCTTCAAATTAATCATTTTAGCCATAAGGGACCTGAAAATATTCAAATTTTTCCATTCCAATGTGATTATCTCCTATGGAGGGCACCTATATGTGAACATCAATTATGTAGGATTGTATGTATTGGAGAACAAGTTGTCACATATAGTATTATTCCATTTTGAGAGATTATATTGATTTATATTTTTATAATAATATTTATAAATTATTATACTCTTCATTTAATCTACATTAGCAAATTCTTCTTACACTCACTCACCATGACTATAAGTGAGCTTTCTATAGGAAGGTCTAATTGTGTTGTTTGCTTGACTATAGTTCCATTTATTATAACCATTGAAACTAAGATTGGAAGTTATGATGTGAAAAAGGACATGGGAGACATTAAATACAACATTTCACCCTAATTTGAAACCACCAAAAGGAAATAACAAATTTTATAACTGATGAACTTGCTTATAACTAGAAATGGCGATCTCAAACTACAACTTAAGATGTTTGGCTTATAAACTAAACTCTAAACATAAAACCAAATATTTAAACCATGATATAAACATTTCCATGTCCTTTTTATGAAATTTCAACAAATGGTTTGTATAGACTAACTGATATAAGGAGAAAACCTGTAGGGTGTGGGGATTAATATGTAAAAGGAAACAATCAACTTATTAAGAATGGTTCATAAAGCATAGGTAAAAAAATTTATAACTCCTACCATGAATGTTAATTTTAATGAGTTTAATAATACCCCACAATATCATTTGACTTGAAACCTCTCTTACTAGCCATACCAAGTGAAAACATGTTGACCAGTTTTGCAATCCAAGAAGAGTGATGAAGGAGTAGGATAAGTTTTGACTAGTTTTGAGACTTCAAAATTAGATAAAACATGGGAATGATTCATTCCAAAATATTTACACACGTGTCACACTTCTTTAGAATCTATACAACTACCAAAACCACCCAAACTACCACTTTTCTTCTTATTTCAACATTTATAGTTAGGATTTGACATTACTAACAAGGATCTGATATATTGGACATTTAAAGAGACTTTGGAACACTTTTTAACCAATGGAAACCATAAAAATCTCATTAAATATTCCAAATATGACCCTAAATGACATAAAATGATACAATGACTAAATTTGACTAAGACCAAGGCTAATAACACATCAAATGACATTAAATAGGACCATGACATACCATATTACATCATAATAGGCCCCTATACACATTTTTTACTATAGGGGGTTGGCCTATTTTGAATTATGGTTAAAATAGTCAACATGACCCAAAATGGATTAAATTACGCACACCCCTCATTGAAGAGAATGTGAAGTCTTTACAACCCTTCTATGTGTATTTTCATATATTTACATGGGACTATTTATATATTCCATTTTTGGACCCTAACTTAGTTTTAAACCATTTTTTTATACACCCTAATGTCAAACTAGTTAAGCATAAGATGAGAAAAAATGTATCCTTGTATTGATGTATTAGTCAATAAAGAGTTGGAGAAAGTCTTAGATGTGAGATGAATGAAACCTATTGATTATTTAGAGTGTATTTTCAATATAGTATTAGTTAGTAAAAAGCTAGAGGTTATCATATCATGCACTAATTTTTGGCATATTAATAAGGCCTACCCAAAGGACAACTTTCCTATAACAAACATTGACATGATTATTGACTCCACAACTACATATGAAATGGTTTTCCTTATCAATGGTTTTTTTAGGATACAAACAGATTAGGATTTCACCAAAGGACAAGCACATGATTACATTCACCACTTTATAGGGAACATTTTATTATTAAATGATGCCATTCATATTAAATAATTCAAGAGTAACATATCAATGGTCCATGATGGTAATTTTACATGATATGATGTATGACATTGTCTAGGACTATGTTGGTGACATCATGGGTAAATATAAGCCTTGAGCCAAACACCAGCCATGCTTCAAAGAATTTTTTAAATATTTTGAGAGTAAAAATTTAGGCTCAGCACTAAAAGGTGTGTATTTGGTGTAACATTTGTAAAATTATTAGGTTTTATTGTCTCTCTTCAAGGCATTAAATTTAATCCTACCAAGATTAAAACCATTATCAAGTTACCACCACCATCTACCTTGAAGTAGCTCTATAGTTTTTAGGGAAAAATATAGGAAATTCGGAGCTTCATTTCATAGTTGGATGAAAAATACCATTATTTTACACACTTGTTAAAGAAGGGAACCACTTTATCATGGAATGAATATTGATAGAAATAATTTAACCATGTCAAAGAGTACTTGGCCAATCCAGATATTTTGATACCACATACACTAGGAAGGCCATTTTTAATTTACCTATTTGCCACTAAAAATGCCTTGGAGGCACTTTTTGAACAACACAATGAACATGGAAAAGAGCATGTTGTATACTACATATAATGAACATTTGTCATGTAAGAGTATAATTATATGCTAATTAAGAAATATTATTTATTTATTGTTTTCATAACCCAAAAATTACATCACTACATATCGAATAATAAGACTATTTTAATTACCAATGTAGATCCACTCAAGTATCTACTATCTAAAATAGTTTTATAGGGATGTATGGTAAAGTGGATCATGATTTTGAGTGAATTTGAGATTGAGAATGTTAATCAAAATTCCATTAAGGAATAGGTACTTACTTATTATCTTACAAAATATCCTCTTCTTGATATTCAACCTCTTATATTTAGTTTTATAGATGAATCTATCATGATGGAAATAGAATCACCTCCTAAATCAAAATAATGGAAAATATATTTTGATGGTTTCTTCACAACACGTAGATCAGACACTGTCATTTTTTTATCATGTCACAAGGGAATCTTATTATTAATTCCTTTAACCTTGGTTTTACATGTACTAATAATATGGCTAAGTATGAAACACTCATAATATGGATTTAAAAATTAGTATAATGGAATATCTAACATTTATTGGTTCACAGTGATTCAAAAGTCAGAATCAATCATGTTAAATACCAATACTAGATAAAGGATGAGAATTTGGTACCTTATAAGGGTATGGTTGACACTTTTAAGTAACAAAGTGGTAATATTAAATTTAAAAATATATCTAGGGCTAATAATAGAATAAATTATTCCATGGATATAATTAGATCTATGATTAAGATTACAAATAGAGCCAGAGACTATCATTTCTTGTGGAACATCTTTTAACACTAGTTCACGAGTAAAGAACTATCAATATGGTTTATGATATGGTTGATCCCATGTCTAATTGGTATCATAAATGATATAATCACCTCCATTACCAAATAATTCCCCTAAACCTTTCTTTCAAAAGATTAAAATCCTTCATTCATAAATCCTCTTATTGTATCTGACTTGGACCTACCCTATATTATAGAAGCTATGATGGAACCCTCATTCATTATTTATCTTTAACACAATATAGATTAGAAGTGAGGTAAGTTCACAAAGGGGTGTGTGTGTCCCACACCAATGGGACCATCCTTTCCAATAAATTATTATGTACTAGTTATTATTAGCTAGCTATGGAAAGTGATCTAGCTACCTATGTGAAAAAGTATGTGAATTGTCAAAATCATGTAAAATTTAATCCATGTTCTATCCAAAACACTCAAAACACTAATAACACCATGTCAATTCTCAATTTGTTTACTCAAACTCATATAAAAAATAAATCCTACATTCTCAAATGGCCACAAACATGTCCTTATTGTAATAGAATAGTTCACTAAGTGGGTGGAAGCCATTCCCCTCACTTACATGACTAGTAAGTATATTTATAAATTCATTATTAACCATCTCATTTGTATCTATGTTATCCCCTCTAAACTTATATCTAATTATGGTAAATTATTTAAAAATAAATATGTAAAAACCCTTTTGCCCAATACCATATCAAACAACATTATTCCACTATGTATTACCTAGAAGGCAATGTCCAAGTTGAAGTATCTAAAAAAAACATTATGAATATCCTCAAGAAGATTATCAATGATGTTGGTCATATTTGTCACTTACAATTGTTTAATTCCCTCTGGGCCTACCATACCATTTTTCATACTCTAATAGGAGCTACATCATATTACCTTATTTATGGAACTAAGGTCATTATTCCTATCAAGGTTGAGTTTCCTTCACTTTGTATTTCACTATAGAACATCATTGATAATGAGGAATATAGAGTAGATCATTTTCAAGAGTTAGATTTATTAAATGGAAGGCACATTTCCACCTTGAATAACATTCAATTATACTAGAATAGATTATGTGGCTAATAAAATCAATATGTTAAGTATAGATAATTAAATCTTGGTGATCTTGTACTAAAGTAAAATTATAAAAACATCAATGTCAAGACCAAAAAGAAAGGAATATTTCAGCCTAACTAGTTAGGGCCTTATGTGGTTATTTATAACTATGGTTTTGGAGCATTTAGACTAGCCATGCCATAAGGAGATAAACTTGATGAATTGATGAACATAATTAACCTCAATTTTTTTTACACTCGAGGGACTTAAACTATTGTCTACAAATATCATTTAATTTTTGACATAATATAACCATTCTTTGTACTATAACCATATCCCTTTCCCACCACACTTTAGCCTGTTTACTGCCAGTTCTTTTCACCTATTCTATATCACTTTTAGCCTTAGTTCTAATTTATTTGTAATTTAGGAACTTTTAGTGGTTGATATCAAATATAGTTCTAATAGTTGATTTACACTAAGACTTTTCAAGGCATTCATTCAATGGTAGTATATGAAATTAATATGAGAGTGGTCCTATAAATTCTATCCTTAATTTATGTCATGTTCTATATCACTTTAACTATGTTGTTATTTTTCTATATCTTAGGGATTACATTTTCCATTATAACCATGTCATTTTTTTATAGCCTAAGAACAACCCATTTACCATGTATTACCACATCATTATTCTATACATTACCATTTTCCTATTCATGAACTTATTGTTACTTAGTTAGACGCTTCATTGTAGGGGGAATTATAATGGCTTGAGGTCCATATGGACTTTTTAGGTAATGCTCAGTTTTTTTTAGGCCATATCAACTACCCTTGTTTGAAATCTCTCATCTTTTTACAAGTAAGTTAAGTTAAAATGCTCATCATTTTGTGATCAATATACACTAAATTCTCTCACTATTTTGTAAGAACCCTAAGTTACACTCTCACATTATTACAAGATATCACCAATATACATATAATAATTCTCAATAGATTTGAAATTCA